>JAGMVL010000164.1:1200000-1535066 GCA_019202695.1 Populus x sibirica | reverse complement strand
AACATGATTCGTATTGCTGTTTATATTCATTTGTTAGGTTTTTGTATGAGAAGCCTGTAGTTAGCATTACTGAGCACATACTTGAATGCACTTTAGAGATCTTATCTTGCCTGCTTTTTAGTTTACATTAGCAATGAAGCATAATATTAGAACGTAGGATAGGAGATGTAAGGAAACCACTTGCCGCTCACAAGGCAGAGAGTCAACCCCATTTCTTGTGTATTTGGCAGATCATCTTCCTCGTGTACAACTTCATTTACAGTCTTGATTGGCCTATTATACATAAGCATGATTGGGCACAATAGGTTGTATATCATTCTTATCATCTTTCCTTGCCTATTCCGAACTCCCAATTTCCCTTTCTCGCGTCACTGTGAAGGTAACTGATAAAAGGCCAAATGGATGCTGTTAAATGTTGGACTGATATATGTTTAATGTTGACATCTGTCATGTGATGTTCCTGTGTGTCCTTTTGCTTCTGCTTGGAGAAAGTTTAGCTGATTGCAGTAATGCATTTAGTAATACATAAATGGTGACATGTAGGCATAAGATTAGAGACTCCCTCTGTCACGGGCTTAATGCAATAGGCATTCACTTTAACTTTAAAGTAGGCAATGGACATGTTTACGGTGTTTCTCGACTGTTGAGCGTTTGCTCAAACCGTGCAATTTAAGCACCTGATGTCAGCGTGATTTCTCATGTTGTTGCTTCTTAGATATGAACGACCTCATATTTAGGTCACGCTTGCGGACTTTTGGATTGAGATTCATGGGAGCTCTTCTGAGTTACTTTGGTTTAGTGAGGGTAAAGCAGGAGATTGGGTGTGGAAGGATCTGGTGTCAAGAACGTTCAATTCAACTAAAGGCATGCAACTTAGGAGCACCTTACAAGGAAATCAAGATCAATTATGATGTGAATGTTTTCTTCTCATGGCTTCTTCTTCAACATCAACCCCCTACCCCTCCAAAGAAATATGATGTCTTTAGTTTAAGAGGAGAGGACCTCTTTCTGGTTATACTAGCTGCCTCTATGATGCTTTGAAGCGTGAACAAATCCTAACCTTCTTCAGATAACGAGCTTGAGGAGAAGAAGGAATTTCTCCATCACTTTTGAAAGCAATTGAAGAGTCCAAGCTTTCTGTGATTATTTTTTGCTGAAAACCATGCATCTTCCAATGGTGCTGAGAGGAGCTTGTAAAGATTCTTGAATGCAGAAAAATAATCGACAGAAAGCTGTTCAATTTTCTACTTGGTTGATCCATCTCACGTCAGAAATTAAACAGGAAGCTTTAGAGATGCATTTTACGCTCTATTCTATTTTGAACTGTGCTCTCGAAAGGTAAAGCAAAGAAGAGTGGCATAGTGCATTGAAAAAGATAGCTCTAGACCCTCCTCGAATTGGAAACAAAACCATGCTTCAAGAGTATTAGATGGCTTTTATGTTTGACCTGACCTGTGCTTTCGGATATAAGCACACTCATTTGGTGAAAAACCTCATAACAGTTCTCACTCGTTGAAATGGTCTTACTAGGGAGTGAAATACCAAAATGGATCAGTGATCAAGGAGTGGGATCTTCAGTTACCATACAGTTTCCCTCAAATTGTCATCAGCTCATCAAGGGAACTTGCTTTCTGCCAGATGATTCTCTTATTTACATCTTACTTTTGGCTGACGAGTCAGTGGAAGATTCAGCCATTTATTTCAAGCAGAGAACAGGCATGTCAAACTTGATTTGTTCACAGCTTGGTCAATTAAGCGGTTTAGGCATGCAAATATGGTGCAGTTTTACCAGAATCCCTCTCTCTGCTCCTTCTCTCAGTACTCCTAGCTGTTCGGGGAGCCGAGGCGGGCCACCTTATCGAATAATTTCTACAGATAGCAAAAACTCAAGAGATGACGACATCTCCATGTCCCATGGTTTCTATGATCCCTTGGCAGGTCGTCCTTATCTTTTTTATATTTTCGCTGATGCTATAAATTCACATTTCTTGATATTTTATGTTTAAAACTTTAAAAAATGGAGGTATTTATCTATTTATTTATTTGCAAGTTGTATTTAATTATCTTGAATTTTCAGCTGTTCTTAACTACAAATGGCATTGTTCGTTCACTTGTTCTTTCACTTTGTTTTGTCAAGGCATTGGTTACCAGCTGGTGCTCAAGCATCAGACCCTGCACGTCGCATTCTTGTGACTTGTGAGGCCTAGTCTACTACCCCTACCACAATTGGAGGTGCGGGGATGCATAGGTGGACCACGTGTTACGGATTATATTCATCTTTTATATGGCTCTATCTGTCTATCACCCTGTATAAGTTAGCATTGATGCTTGTTAATGCAATGGATACTTGATATCGGTTTCTGTGTTGCATTGGTAAAGCTGTGGGGTCTTGTCAGCAGAAGAATACATGAATTGAGAAGAACCTGGTTCCTGTAAGCATGATATTATGGCTGGCTGAAAAGCTGGTGCCTTCGATGTTGAACTTAAATAGTGTTGAATTAGAAGGTACAATTCAGTAATTATGTGTTTATGTTTATTTTACTTCATATGATGGTCATGGGCTACTTGGCAAAAGCCCCGGTATCATCCAATCAGCGCAAGGCATAGAAAATTAGGGAATGGAATTAGGCCAAAGGCTCTTTGCCCTTTCATGGTATTCATGAGTGCTATTATTTGAAATCGTGAGCACACGAATCCAACATGATTATACCAATGGCAAGAACTTGTTCATTTATCTGGTATTAACATACAAAATTTGTTCTCTAAGAGGTCAGCATCGGTAGACGCGGTAGAATGATTCTTATTCTTCCCTTACTGGCACGCTCGTTAGATTCTCAGATTAGAGTGTACCTGACCAGTAAATTCCTCCTCAGTGCCTATGCTTCTGAGAGATCTGCATTCTCATTTAATGGCGCCACCAATTGGGTGATCAGTTCTGAACTCCAGTTTCAGTTGGTTGGGATTCGTGCTTTGCAGCAGCTTGGAGGCACCCGGTTTTGAACATCTGAAGACGAAGGTGATGTGGGTAGTCCAAGGCGGTTGTTTTCTAATTTTCCAGTAGCCCACGAAAATGCCTGAGCTCCAACTCTAACAGGGGAGAGCAAAAGTCCTTCGAAGAAACATTTAAATCCCAATTAATCAAGACTTCAAACAATCCAAAAAACTTGGTCATACATGATCACACTAGCAAAAAGAATCCAACTGCCAAATGAATAAATGATTTCTCAAAAGTCCTGTGGAGGTTAGGCAATGTTGACCTTGATAACGTCATAGGTAATTTGACTTATCACACTAACTAGATTGCTGACACGGTCAAGATCCTAGTGAAATAGTAGAACATTTAAAGCCAACGAGACTTGCTATATACAAAATTTCACATGCCTTTTCCAGTGCAAACACCAAGGAATCTATTTAAGTAAAACATGTCAATTGGGTGGCGAATGATGTTGCACCAGCATATTCTGATCAGATTCTCAAGAGTACAACAGATAACACCTATCTATCTGACATTATACAGAATGCACCTTGCATAACTCATTGAGCACGAACAAACAGGGACTTAATTTCAAACCTTGTTTCCATATAGGTTTACCATATACAATTGTGTCTGATATGGGTAAATGCATGAATGAAGAAAAAGACTTCTGGAGTAGGTTATACTCACATCTTGCTTAAATCTTCTGGGCCATTGTAACACCCAACCCGCCGATAAATAGTCTGGTGGAGTGTGACAAACCAATAATTAAGAGAAACAAAAGGATCACTAAACTAAATTTAGCAATGACATGCTTTTTCCTTATGGTTAAACACATGCAAAATAGACAGAGGGGCATCTGAAAGCCCAATGGTCGAATCCACACTATTTTATGGAGACCATCAAAGGATCTGTGTACAAGCACAATAATTCAGGTTCAAGAAAGTGCAAGTTTCGTTTAACCACTATCAGCTTAGAATCAATATCAGTTAGTGCGTGTATTGTGTAGCTGTGAAAACAGAGACCAGAGAACTACAACTAATAATTGTATACCTGACCGAGGCCAACAATTGCAATAAATTGTAAATTCTTCTCCACTCTGAAACAAAGTTCAAGTTTTGTTGGCAAGAAGGATGCGAGGAAAAAAAAACAGAATCTATAGCATTGGTTCTATATAATAGAACTAAAAAAATTTCAAACTCTTCGGTTTGGGGGATCATTCTTTGAAAGTAGCAGAAAGCCTGTCCACAAGGAAGAAAAAGGACACACCTAGCAATGCGTATGATGCTGCAGCAAAACCCTGTTCACAACATTAATATTACATTGTAAAGGATGCACTGGACATTTGAAGGCAAGAAATAAATATTTCTCAATCATGATTTGATGATTAACCAAGACCTGATGTAATACCACAAAAAGTAATCTGAGTCTTACCACACCATATCCAAGTGCTTGCACTGGTGAAGGTCTGATTTCTTCTAGAATTGCCTCAGCCTCCTGAAATGATCTTGAGTTGTCAAAACTCAAGTTTTTGGAGAAAAACTTAGATCTGGCACTAGAAAAGGCAAGCACTTCCAGAATGTACATGTATTTAAAATTTTCAATCAATCAAAGACAGCACAGATTGACAAAGCACAGTGAATATAAATCCTACATGACTGAATGGTCTTAGCAACAAGACAAATGTTTTGGTTGAAGGTGAAGGTTGTTGATTTGCATGAACAAGGAGATCGGATTGTAACATTATCCAAAAGTCAGCTTGTTGCATATATAAAATAACTTTTGAGCTCATATGAGCTTTCTGGTAGTAAAATAATCATATCAACTTGTTTGAATGTTGAATAATGCCCATATAGACTTGGGCTCAGGTATCTGGGGACAGGACCTTTTATTATGCACACAACAGCTTCAAGAGTTATTTAATTGATAACACCTAACATATTGGACTTTTTATTGAAACTACAGCTAAACTAACCATTACCTCTACTACGGAGCTCCATACAGTTCAATCTATTGTTGCACTAAATAAATAATTCAATCTGAACCAATAGTCTTTAGCAAAGAGCTACCAATTTTATCACCATTAGATTGTATTCAGGGCAGATTATCATTTTTTCTCAAAATTGCTTCAGATTTGACGCATATTTATGAAAAGAATTAGTCACTAGGATAATGTGCATAGTATAATTTTTCACTAGATCTGACCGCCGTCATCTTCAAAACATACACAACCCCCATGGCCTGCTTATCCAGTTTATGGTAGCCCATCCATTGCATATATACAAGCACACAGCTTTGTTCAGACATGTGTGCAGTTGCATGTAGTACCCCACACTGTCCACACACACAGCGAAATTTTGTTTGAGTTTCCATGTGAATCTATACTTGCATGCACAGACACGTATATGCCTCATATGTCTGTGTGTATTTGTGTTGTGTTAAAGTGCCTTATGAATACCATTTTGATAATATCCATGGGGCATCAAAGTGCACCCAGCAAAAGAATTTACTCTTATCATGTGTGTTTTGAAATTAATGTCAAATTAATGAACTTCCCCGGATTTATCTGAGCTGACTGAATATATTGTGCAAGGTAGGGAAGTAATACTGCACAGCATGTCGTCTGCCACACATATACTTTGAGTTGATCAATGGCTTGCAGCAATTAGAATTTTTCATTCCTAGATATTTCAATTAGTTAAGAGAATACAATAGTCATGCCCACATAACTGCCTCATTAAGTATAGTTGGTGCTGTCTCAGGTTTGAGGCTCCTTGACACGGAGACCTTGCTTTACCTGCGGGCTGACCACCTTGGATGCGTATGGTCTCTGTCATGTAAAAATGCAAACAAACAATTAGGAATATGTTAAAATGTTTTGCAGGACATTCCAGATTAACAATACAGACTGGCATTTGGCTAATTTTCTTATGTTGCAGGTCACAGTTTATGCAAAATACAACTAACTTCCTAAAGCTAAATTATACTGATTTTTTTATGAATAAACCATGGTATTATCTTGTGTTCATACATTTGCTCTTTCCTTTACGAGCAATATACAGAACCATATGGCTTAGTAAGCCATGAGGTGAAACTAAAGAATATTGAAATTGATTAACCCATTGCAACTTACCAAGTCCAGGCAAGGTAAAGACAATTTTGCTTTCCCTTTTTCAGAGGTTCATAAAGACAAGAATGAGATGTAGAACTAGTGTGCTTTCTGAAGTAGTCTCTGAAAATCCCCAAGCCAAACTCATGTGCAGAAACTATCTTGAGAATAACAACAATATGAAAAATGGGTTCTATCTATAGCATTTATACTACTAGAGATACATGATGTAATCATTTTGGGTTAACAACATTATAAATGAACAAAAGGCATTAAGTTACTCTTCCAGAATCTGGTTAATATCAAGATTGTTATTTTTTTAAAAAGGTGTAACTGATAAGGGGCAAACTCTCAGAAATGCTAATCCCAAAGAAGCTCAGACAAAAGAAGAGTGGAGAAAATCTCTTTCTCCCCCTTAGAGGACAAATGATGGCATAAATGCTTTATCATTGATGCAACAAAAATCCTTAGAGATTTCAAATACTTGCCTTAACCCCAAGCTTCTCAAGGATCTTGCAATGCCTTTAGAACGGAGACCCATTAGCATCCATGTCTATTACCTGGTCCCTGTCCATGCAAGTATTAGAAAAACAAAGTTCTGAGAAAATATTCCTGAAGCCAGATTTAAACATGGAAAACACAGGGTTTGTGATGTAGGAACCATACTTCAATAATAATACCAAACAACACAATTTTGTAAAACCGATCACTTGTCCCTGATAATTTATTTAGGTACTTCAGGACCAACCCTGCCACCCCAAAAATTTTACTTTAGGCCCTGCTGGACCAATCCTACCACCCAAAATTCAATGGAAAGTGAGATTACAAGTTATTTCACCAGTAAAATTCTGTAAAACAAATTATATCAGCACCTCCAGCTTAGGCACATTGAACCCATGATGCCACCAACAATTCAAAGCAAAAGTATGAGTGTATGTAATTCCACCGAAACAATGCCTTGAACACTTTAAATTTTATGCATCTTCTACTTGAATTTTTGTGCATGTCATTTGGTTGCTATAGTATGTGTCCAATAGTCCTTCACACATGAGCATGGCTTGGTGAAAAGAAATCTTAGAGAATGGAAGGTGTGGCTGTGTTCTTGTGTAAAGAAATATTAGAGAATGGAAAGGTGTGAAACAATTTCATGTGTCCTCAGAGGCTAATGATGATAAAACACAAAAAATTGATTAGACCAAGCCCAAATCACCCCTCCCCAAAAATTTCTTTTCTTTTTGGCACTACTCAGAATTCTCATTTTTCTGAAACCTTCAGCATGGATAAACAATAATTATATCAAATGTCTTAAAACATAAAGCTGTACCTGTACAGCTTTTCAAGTTACGAATGACTGCAGCAATTAGGGTGTCATCAAGATCTTTTCCACCCTTTAACAGCTTCCTTACTGGGCCATCAACCTGAACAAAGTTGAGGAATATAAAACATAGAGTTACAAAGAAAGGATGCATCCAAGCTCCAATGCTTATTTTTATTTCATCTTCTTTTTTTTGGTTCAAGAGTTATTTAACATTTAGAAACAAAGTAATTGTTCTAAACTTTGATCTTCCTTGTAACAAATAGCAATATTCCTCCAACCATAGCTTGTGGACACTGGACAGTATTATAAAGAAAACCAGCCTGTGGTAGAGTTACACTTGCATAGCGAAACCGTGCAGCTCGCCGAAGATCAGGAATGCCATCTCTTTCTCTGAGAACCTTCACATAAGTAATGTCCAACAAATTCAGTTCCAGGTCAAGGAAATTAATGAAGTTACCCGATTTGAGATTGTTTTTACTATAAAATAAAAGAAATGAGGGTGAGAAACCGTGAAAGGTGTAATGTAAATGATATTTCTTAGAGGAAAAATAAATAAGTATTGAAAATATGAAATGGGGTCACAAAAATAGAAGTTATAAATGAAGAGAGTTGAAAAAACAGTAGAAATCCTTTAGTAAAAGTGAGAGCAGTAGGTTTTAGCCTCTCTCATTGAGGTACTCGGATTTTTAACAAAAGAACTTGAGAACATGAAAGGCCAGAAAAATTTACTCTCTTGCCTCAGGCCGGACATCAATGAAATGTGTGTCTCCCTTCTCTGCCAAGAGCTTCAGAGTTAATTGTGGAGACAAATCTCCAGAGTAACCACCATATGCCCACACCCAATAAAAACCCCTGCACAAATCCGATAGAAAACTTTAGTTTCCCATGTATGCAGATCAAATTAACAAAATCCCTATATGCAAGAAAGGACATCCATACCACAAAGTGGCCGAGGTTCCAAGGAAAAGAACAAAAGGTACAGCTGGATCATTTGGATCCAAGCCAAGGCTTTTTTCTAGCCCTCGATAGCAATGTAAACCTGCTTATGGCATATGAAATTCAGTGGTTTGGGAATATAAATGAGTTAGATTCAGCTCGTAATTAAGCACTGTAACAGACATGGATGCAATTGGTTACTTTACTAGAAGACCTGGAAGGTGAAAGCAGTGACTGAAGTCCCTGACAAAAAGAGTTCTAAAATGAACCTAATAAATTTTTCAGGAGATGGAATTATTTTTTAATTTCATAAAATGTGCCAAGTATAATATACCTGTTGCAAAGTTGCACCAATTGGCCTCATGTTATTTTTGTTGCCCTTTTCTTCAGACAGATTCAATGCACCCCTGATCTCTGGAGGAAGCAATTCCTTCGCAGACCCATAAGAATAAACAACAAAAGAAGCCCCTTTTACTATAGATCCCTCTAACTGCAACAATTGCACCTCTCAGCACTTCTAACAGAAGCACTTGGTAGTTTTTTTAATGGCTTCCCTCAAATCAGTTCAAAAGCTAGTTAATCTATCATTAGCCAGTTCTCCTAATTTCCGATCGAAAGTTGAGAATCCTATACTCAAGGCACTATCAGCTGTTTCTGAGCACTTTTTCTTAATGGAGGGTTATTGAAGTAGTAGTCGTGTTTAGTGGCTTTGCACAGCATTTTACTCCTGATTTAACTGAAGTGATGATGGAGTCCTTAAACCAGCTAATAAACCATCGAAACTAGTCTTAGCACTAGATAATGAATCACTGTCCATTTCTAAGGATTCGGATTTCTAGATGGGTTTCTCTGCGTGTTATACTCGATAGTTGATGTTGTTTGGGGGCTCCACATTTAGATCCTCATAACACTATCTGTGTTTTCCGTTGGAACTGGTCTATCAGAGTCCATGAGTTCCTCTTCAATATCAGCTATATGTATACCTTTCAAAGGAATTTTCAGTTTCCCTGTCCTCCCATAGGGTGCTGGGCATCTATTGTTCCAACTGCAAGTAATCTCAATCGTTGTCAAACTTACTTTAAGGCCTCAATTCATTTGGGCGGAATGACCCCTCGGTCGTGAAAGCCAAGGAAATGTTGATTGTTCATTGCTTTCAACAAGAAAACTGGAGTAGAAAAGACTTGACAGCTTGTGTTTTGAAGGACATTCTTTGGAATGTGTTCCATTTAGCATCACAAAAAGTACCCTGTCACTTGCTACATAAGAATCTGGACTCGATATCCTTCCAGACTAAGCAAAATGGTTGCAGACTTCCATCTAATGGAATCTACAGATTTTGTTGTTTCAACATGCGTTAATGACTGCTAAGCAAACGAAATACTATCTTCACAGGTGATATCAAGAAAGATTTTATACAATACTTCTTCCACATGGTGAATTAATAACCAGAGTGTATAGATCTACCACCACTCAAAACTACATTCGGATACTTCAAGTTCATTCTTTAAAACTGGAAAAGGAATTTCGAATCAATGAAGTTTTTCTCAGACGTCATATCTTCAGTACTCATTCCTAGTGGGATGTCAGTGGATCAAGAAATTGAGAGAAAATGTCATCTCACCCAAAACGCTTAACTGCTTTAAAATAGAAAGGTGCATGCAGATTATAAGGCCATACCAAACTTTCTGCTGGATTGTTAAGGAACTTACTCTATCCTCCCTCTGATGTCTAGACCAACAAAAAGAATTAAAGGGAACTGCACTGGACTATGATACCATATTAGAGTACATGGGTATCAGCTATGCATTCGGTTCAAAAACCGTCGCTTGGGCTCATGCACTCGCATGTGCATTTTGGACCTTTGTAGCTTAACCAGTTGAGGCTAAGTAGATACCATCAGTTCAGCAGCCTTCACTTCAGCTTTTTAGATTTTCAGTCTCACGTAAATCACCATTTTATACCAAAAGCACACATATAGACTTGCCCACTCAGGTTTTCTCTTTTTATCTTCTTGCCAACCAAGATTTTCTCTTTTAGCATAGACTTCAATTACAAGTCATGGATCCGTCTCCACCCATATTGAAGGTTAGGCATCTCTGAATCCTAAGGGCAGAGATGAAACCATGAGGATACAAGAAAATGATAGAAACTTTCAACAGCGTGATTAAAATTTACAGTACAGGAAGCGAATCTCACCTGAGAATGAAGGGAACAACTTGGAGTGGCAGAGCAAACAGGCAGCATCTTTTGTTTACTCGATATAAACCTTTATCAAAATCTACTTGAGCTTCCATGTTCTGCATGGAGGTAAAAATTTTACAAATTAACATGCAGTTAAATCTTCAAATTCGCCCTTGAAAAAAATGAGCAGTAATCACACCAAGCTAAGTTGAATGGGGATGTCTCAATTTGTAATAGTAATCTTTAAGAAGGATTTCAACGGAATTCCAATTCTAAAACCCTTCCTTTTTTTGGAAAAAAAAGGCAGAAGAGCTCCTTCTCTTGGATAGTAAAACAAATGACATCAATGTGGATAAAAATTATGAAGAAAAAGTGGAAATGGATCCAAATAATTAAAATTCAACCGCGATACTTTTAATTCATTATGCATGATAGAGCACTTCTAGTTGACTACAAATCATGCTTTAGTTCATTTTCAAACAAAACCATGAAAAAGCAGAGAATTCATTTCACAAAACATGTGTGTGTTGTGTAAATCATCAGGATGGATAACACGAAGCCAAAGCTATAACCAAACCCATAGGGACTCAACGTAAATAGACCAATTGCTCAACTGGGTTGCTCGAAATACAAACACTAAAAGCGTGAATACTACAAAGAGTGACATACAACTACAGCGTTCAACAAAAAAAATGACAAATTACAACACGGCAAACTAAACTAAAGCAAGCCCGCTCCGGACAAGGACTAAAACTCACACTCAAATTCTAGGAAACTGAGAATGGGCAATGTATTTGTGTGGCAACTTGTCAACTGAAATAGTATATATCAAGTTAGAGGATCGGAATCGTGTGGCTTCGTCGATGCCTCTATGACTCATCTCTAAGGTTTCTCTTTGCCTATCGTTTTTTTGCGGGGACGAGTTTTGGATTTGATTTTTTTATTATTTATAATATAATATCATATGGTTGCCCTTATATTCGTTACTGGTGTTTAACATTTCCCCCTGCATTTTCTGTGTTTCTCTGTTTGTTGCTCCAGAATGTTGTGACTCTTCTCCATTCTCGCCTGCCCAGTTAGGGTTGGACCGGATTGTTGGTTATTACTCGGTTTGACTCGACAATAAGGTATTTATAGGAAAGACCGAGTTCGACTTGCTATGCTCAAACTCAAAACCGAATATCTATTTTCAAATTTATAAGTTTATATTGATATTATTGTAATAAATTATTTTATTATTTTAAAATATAATAAATGCTAGTATGACCTTTATTCACGGTGTTTTGCTACAACCTGATTTAATCTGATAAATTCCCACCGATTTTGATGAGTTGAGAATTCCAAGTTGGAGTCGGGTTTAAATAAAAATGAAGGAAATTAATTTGGTGTAATCCGATTAGAAACTGGGCGGAGCCCATACCCATAGTGATGATTTTTATCTTTATTTTTTTATTTTTTTTATAAATGATATTATTTTTATTTTTTATAAATAAAAATCAACCCAACAAATTACTTTAAATCGATTTACCTGATTCATATAACATCGGTGCTCGTTTTTTATCACGAATTTAAAAAACTATGCATGTCCGTCTTCCCAAGTTCTTGAACATGTAGCCTTGTGGTAAAAGAGATAAGGGGAAAAAACTTGTTTCCAGGTTAGTGCTTCTTAAATAACTCTGGGTCAGAAAAATCTTGGAATTTCTGTGTATAAAGGAAGAAAAATATTTTATTTCAACCAAATTATAGCCATTTTTAATAACAAGTAAACTGATATATTTTTTAATAACAAGAAAAATCGAATTTTTTAAAACATCTATATATTAAAATCATCAAAAAAATATTAAAATCTACAAAGTAACACATTAAAGATCCATGAACTAATCATTTTATTTCCGGTAATCTTTTATTTTTATAATATTTTTTGAGACTTTTTCTATAACATTGTGGGATTTTTATATTGAACAATTATTTGAAATATTTAAAAAAATAATGCATTCAAGTTAAAATGTATTAAGTACATGCCGCTTACTTTATTGCAAAATTTTATTTTTAAATCACTTCGTGTGTGTCTGCATTTGCCATTGAAAGTATGCATTATAGTTGTGGTAACTTAAAGTGCTTTCGTCACGTCCAAATATATCAAAAATATTATTTTTTTATTTTTTTAAAAATTATTTTTGATATTAGCGCATCAAAATAATTAAAAAAAATAAAAAAAATTAATTTGAAATAAAAAAAAATTAATTTTTTCAAATGCATTTTTACAAAATATAAACAAACATTATACATTACTGGTGATTTTTTTTCATGAAAAAGGTAATTAGAATTATGAGCTATTAAATATTTTTATTTGAAATTTTGTGGTAAAATCATAACAAAAATTATCTTCCCTAATTAGCCTTCCAAAAAATGCCACCTCCAAATCTTGAATTTTTTTCAAATCGAAACAATATTTTTATATTTATTGCCGCACGTGTTGAATGTTGCTGTATTAACATGAAATTTGCATATGAATCAACGCTCACGCGCCATCTGCAAGATCTCGGCCTCCATCACACACCTAGCGTGCTCCACTATTTCATTTTTCTGATCAATATTTATTTATTCTTAATTACGATGTTATGCTGGGTTACCAGAATACAATTGGTTGCCGCCTTCAATGACCGTATCGTGTATAGTCATCTATCCAAGCAGGACAGAGATAACCTCAAATTGCCGTCCTCAGCTCATCCTCTAATTTTCAATCAAGATTCCTAAAACTATGTTTTCATCAATTAAATCCAATATATTATTATTTTTAAATTAAAAATCTCCCTTCTATAAGAATTTATCATTTTTTTAAATAGAAATTACTTCCATTCAATCTCAGTAGGGACAAGAGTGTCCTTCCAGCTTTAGATCACCATAACTATATATTCATAGAAAATATTTTTAAATTATCTGACTAACCACTTAAGACGCGTGTAGTATTTAACTATAGAGTTGATATTATTTACCCATCCACGAAACATTGTGGATGGCACTTGGTGCATTTTTTATAATTCATTTTAGTCATTAAAGGTTTTTTTGTGTGATTTGATCCTAATTGAAGGTCAATTGTACTACTATTTCCTAGTCAATTGTGAAATTGAAAGAAAAGGGGCCAACGAAAAAAAGGCTCCAAACATGGATGACATGCTAGGAGTTTTGAGGGGACTACACTTTGGTTCTCGAACTTTAAAATAACACAAATTATACAATTTCGGTAACTCAATATTTTTTCAATTCAATTTTGATATAAAAAATTATATTAGTTAGATTCTTTGGGTCTCACTCGAGAGAAAGGTTGCCAAATTCTAATGACAGAGAGAAAAATATTGTTGACACCGACCCGTGACCGCACTATCAAAATGATCGATATTTGTGTCGAAATTGTTCCCTCATTTGATTAGGGACTTATATTATGTGTTTTTTTGTTACATTTAAAGTTTGTGAAAAAAAATGATATGAGGTTAAGTTGATTATGATTATTTCATGACCGTTTTTTAGGCTATGAATAGGTTAATCACAGCTTTTTAAAGGTGTTTTTATAGGTTTTTTGGATACAAAACTTTGAGCCTTAATTTTCCAATCACTATAATAGGTGGAACTTTGAGCAAATTCAAATGACATGTTATCTTTTATTATTTTTTTTAAAAAAAAATTAAGAGCGTACGGCAAATGTAATATCACTCCATATACAATAACAAAAAAAAAGGGGGGGTTCGTGGCTTGCATTGGGCCATATCAAAATGGCCGCATGATGGGCTGGCCGGGCGTTGCCAAGCTCTCGAGTGCACGTCTTACTTTTTTTTCTATTTTTTTCAATCAAAGCTTTTTTTTTATGTTTTTTTATTTTTCAAATCTCATTTATCTATATTCAGATCAATATCCATTCTCTATTTTATTTTATTTAAAGGTCTATTTAAATGACATTATAATTTTGTTTTTATCTTTTATATAAATGAATTTTTTTTTTTGAAACCAAAAAATTATTTACTATGATAATATTTCCCACAATATGTGTGCAACTCCACATGATATTTTTTTTTACTTTTATTTTACGTTAATCAATTTAATGCATGTTTATTTTTTTTGATTGAATAATAAAATTATTTTAACAAATATCGCAATCACAACCGGGAAAATACCATGTCTTACAAAATTAAATATTTTGATCTACAACTATTTCTTGATTTTTTAAATTTTGTTTTTAGATTATCATTTATGATTTTTTTTATTTATTAACACATGTAGTTTTCAATTTATTTGATTACATCATGTATTCATAAATTTTTTTTATTTTCATTTAAAATTTTTTTAACTACAAAAACATTTCAAAAAATTCTATATATAAAGTTTTTTATTAAAAAAAAAACAAGTCTACCCCAACAAACCCCGAATAAAGGGTGGAAAAAGTATTTAGGGATGGTCATTTTAGATTTTGTTTTTATAAAAAAAAAAAATAATCAATTTTGATATTTTTAAAAAAAAACGTAAGTTTGGGTGTGGGGTTGTGATTATTTTTGGGTTTCCGGGATTGTCTCAATGTTGGCACCTTTTGGTCTGGTTTGGGTCGGGTTTGGGTCTTGGGTCGGATTAAGATAAATTTAAAACCAAAACCAAACAGACAATTGTAAATTTTAAAAAAAGTTTATTTGGTATTTTGCTATAATTAGAATTTGGTTTTACATATTTTTTTTCTGGATTTTCCTAATTAAACTGTTTTTCCAGTTTTTTTCTCATCCCTAGATATAATAATAAACAATAATTTAAAAAATCAAAATTATACGTACCAACCAAACTGAGCCTCCTGTTATTGCATGGAATAAGCGCTTTTAACGGAAAACTTTAAGTACTTAATTGAAAAACAAAAATAGTTTAAAAACTCAATTGGAAATGAATGAATAACTTGGGGACTCATGTGTGACTTCCTGAATAAACCCAATAAGCTTTATCTAGTTTTCTTCACTATTCCATGATTTTCTCCTCTCTCTCTCTCTGCGTTCTTTTTCAAAGCTTCAGAATTTCCGTTCTGGTAAGCTCTTTCTCTCTCTACTGTCTCTCTCTAAAAACTCGCGCATTGAAATAATTAGGTGATTTAAGCGTTCTTGAAATGGAAAAAGCAGTTGTTGGTGCTTGTAGATCTCTTAATTCAGATCTTAACGGTTTCCGATCTGCTGATATTTTAGAGCATTTCTTTTTTAAAATTGCGATTTTGCATATATTTTTTATAATTATTTGAGTTATTTTTTTGGCATTTGATCACCAGGTTATTGATTAAGGGCGCATGGAATCACCCGGTGAGCATACAGAACCCTTGCATTAGCTTTATTATTATTATTATTATTATTATTATTATATTATTATTATTATTATTATTATCATCATGTTTCAATGGGAGGGCTAGCTAGAACACCGGCGACGTTGTGTAGCTTTCTTGCTAATGCACGCGAGAGTTTTCTTTAGGTAGTTACGTGGCCTGGAGAATTAGATGATGAATGCGTCTTTTTTATGGGATCACTTGGATATGTACTGTTACGCTGAATTCGATTTGACTCGACTCGACTCTTTCATTTAGTTTTTGTTGATAAACAACTTGTCCGATGGATTATGGAGTGTATCGATCCACGAAACCGACGATCAATTTTAGGGTTATCATATGCAGGGAATAATGGATTATCAGTAGTTTTGTCATTTTAGTGTCAATTCGAGAACTAGATTAATGCATTTTTAAGTGGCCACTGGGGTTTTTCTGGTTAATCTAGGTTTCGGTGATGAATGACTATAGAGAGGGTGCGAAGGACATATGGTATATGATTGCAAGACCTACGATCGCAATTATACCATATCGAGGGAAAAATGATTGATGATAAACATTTCTTGGAGCTCTTCAGTCATTTCTGATGTCAATTTGTTACATATGTTTTTTTTCTCTGTTCTTATATGACCGACAAAATTCAGTTTGGCTGTCTGCTTAGAGGAAGATTAATTTTAATAGGGAATGCATCCGCTTTTACCTTAATTTAGCCAATATTTACATGCATTTTTGCTCCTTGGTTTTTTACTGCAGTTGGTGGTTCAAGACTCACATCTGTGGTTGTTGCAACCCTGGATAGTGGTGAAGTGTACATTATTGCCAGCTTGTCTTCTAGAACTGATACTCAAGTGATATATGTTGACCCAACAACAGGGTTGCTTCGATTCAGTGGGAAGTTAGGTTTTGATGTCTTTAAATCTGAAGATGAAGCTTTAAATTACATTACAAATGGATCACGATGGCTTTGCAGGAGTACTACAAATGCTAAGGCGATATTAGGATATGCTGCCTTAGGAAGCTTTGGGCTGCTTCTTGTAGCTACAAAGTTGACTGCCAGCATTCCAAATTTGCCTGGTGGAGGATCCGTGTATACAGTAACAGAGAGCCAATGGATCAAAATATCTCTTCAAAATCCTCAGCAGCAGGGTAAAGGGGGAGGTGAAAAGTGTTCTAGAGTTAACCGAGCTTGACATTGATGGGAAGCACTACTTCTGCGAGACAAGAGATATCACTCGACCTTTTCCAAGTCGTATGCCCTTGGAAAATCCCGATGATGAATTTGTTTGGAACGGATGGTTTTCAATGCCTTTCAAAAACATCGGGCTTCCACAGCACTGTGTCACACTCCTGCAGGTTTTGCTTTTGTGCTCAGTGTCTTATTACTAACACATATCTGATTGTCAAATATTTTAAAAGTTGTCATTCTTAATGTTTAGCCTGCACTTGCACACTTGTGATGTTGACTAAGTGACAATAAATTATTGAATGAAGGAGAGTAAGGCCAAAAGCTTATGAGTGAGCTTGTTGGCTCCCGGGTAAAAACCTAAGCAATGGAGAATGAATTATTTTCCTTGAGGTATGACATCTCAGGCTCATCCATGAAGAATTGAGGACAGAATGTCTGGATTGGATTTTGGTATTGTTTTAACCATTGTTATGGTCTCCCTAACCACTGAATTTAGTCCAGCAATCCCCAATGCCATGCTTGTGTGCTATAATGCCTGTAATTGAGCATATGAGGTTATAATTTCTCCAGAGGAAACCAATTTAAATGACTTTCTGTTTTCAAGTTTTCAACCAAGAGTGATCCATTGACCATTGGAATCAAACTGATTCAAACAAGCTGAACAGTGTTTGGTTTTGTTGGCACTATTTTAACTCTTAAAATTCTTTAAACATTTTCTTGTCAACATCATTATTGGAAGAAAAAAAAAATTGTACAGTCCATTTAAACATCATTATTGTTTGAGTTGGTTCAGTTGTGTTAACCAGAGGCAATTCCACTGTCGTAACTGTCCATGTGCTTCCAGTTTCTAGTCTGCCTCTGGTTACCACTCTCTATCCCTAGCTCGCAATGATTTACCTTGCACTGGATTCTTATTCTATCTTAAGAGTAATATCATGGCTACAACATAAAATTTACATTTGATACTGTTTGGTTGATATTAATGTATAGGGCTTTGCAGAATGTCGAATTTTTGGAAGCTCAGGGCAGTCAGAAGGGATTGTTGCTCTAACAGCTCGCCGTAGTAGACTGCATCCTGGTACTCGATACTTGGCGAGGGGGATAAATTCATGTTTTAGCACAGGTTAGATGACCAAAATATCTCTTGGAATCTGATGCCATTTTTCTTGTTGAAATTCCCTAGGTTATGCGTTTGGTTGATTGATGGCATTGGTTTTGATTTGTTTGTGTTTCTCATTTTCTGTCCTCTTATTTTTTACTGTTCATAAATAACAACCATTTACTAAATTTTTTATATACACCTGTTTGGCATATACTGGCTTCTCTGGGCCATGGTTCCTATTTTGTAGAAATAAAGTATGATCATAGAACAATGAGCAATAAAGAAATGAATTGGTTTTAGATGCATATATTTATCTGGTTATATCTGTTGAAGAAGTCATTATTACTCCAGACCCCTTCTCATGTATGAATAACAATGTTATTGCATATATTTATTTATGCTTCTATATGATTTCTAAATCATTTACGTTGTTAATTTTATTACTTCTTTCTCTTATCTTAGTTGGGCATGATTTTGAAATGAGTTTTGCATAACTGATCAAATGAACAGGAAATGAAGTGGAATGTGAGCAACTTGTATGGGTGCCAAAGATGACTAGTCAGAGTGTTCCTTTCAACACATACATTTGGAGACGAGGAACAATTCCAATTTGGTGGGGTGCAGAATTGAAGATGACTTCTGCAGAAGCAGAGATTTATGTTTCAGATCGGGAACCTTATAAAGGAAGTTCACAGTACTATCAGAGGTTGAGTAAACGATATGATGCTCGCAGTTCTGATATAGCTGTTGGGGAAGGTCAGAAGAAAAAACCTTTTTGTTCCAATTGCATGCATCAACTTGCTTAGGAATGGAGCAGGAAAGTCAGAAGCTCTTCTAGTTCATCATTTTGAGAAATCTTTAAGCTATGTAAAATCAACTGGAAAACTTCCCTATACGCGAATACATCTTATAAATTATGATTGGCATGCCAGTGTAAAACTAAATGGTGAACAACAAACAATTGAAGGACTGTGGAAACTTCTCAAAGCACCCACTGTGGCTGTTGGCATTTCTGAAGGGGATTATTTACCTTCACGACAAAGACTTAATGATTGCAGGGGTGAAATCATCTATACTGATGATTTTGCAGGTGCCTTCTGCTTAAGATCACATCAAAATGGAGTCCTCCGTTTTAACTGTGCAGATTCCTTGGATAGAACCAATGCTGCTAGTTATTTTGGCGCTCTACAATGTTTTGTGGAGCAATGCAGGAGGTTGGCCATATCACTTGATAGTGATTTGACATATGGTTATCAGTCAGTCAATAACTATGGCGGATATACAGCTCCTTTGCCACCAGGCTGGGAGAAACGATCTGATGCAGTCACAGGGAAAACATATTATATTGATCACAACACTAGAACTACAACATGGAAGCATCCATGTCCAGATAAACCTTGGAAGAGATTTGACATGTCATTTGAGGAGTTCAAGAGTTCAACAATTTTATCTCCTCTATCTCAGCTAGCAAATCTTTTCCTTCTTGCTGGTGATATCCATGCAACACTTTATACGGGTTCTAAAGCTATGCACAGTCAAATTCTTAGCATATTCAATGAAGAAGCAGGAGGAAAATTTAAACAGTTTTCTGTAGCTCAGAATTTTCAAATCACTTTACAGAGAAGATATAAAAATGTACTTGTAGATAGCTCTCGTCAGAAGCAGTTGGAGATGTTTCTTGGATTGAGACTTTTCAAGCATCTTCCATCAGTTCCAGTTCAACCTCTAAATGTATGTTCTGTATTCTCTATATCAGCTACTTATTCTGGGATTCCTTATCACAAGCTGTGTTTTCTTATATAAATATTTTGCTCTATCAATGCAGCAAGACCAATTTCATAGTACCATAAAGTCACTTGGTTGGTTAGCTCCATTTTGCATGCCATACTTTCCATCGACCCCAATTATTGAATCCATTTTCTTTAATTTTAATGCATTTCATATTTTTTTTTTTTAACTTGAGCTCACTCAGACAAATTGAGTGTAAAGTTCGAAAACCTTTCTAAACATAGTTGCATGGATTTTTGGTTACTATATTATTAGATATTTACCTTTTGTTCTGATGTCTTAATGGGTTATCATGTATGACTAGTGAGATACGCATTTATCGCTTGGCCTTATCATTCTTTTTAACCTTAAGATTTGTGTTGGAAACGCTTCTGGAATTCAAATACCAGATTTATGGTTTGGTGCCAAGATTCCTATCAATCAGCTCATCAATTACTCAATTTTGCTGTATTTCAAACTGAACATCCTGTTGTATCATATTACCTCTTGACTATTGTATTGACATGAAATAAGGTGATTGCTAAATGCAGACCTTTGGTCTAAGTAGATATTGAAGATAGCTGTTTACTTCCAAGTATGTAATGAGCGAATCATTCCAGGTTCCTTCTCGACCTTCTGGTTTCTTTCTTAAGCCAGTCCCCAACATCACTCCAAGTTCCAATGGTGGGTCCAGTCTTCTGAGTTTCAAGAGAAAAGACTTGATATGGGTAATTACCTTTTTTATTTTGCTTAGTCTTTGCATGGAATTAGTATGCAAGTTTTGAATTGGTTCAACTCACAAGTTGGAAACTTTTCTTCGACTTTTTTTTTCTTCACTTTCTTTATAAACTGTGTTTAACTTCATGCATCATTCATCTAACAGGTTTGCCCACAAGGTGCAGATGTGGTTGAACTTTTTATCTATCTTGGTGAGCCTTGCCATATCTGTCAGCTTCTTCTAACAGTATCTCATGGGGCAGATGATTCCACTTACCCATCAACTGTTGATGTGAGGACGGGACGCTACCTAGATGGGCTTAAACTAGTTGTGGAGGTCTGTAGTATATGCTTATACAGAGTGCTTCTTAACCGTTACATTGATAAATGCACCTTGTGAATAGTTTTTTTTTCTATGTAAAAATATGGCCTTGATTATTGAATATAATATGTTGAAGGGCCATGGATGGATCATTGCTCTTCCTTTTTTGCCTTTTCTTTTCCTGCATGTTGGTTTAAGGTTTTTACATCATGAAATAGATTATAGATGGAATAAGGGCTAGTTATTCGGTATTCTTGAGCTTGAAGTGGAAAATGTTTGGTGTGTGATCTGATGGAAGACATGCTTTCTGCTGTCTACTTGGGTACCAGTAACTCTGTATTTATCTCTAAACATTTGGAGGCTACTTCAGTTTATTACAAACATGCACTATATGCTACCCAGCCAAAGAAAGGAAAAGCTATATATATATATATATATATATGCACACCTAGATGCAAAAGGAAAGCATGCATGTTCATATGGACATAACATAATCTCCTATAGTTCCTAGTCTTACTTTGGACTTTCTTTACAGGGTGCTTCCATACCTCAGTGTGTAAAGGGGACAAACCTTTTGATACCCTTGCCAGGACCAATTAATGCTGAGGATATGGCTGTTACTGGAGCTGGTGCACGCCTTCACGCCCATAATACATCAACCCTGCCATTTTTGTATGAGTTTGAAGAACCAGAGGGAGAGCTGGACTTCCTAACTCGTATAGTGGCAATTACATTTTATCCTGCTGTTTCTGGAAGGAGTCCTCTGACTCTTGGCGAGGTGAAAACCATTTTTTCATGAATATTTCTCGATCTAATTCACGTTCATCCCGTTTCATGTTAATATTATTGCTTGGTCATGCCATTGTTTTTTAAGCTAGACATGGTGACATGCATTGCCTTGCTCTGAGACTTCATAGATGAAAACTTGATAGTAAACGGAATTTGCCATTCTCTACAGAAATATTCTGTACTATGATATTCTCGGAGGATGACTTTCTTTGTTTCTCTACAGAAATAAATGCATCAGGACATGACTGGTTTGGGAGATTTTTTTATAGATAAGAGAAAATTGATTATTAAGAGAAATTATAGCTTGAGAGAGATGAAAGTTAAAATATCGTGATGACAGTTTCAAAAATATCCCCATTGAGCTAGATGCATGTTTCACATGAATGCATACATTTGGAACATTCAAGTTGACTAAAAGAATTAAAGTTTCATGCTCTCAAGGAGCTATACTAGTTAGATGCTCTGGTGTGATGATCAAACTCGCTGATGCCCTTGGGCTTTTTACTGCTTCACCTGTGCTACTTAGAATTAGCTTTTCTTAAGCAAGTTCTGGTAGTGTCATTGAGTTATTGGGTAGGTTAATGTGCTGGAGAAGCACTTTTGGCTTCCACTAAAGTAGAAAATTTTCATTTATTTTGCACATTTTTCTTTCCATTACTTGTCCATGCCATGGAGCTGTGGATAGTTGAAACATGTTTTCCTTCATTTATTTGTATGCTCTTCTTTCCATTATTTGTCCATGCCATGGAGCTGTGGATAGTGGAGCCATGTTTTCCCCAGGACATTCATTTGAAAGTGTCTTCCGTCAAAGGATTTTTGCTTATTCTGTTCATTAACTTTCTCCAGTGTCCCGGGTTTGCTTTAATTGTTAATGGACAATGATGTTGTATTACATTTTCTCACAGGTAGAGATCCTTGGAGTTTCTCTTCCATGGAGAGGAGTTTTCAGCAATGAAGGCCCTGGTGCAAGAATAACTGAACTTGCCAAAAAAACTCATGAGGAATCCAACCTATTCCTGTCCAGTACCGAAACCAATCCATTTTCCAGCGCTTCTCTATCCAATGATATAACCCCATCAATTCAAAAAAGTGATTCTACAAACTGGCTTGATCTTTTGACTGGAGATAACATGTTTTCTGATGCTCTTTCTCAACCAGTGATGCAGTACGATGTACATGAGGGGAGTGACAACATGTTTTCTCATCCTCTTTCTCAACCAGTAACCCAAAACAATCTACATGAGGAAAATGACTTGCTTGGTTTTTTGGACCAAGCTGTAACTGAACATCGCAGTACTGTAGCTGATGATAAGCTCTCTTCATCACAAGATAGCAGTGCCCAGAAGTACATCAACTGTCTAAAATTATTTGCAGGGCCACAAATGGTATGCTGCTGCTCTTGTGTTTTCTTTCATTTGCTATGTTATTGCATCCTTCTTTCTTATTCAAAATTTTCCGTTTGTCTACTGATCATTTTTGTTTTGGGTTGATCAAATGCCTGGTGTGTTCATTCTGTGTTAGTGTAGTTGCAGCCACTTTTAGTATTTCATCATATCCTGTAAAATTTTTTAGGAGAACCTGAAAACCACTGCAAAAGCTATTAGATGGAGAAAGATCAATTGGTGTTTGGAAACAAACTCCAAACTGGGTGCATGTGGGATTCTCTGAAAAGATCACTTACAAAAAAATTTGTTATTCCTTGAGCTTTGATTTTAAGGGACTTCTTTTATTTCCAAGCAAAAAAAGCGTACTTATCAATGTCAGATAGGTTGGAGAAATCTGCCTGCTTAACTTTTGTTGTAGAGTTTGGTAAATAATTTTAAAGGATTCGTAGAAATCTGTATGTGAGAGGTAGTTGTGAGCTAATTAAAGGAACACAGTAAACAAAGAGCAGGATTGAGAACAGTATACAGAGCAGCAGAAATGACAGATAAATAACAAAAAAGAGAAAAACAGGGAGATAATTAAGTAGAAAAAATGTCTCCTGTAGAAGAAGAAAAATCATAATGAGCTCATACCAGAAGCCTTCGAGAATTTGAGGATATGATCTGATAAACTTAAAAATGTAAGACGTGAAATTTGAGACATGTTGATACTAACGTTGGAACCCTAAATTGAAATTTTTGTATGATGCCTGATATTTGAGCTCAGTCTCAGTGTAGGTCTTGTACTATAAAATAGCTGTAATACTCGGATAAAACAGCATGCTTTGCTTCAAGGCCCTTTCTCTGGTCTCCCCATCTGACTACACAACCACACATGAAAAGCATACTGATGTTGAGAGGAATTTGTAGCTTTTAGCATTGGGTTGTGGGACTTCTTATGTGAAATAGCTGAGTATTTGAAGAAGCAAAACCAGTAGCGAAGCAATTAGATATGAATTTAATGTGCAATTTTAGAGCTTTATCAGTTTCTTGTTTACAGGCCATTTTTTGTCATAGGGTGATAATGTTTCTCCTTGGCATAGCTTCAAAAACTTTTCCTAATTGTAAACTCTACATGATCCTAAGTGTCAAAACCCAGGCTATTACATGATCAACTGAATTGCAGTATTTCATTCAGATAAGAAACATTACTACAGGAGTGAAATTACCTCCATTTAACTTATTGTAATGGCTATGTCCTTAAATTACATAAATTTTCTTCCTTTACATTTCCTCAAGATGGTCAGCTAATAAGTTTTGATTTATTGACTCAATAAAGTGACTGCTCCCAATTAATTCAACACAATTTTGCAGGGAAAAAAATTGAACTTTGTGGAAGCTATGAGGCTTGAAATTGAAAGACTCCGGCTTAATCTTTCTGCTGCTGAAAGGGATAGAGCTTTGCTGCCATTTGGAATTGATCCTGCTATGATAAATCCAAATGTTTTGATGGATGAATCATATGTGGATAGGTTGTGTAAAGTTTCAAACACCCTTGCTTTGCTTGGACAAGCTTCTCTGGAAGACAAACTTAATGCTTCTATTGGTCTTGGGACTGTTGACAGTAATGTGGTAGATTTCTGGAATGTTAATGGAATTGGGGACCACTGTTCTGGGCGCATGTGTGAGGTGCGTGCTGAAACAACAGCACCTGCACCTGCACCCTCTGCAGTTTCTTCTGTGGGAGCTTCAAAATCTATCTTGTCGTGTTCTGAGTGCAAAAGAAATGTTTGTAAAGTTTGCTGTGCTGGGAGAGGAGCTCTTTTGCTCAATAACTCAGGGGAGGTTGACAGCTCCACTAATCGTTCTGTAACACTGGATAGTGTTGTTTGTAAACAATGTTGCAGTGATATAGTACTCCATGCTTTGATATTAGACTATGTAAGGGTTCTGATTAGCTTGCGAAGAAGAGACCGTTCCGATAGGGCTGCATGTAAGGCTTTGGACCAGGTTGTAGGGTCTTCCTTGAGGGACTTTGTTCCTGAAAAAAGTCAGTCTTCTAATCGTCAGCAAACTGTTAGGATCCTACACCATTTGCTTTCTGGGCTGGAATCACTTGCTGAATTTCCATTCGCTAGTTTCTTACACTCGGTATGCACTTGACCTGTGTCAAATTCATTTTTCAGTACATATCATATTATTTTCTTCTCATTTTGTTCCTTTCCTGTAGCATTTGAGTGGCCTGTCAAATTAGTCTGCTAAATATTTCCATGATACTTCTGTGTATCCATATCTGTCTTTATGTTTGAATTTCACAAGAAAGATACCTAATGGAGTTATTTCTACTTCTAACTAGATTCAATCTACTAACTTAGTTTCTTAGTACGTTCTGGATTCAATCTATCATCTGTATGTCTTCATTGCCTTTTCTGTCTGACAGAATTGTTATGTCTTAGACCATGTCTCATAATCTGCTGTAGTAGTTTGCTAACTCTTTTGAGTGGGATGCATTCTCCTTCTTCTGCCTCACTTTCCCTATCTTAGTTTTCCATGGGCCTGCCATGACATCCCTCTCCTCCCATCTCTCTAGACCTACAATCAAACAAAAAGAAGAAAAGAAATACATAAAATAATAGAGAGCCTGCTGTGCATGACCAAGGATTCAAAGCCACACAAAAGTTTTATCCAAGTTTCACTCTTTGATGATGATTCTATTTATTTATGTAGCTTTTTTCTAGGCATGGTTTAAACTCTTTTCTCCACATTTTTCTTGGTTTTTGACAATTGATTATGTTGTGTAGGTTGAAACAGCAAAAGATTCAGCACCATTTTTGTCATTACTTTCTCCATTGAGTTCTGGATCACGGCAGTTATACTGGAAAGCTCCTCCAACTGTCACCTCTGTTGATTTTGTTATTGTTCTTGGCACCCTCTCTGATGTCAGTGGAGTTATCTTGCTTGTTAGTCCCTGTGGCTATTCTGTAACTGACGCTCCCACAGTGAGTGCTCCTGCCCCTTCTCGTTAGTTAGATTAGGGAGTAGATAAATGGTGTATATATGTTCTTCAGTGCGCGCGCGCGCGCATGTGTCAAAGCCTATATCACTAAATGAGCATGTAATGCCAGTCAGATGTTACCATCTTCATTCGGTCAATTTTGAGCTTGAATGGAAAAAATCTTCTCAAAATCCTTATTTAGCATTAAAGGAGTATGCTTTCCTGCCATGTAAACAGTCCCTGATTATCTCTTGGTATTCAGCTTGGAAAAAGTTTCCTTGACTTTAAATTCTTTAGTCATAGGTGATAGGCTTGCAAAATGCACTTTAAGTGCAGGACACTCTTTAAATCAATGAATTTCAATTCTCTCATGGTATTCAGCTTGGAAAAAGTTTCCTTGACTTTCAATTCTTTAGTCACAGGTGATAGGCTTGCAAAATGCACTTGAAGTGCAGGACACTCTTTAAATCAATGAATTTCAATGTGCTATCATTTGCGCTTTAAGTTTGTAAAAGTTCTGTTTTTTTTCTCCACAAAAGCCCTGCATGTGATGATTTTTCATCTATTTACATGGTTTCCGGTAAATAAAATTAGGGTCTGTTTTCGAAACAAAGTTTGTTTCAGTTAAAAACACACCTGAGTTGAAGTCGTATAAGCACATTCAAGGGTCAGTTTTTTAACAAAGGTTTGTCGAAGCTTGATAACAAGCCTGATTTGAAGTGATTTAAGCACATGCTGCAGACACTGTATTTTGTACTCTTAACTTTGAAGATTTGTTAGAGATACTTGCTATTATGATTGATGAGAGATAGATAGTCAGGTGGAACCAAGTGCTTGGCTTTGAAAATTGAAATTTAACTTTCCCCTCACATCATAAAGCTATGAAGGCTCTAACCTTAATACTAAAATGTGTGTACCTGTGCGGGCTTGTGTTTGTATTTGCTCTTAAGCAGCTTCATTGTTGTCCTTTGGCAAATAGTTTTACTGGAGACTGGGCAATGTTTTTCTTCAGAAGCTAGCATGGTAGCACCTGTTTGGTTTGATGTGCATCCAAAGTCTTTAGAAATCGTCTCTTGTTGTGACTAGGTGTTTTTGGCATTAAATAAATACTGATATCTGTGCCTGTCTTGGGGTAATGGGTTCCTGTTATGACTATAGTTTGCTAGGGTTAACAGATTTGCTAGTTCTCTTTTATCTAGATCTTGAATACTTAATCAGTTGCGCTAATTTTTGGATTGCTATCATTAAATTGGAGATTGTTTCTCGGAGATAGATCGCAATAAGTTGCCATATTACCATATCTGTAACAAACAATATTGTGATGTAACTGGAACACTGCTCATGCCCTTGCTGTACCCATGTCCTTCTGTTGGTTGAGATGGAGTTGGATTTTGCTGTTTAGTTGTGCCTGCATCATACTGTGTCCTGATGGTCCTTTTTGCTTGGAATTGTTTTGATACAATTATAAAGTCAGTTGTACTCAACTTTTGTATTCTGTATGACATGCTATTATAGTTCTCGCTTTCATTGTGTGCGCACTTGCCATAGACAGCCTATCAAGGGATGCTACCTTTAGCCTCTAGTAACAAACATCCATTTGATTGCTTCCTTGCCCATTATAAATTAAAAAGAGAACAGGACTCTCAAATCAGGAATTGCAATGTGGCTTTAGCTCATGAACTCTTAAATGCATGAAATTGAGAAGGCCTGGACTTGGAAAGACCAAACTTAGTCAACAACTGGCTTAGAGAAGTTAGACAGCTTTTGACAAGCTCTCTTCTATTGTTACTACAGGTTCAAATCTGGGCCAGCAATAAAATACAGAAGGAAGAAAGGTCATGCATGGGAAAATGGGACGTCCAGTCCTTGGCCACCTCTTCCTCGGAAATTTATGGATCAGAAAAGTTAGGTGCAGAGGATAAAGTACCTAGGCATGTGAAATTTACCTTTAAGAATCCTGTTAGATGTCGAATCATTTGGATAACACTGCGACTTCAGCGACCTGGATCAAGTTCTGTTAATTTTGAGAAAGACTTCAATCTTTTGTCCCTTGATGAAAACCCATTTGCACAAGCAAATCGACGTGCCTCTTTTGGTGGAGCAGTTGAAAATGATCCATGTCTTCATGCCCGAAGAATTCTAGTGGCAGGAACTCCAGTGAAAAACGAGATGGGGCTTACATCGCAAAGCCCTGATCAGATGAATTTCAATAGCTGGCTTGATAGGGCTCCACAACTGAGTAGATTCAAGGTGCAAAACTGTTTGCTTGGCCAATTTTTAACTCCAGATTAATCTTGAAACCTGTGCCAGGGATATTTGTCAATTAACCCTCCCTTTGTCTTCCAGGTTCCAATTGAGGTCGAGAGACTCTTTGACAATGATCTTGTCCTGGAACAGTATTTGCCTCCTGCTTCTCCTTTGCTTGCTGGATTTCGCCTAGATGCTTTCAGTGCAATTAAGCCTCGAGTTAGCCATTCTCCATATTCAGATATTGATATATGGGATACATCAGTCACATTTTTAGAAGACAGACACATCTCTCCTTCTGTGCTGTATTTACAAGTATCTGCACTCCAGGTATCATCTGTCATGCCAGCTTTATTTTAACTAATATTATTGATTGATGTTTGAAATGCAAGTAGGCAGCAGCAACTAAAAACCCCACAAACCCTAACTCTATGGAGGAAATAGAGTGCCGCCATTTTTCAACAGATTCTGGGGTTTTTTTGGCTTCCTTCACTATTCTTATTCTGACCAAGAAATAGCATTTTTTCTGTTCCCCTACCCTTTTCATTTTACATCTTTATCCGGTCCTTTCCTCCTACCAAAAAGGGTTGGCTTCTGAATGGAGCAACTGTGATGTTGTCAAAAGACCTTGAAAGCCACACAAAAACGTCATTAATAATTGAAAAAACAACTGTGTATGGTTTCTCTATTCTGCAAAATAAGAATTCTACCCTACGAACAATAAATCCTGGCCTAAGTATATCTGATCCTAACTATATGCTAATAGAATGTACTCATTACAGAAACAACCTATCTTTAGCATTTTAAGAGTTGGATTGCTCACTTGCTTTATGTTTGCTAGGGTCATGTTGAGAGGAATAAGTGACTTATGTAGCCATTGACATTATAATATTCTATACCAAAGCGATCCTTGAAACTTTGGAGGGAGAGGGTGGAAATCAGAGCTTATGATCACTTATTTCAACCAAAACAATTTTTAAAATATAATTGCTTGAATAGTCTGAATATTAAGAACCGGGTAATAATTGAATACCCATGTGATGAAGTCAAGATGTTGGACAAACCATTGAACTGGAAATTAGATAAATTCAAAAGCCTGAGCTTATTGCATTTATTTATGATTGCTTTACTTTGCTCTTTCCTTTTATTGCACACTCATTCAGATGTTTAATTAAATTAATACAAGTCTGGTCCTGAAGTTACTAGAATCTTTGCTGAGCGATCAACTAAAACAATAATTATACAGGAACCAAACAACATGGTTATCATTGGTGAATACCGACTACCAGAAGCCAAGGCTGGAACTGCAATGTACTTTGATTTTCCCAGACAAATACAAACCCGTATGGTTTCGATCAAACTTTTAGGGGATGTTACAGCATTCACAGACGACCCAGCAGAAGTGGACGACCCCAGTACAAGAACTTCACTGGCAGCAGGGTTGTCTCTGGCAAACAGAATTAAGTTATATTACTTTGCTGATCCTTATGAACTTGGGAAATGGGCTAGCCTTTCTGCAATTTGAATAATCATTCATGCACGAGGAGAAGGTTTGAGAATTGATGGTGGTTGTTTTTTGGTTGCTATTTAATTTTTACCATTTTTGTTTGTTGTATATTAGGAAAATGTAATAGTGGTGATATATTCATTGATGCAATAATATAATTGGTTCTTGGAAATCATAATAGCCCTTGCCCCAGATAAATTTTGCAAGAGTACAGCAATTCTTTGCTTTAAGATTTCGAATTTTCCCATTTGATTGGTATCTCCATCTCCATCTTCCTTGGATTTCAAGTTTTAGGCTTGATGTTTCTTTTCTGATTCTCTCACTATGCTTTTGGTTAAAAGTAAGATGCATTAAAAAACAAAACAATTTTCTTTAATACACTTTTTTTTGTTTCAAAACAAACTAGTATTATTTAAATATTGATTTCCGACAACTAAACTTTAGAAACACACATTAGTACGAAATTAAAAAATAAATAAGGCGTGTGGAGAAAACATTACTCCCCTCGTATATAACATTGTGGATTACAGAGTGGTTTTTTTTTTTGTATTTATTGTCACTGTGAATTTTAAATTAAATTAATAATTTATTTTAATTTATTTTTTATATAATTATTGTGGTCTTAAAATGATATTCCGGATTGGTGCTTGATTTCACCTTAAAAAAAAATGATTTGATTGTTGCAAAAGATTTTGTAAAAAATAAGAGGATCAAAATTTATAAAAAAAAAAATTATAACTCTTTTATCTTTTAAAAAGTGTGGTGTCAACTCTTGCCCCCTTTTTTGTCTATATATTTTTTTTTTAATTTTATTATTTAATATAATGTTTATTGAGATTTGGGGTTGAAAATTTATTTCGATCTAATTTATATGTGTTTGTCTCGATCTAAAACAAATATCCTTGAGTTGATGCTTAATTTCACAAAAATAAAATGATTTTATTATTTAAAAAGAATTGAAAAGAGAGGACAAAAATTAAAACAAATAAAATATAGAAGCTCCTCGTTTAAAAAAAATTGTACTAGCACCTTTTTGCTTACTTTTGCCTTAGGATATTTTTAAATTTTGCTTTTTAGTCCCTTTAATTTTGCAATTGAACGATATAGTACAAAACTTTATTTTGTTAATGTTTTAGTCTCCGAGTTTGAGAAAGATGAGAAAAAGATTCATTCAGAAATGGTGGATGAGAGAGAGGTAGGTCAATTGATCGTGTTTCGATGACAAAAACGATGAAATTTGGTGTGAAAGTGTCCCTCTTTGTGATAAAAGTTTCATTGAGATGTTTTTGGGCTTTCAAGTTGCTACAAAAAGTAGATTATGAATGAGAAATAGTTTTTTTTTTCATTTTATGTTTTGTTTTTTTAACCATTCTTGGGGTTTCTTAAGTTGAGGAATTAATTTTTTGAGGTTATATAGGTATTTTTAGGTGAAAAAACACCTACATCAATTTTCCAACGACCTATTTGGTGGGAAAAAATTGAGTTTGCAGATGACATGTTGTTCATTTTTTTTTTAAAAAAAATAACGTGGAGAAGAAAAAAACCTAGACACGGGCCTAGTTGGCAACCCCTTGCATCTTGGCTTTTTTTTTCATATGGCTTGCGTGCTTTTTAAAAAAAAAATTATTTTCTTAAAAATTAATAAATTTCAAATATATTATATATGTTATTTTTTAAAATTATTAAGTTAATTAATAATATATTTTTTATATTATTTTATTAAATTGCGCTTGATTTTGCTTTGTTCTCGAGTAAGATAATAGAAATGTTATAAGCAATTTTTTTTTGTGCAATCCATCATATTTTTTTTATATTTTATTTTATTCGATTGCTTTGTTATGATTGTGTTTTTTTTTTTTGCTATCATGTGTAATTAAATAACAAATAATTTTAAAAAAAACAAGCTTATTAAATCCACCTAGTCCTATGAACTGGGTGGCAAGTTGGTTAGTCGACCTAGATCAATCCAATATGTTGTTGTCTCAATATTTAAAAATAATATTGTCTTGAAATCTTTTAAAGTCAAGTCACATTTTTATCGGCCATCTAGGTTGCTTTTTTAACTGCCTAGTCGACTGAGTCATATTAGGTTAATCCCCACATGATTTAACTTGGAAATCAAGTTAGGCAATGATTTAAGATGAAAGATTTCAAGGTTGACTAGTTAAGCCGAGTTTTGAGTTATTAATTAAAAATTGTCATACTTGTTGACCTTTGAGTCACATTCTTGTATGTTTTGATTATAATAATTAAATGAAAAAATGACTAATATTATCTTGTTGAGAATTAGTTTAAACAAGTTTACTCGAAGAACATATCGACAAGCAAAATGGAAAGAAATCCAAGAAATAAGTAAGCGAGAACTTAGAATTAAGTATTCATTTTAGTGCAATATGTAAATCTTTATATTTATCTTGATAGCACAATTAAAATGAACTTACACATTTCATTGTGCATGCATGTATGATCAATTAACCGATTCAAGATTTGCCAGGTTCAAATTGTAAAAAAATAGAATTTAAGTTGAACTGGTCCACCAATTAGCTTGACTAATTTAAATTGGTTGACTGTTTTAGTCATCAGTGAGATTCCAACGGCTAAAAACAACTAGTTTGTTTTGAAAACTTATAAATAGCTCTCTTTCTTGCTAAAATGAAAGAGGATTTTCAACATATATATTATAGAAGCTGTTTTAAAAAATAAACCAACAATAAATTATCAATCTTTGTCATAATTTAAGTTTGTGCTAAATTGAACCTTTATATTTTAGCAATAGAGTATTTATTCTCATTCTTACTATATTTAGATAACTTTAAATTATCTAAATGAGGTATAGAGATAATAGACTTTAAACTGTATCATCTACTTTTTAAGAGAGTTTTGTTATGAGCAAAATCATCTTTGCAATACTTTGTAAGTTAGGTAAAACTCTTGGTATTAGTGAAAGAATTTCACAAAGGAAAAAACTTGAAGATGACATATCTTCAAGTGATAAAAATCTTAGTGTGGATTCACCAAGTAGAAAAAAAATCTTGGAGAGGAAATATCCTTGAGTGGTGTAAAATCTTAGTATGGATTCATCAGGCGACAATTGTAATCTTGAACATGAATTAGTGAAAAAATACAATACTCAAGTTCGGTTTGGTGCTTGAGGTGTGGATGCAGGCTTACTAAACTACGTTATAAATCAAGTTTGAATTTATATCCCTTAACTATTTGCTTTATGCAATTTAATTATATTGTTGCTTAGTGTGTTTAATTAAATTGATTGCAAAATTTTTCTTTATTAATGGAACACCTAATTCACCCAATTTCAGGTATTTTGTTGCCTTAATCCTATAACAATATTACTACTATAAAATATGTTGGCAATGCTTGAGTAATTTTTTATTAACATATATTGAAAGGCCTTGGCATTTCACTATAACAATGAATAATGAAGTACCCAATCTTTTTTCACCTTGTCCTCAAATTTATTGACATTTTTTTTTTAATTTCGAACCTAGTTTTTTTGTTTTTAATTTCATCCTTTAACATTGGGTTTACTAAGTACTTAACTTCATAATTTATTTTGATTTGCTTTCTATAGAGTTATCACGTCTTATGACATGAGTCACAAGTTTTTTAGGCTAGCCAGGTTAACTATGGTTATTTTTTAGGCTTTTTTTCTAATTGTTTTTTTTCAATCATATCATTCAATATTAGATCGATTAATAATTTGAGTTTATAAATATTTTAATTTGTTTTTTATAGAGTTATTTTGATCCTGACCTGGGTTTGACAGGTTAACCCGGGTTGACCCATGTAATTTTTTTTTATTTTTTCAATTTAATTCTTCAACATTGGGTTGATTGAGAATTGAGTTTCATAATTTTATTTTTGATTTGCTTTTTATGGGGTTATCACGGTTTTATAATCTAAGTTGTGGGTTAGGCCATTTGACTCATCTTTCTATTCTTTTTTAGTTGGATTTATTTTTTTAATTTCATTATTCAATATTGAGTTAATTGGTAATTAGATTTCATAATTTATTTCAGTTTGCATTCTATGAGCTTATTCTAGTATCATGACTCAATTGTTTTTTTTTTTTGTCTTTTTTTTTAATTTTATTATTCATCATTAGGTTAATTGAGAATTAAATTTCATAATTTTTTTCAATAGGGTTATCCTAGTTTCATGACCTAGATTTCAGAGGTTAACCCGAGTTAACTCAACTATTGTTTGTAGTTGGATTTTTTTTTAATTTCATCCTTAAACATTGAGTTTATTGAGAATTGAATTTAATATTTTTTTTATTGGATTATCAAGGTAGGAGCTAGGTAATGAATTTAGCAAGTTAACTTGAGTTGATCTGAGTCAATCTAATATGTTATCATTTTAATATTTTAAAAAAAGATATCGTCTTGATTTTTTTATTCAAACTATATTTTTATCGGACGTCTGAGTTATTTTTAAACCTGCTAAGTCGACCAAATCAAACCAAATCAATTTCTATATAGTTTAAATTTTTTTATATTAAAAAAACATATTAACAAATGTTTTTAAATTTAAAAGAAATATCCAACTTGCATCATAACATGAAAAATAATCTAATATCTAAAAATATTTGATTGGACACACACATAGCAGGCATTTAAATTTCGGTTGCATTATATAAATACTTCTATTTGCTTAAAAAAATTTCGACGGCAAAGGCAAACCCATCTATAATTTCATTTCAATGATTTTTATTGATTATGGACCCATCAAAAACAGATTTGGGCTTTTGTATTCATGAACGGGCTACCGAAATGACCGAAACACCATTAAAATCAACGAAACCCTAGCTGCCTAAAAATAATTCAATCCCAGCCGTCCATTTCAAGACCCAGAGGCCAGTCACTAGGGTTTATAATTCAAGCTCCTTTATAAGTTCCACTCTCTTTCAAACCCTATTAGCCGTCTCCCCCTCCACCCCCTCCTCCCTCTCCCTAACAGATCAAGCTCCAACAATGGTAACACTCAAAACCATAGCTTTCAACTACATAACGCGTCAAACTGTTTCCTGGATTCCATTTTATTAGACTTAAAAAGCTACGATTTTTATTGAAATATCTTTTTTTTTCCGCTTAAACTAGGAATTAAGTAGTGATTATGTATTTTTTTTGGATTTGTTGAAATTGGTTTTTGCTAATTTGTTTGTTTCTGTTGTTGTTTGGATAGGCCTATGCGAAGGCTCAGAAATCTAAGGCTTACTCCAAGAGGTTTCAAGTCAAGTTTAAGAGAAGAAGAGGTAAAGATTGTCACTTTTTTGTTTATTAGATATAGTGTGTTGATAAAGTTCGTTTGCTTTAATGTTTTTTGTTGTTTTTTCTGCTTTATTGATAAATGGATGGGAATTGTTTGTTGTAGAGGGGAAGACTGACTACAGGGCTAGGATTCGACTGATTAATCAGGACAAGAACAAGTACAATACGCCCAAGTATCGATTTGTTGTCCGATTTGTATCCTTTGTATGTTTTTTAACGTGTTGTGATGTTGTGATATATATATATCATTACTGTGTTTTTTTTGCTGGTTAGCCACCTTTTTCTTGGGTTCTTTATTTACTGTATTTTGTAACTGTTGAAGTAGAATACTGGGTATCTTAAGTGGGCCAATCTGCATTTCATTTAAATATGGGTATGAATTGTGCATGGTGTTGACATGAAATGAGTCCTTTTGTCTCTGAATTGCATCATTAGGTCTTAAGATAGTGGCATGTGAATGTACTTGCATGAAAGTCTGTTTACTTTATAGGTGTAGGTGTCTGCTCCTGCTCAACATGGAATTTGGAAAAGAACTTCATGTCTTAGATTGTGTTTCATAGGTTTGGCTCCTTAACATCTTGTATTTAGAGCAACAAGGACATTGTTGCACAAATAACATCAGCTAGCATTACTGGAGATACTGTCCTTGCTTCTGCTTATGCTCATGAACTTCCTCGATATGGGCTTGAAGTTGGTCTTACAAACTATGCAGCAGGTAATTATTTAGCTGAGAACTATGAGCTTCCTCAATATGTGAGCTTCCTTGATACACACATGGCTCTAACCTTTTGCTTATTTGGAAACCTGATCAGCTTACTGTACCGGACTTCTTTTGGCTCGCCGCTTGTTGAAAATGCTTGAGATGGATGAGGAATATGAGGGCAATGTTGAGGTATACTCTCAGGATAAAGGATCCTTCTTCATTGATGAAACTGACTTTATTATTTTTTATCATACTATTTACTTAAAAAATGAGTGTTACAAGAAGTTTTTGACTAAGATCTTGGGTATTAGGCCACTGGCGAGGATTTCTCAGTTGAACCAGCTGACACCAGGAGGCCATTTCGTGCCCTACTTGATGTTGGGTTAGTCAGAACTACAACTGGAAATCGTGTCTTTGGTGCTCTCAAGGTATATTAAGATATGCTATCCAATTCCCCCTTTGTCATAATTTGTGTTCTGAGAGTGTTCTGTCATAAAATATTTTATCACTATAGTATAATATTTATTTAAAGATTTCATGCAGTCAATTTTATCAATTATGTGGAAAATGTGTTAATGCAATTATATTTGAAATATTGCTCTCATTGGTTTTATTTGATTAGAAGTTGCAGTTGACATTTTCAGTATACCATCCATTTTGATGGATGGACCTTTGTTTTCCTTTCCATGAAGTAAATATTTTATGCCCTTGGCTGTTTGCTTTTTGTATTTGTAGTTCAGGATAGTCATTTAGTCTCTTTGAATTTCAATGTTATACATGTGAGTGCACATCATCATTTATTCATGGTAGTTGAATCGTGCTTTGATGTTTTTCATTTAACTAATTCATGCTGTTTGCTGTTATAGGGAGCTCTTGATGGTGGTTTGGATATTCCTCACAGTGAAAAGAGGTTTGCTGGCTTTGGAAAGGACAATAAGCAGCTCGATGCTGAAGTTCACCGGAAATATATTTATGGTGGACATGTTGCAGCATACATGAGGGTAATACTGGCTAGTTGAAATTAACACTTCACTTTTCCTTATCTTGTTGTTTCAGCATCATAAAATTGCGTCAATCAGAAATTGTGCTTGTATATTTTGTATTATGGTTCTTGAATGTTTAGTTTGTGTTTCTTCACCCCAGACTTTGATGGAGGATGAACCTGAGAAATACCAATCTCACTTTAGTGAGTACCTCAAGAGAGAAATTGATGCTGATTGTATGGAGGCATTGTACAAGAAGGTTCATGCTGCTATTCGTGCAGATCCAACAACCAAGAAATCAGAGAAGGAGCCACTCAAGGAGCACAAGAGGTTGGTTGCTATTTTGTTGAATACTATAATGCTTATTTTGATTTGTGTTTATATCTTCAACCAGTGTATTTATTGCAATCACCAGCATGATTTTGCCTTGTGTATTTCACTCGTTCATCTTCTCATGCCATTTTTGCATGGAGCTACACGTTTACACATTTTCATTAGCATTGATTTTGTTGGTGTATTCAGGTATAACTTGAAGAAGCTAACCTACGAGGAAAGGAAAGAGAAGTTGGTTGAGCGATTGAATACCTTCAACTCAGCTGCTGATGATGAAGATGACGAGTGAAAACATTCACCCATCAATTAAGCTCCGATGTCGATTTTCTGTGGCAGTCTACTACTTTGAGTTGTTACTTGAAACCTAGTTATGTCTTTAAAGTTAATTCTGTTTATTGCAGCCTTTTGTGTCGCCTGAAGTACAACAACCTTCTCAGTTTACAAGATCTTGAAATTTTTAGCTTGATATGGAATGCATTTTCAATTTTGACATTGCATTTTAATACATTTGCATTGGCTAAATGCTCTGATTGCGTTGATTGTAGTAGAAATTCAATTCCAGATCATATGCTGGTGATTAGCTGGAATGATGAGATAGAGATCCCCTACTTAATTGTTTTTAGATCAGACCGAAATCTGAGGTGCACGAATATTTATGGCTGAACTGAACAGGAGGTTATTTGTTGGCTTAATACCAGAAAGTACAATAGAAATCAAATACCTAAAGCTTTTAAAATCGTTGAACAAGTGTTGAGCGGAGTAACTTTTTTCTGAGACTGATGTTAATTTAGGGCATCAGCGAAATCTACCTAGGAATAGAGGGTGAGTCGTCAAGGGTTTTCTAAGTATCGTAACTATGTCTTGTAGAATCCCGATCTCATTTCGCTCTTAGAAATTGACCCCCAACTGCAAGAAATATACTGTGGTGCCGAATTTTAAGCCCCCCTTATTTTGCTGTTTGTATTAGCAGATGGCCACAAGCCAGAGCTATACAGCAGGATATCAAAGCTATAAAAACAGCAACAAAATGGGTCCACATAAAAGCACAACAATGAAGCTTATCTAGTATCATCCAATGGATATCCATTTCCCAATACAACTAGAGCTCAAAATACTATCCACCTATGGTTTCATGCCATATCACGAATTCACGATTGACCTGATAAATTTTTCTGTCCAATTTTCCTTTTTCTATTCAGACAATCCCCTGAGATAGAGTCATGGCTCATTCACTTTACATAACACCAGCTACCACAGCAAGACCTACTGTAGCCAAATCTAAGAAGACATCACCTGTTCCATCTCCAGGGTTTCAAAGAGTGAGGGCTTGCCATGGAGATTCCAAGCCATTTTCAGATAACAAACTTGTCCATCGCAGGTGGGTATCTTTCTTTTGATTTAGGCCATAGTATAATGTTGATGAATCTATGTTTTCTATATACCACGAGCTATGATGAATCTGGTGTAATGACTTCCAAATTACATGCAACTGTAACTGAATACTCAAGACATGAGTTTGCTAATACGTTTAGCCAAATGTGATGGGGGTTCCTGCCTTCATGATGCAGGACAATAGCATTGGGCTTGGCTGGTGCTCTGACGGGTTTGAACATCGGTGGCTGGAATGCAAATGCAGCAGCCAGAAGGCCACCACCTCCACCACCAGGGGAGAAAAAGGACCCTAGTATAAGCGGTTTGCAAGCAAAAGTACTAGCTAGCAAGAAGAGGAAAGAAGCTATGAAAGAAGAGGTGGCCAGATTAAGAGAGAAAGGAAAGGCAGTAAACGAACCATCCGAATAGCAATATAAAATTGCCCACTTTTGTAATTGTTTAACATTCCTCTACAAAATTTTCCGAGTCGAGAGGAAAATGTGAACTCTAAATAATATTATTTAGCATGTTCGAGTTGAAAGGTCACCATGAATTATTGTATGTAGTGTATAGCTCTATAAGAAAATTGAAAGACGAGAAGAAAAACGAAAGAGGCAAATTTCTTAGCATAACAGAAACAGATGATTAGAGGGGGAAAGTCCAAGAGTCTTTCCTCTTCCCATCAACACGAAAATAACAGCAACAAATTATTGATGTAGCAATGTTTATGGCATGGCCAGTAAACATACTAGCTAAGGTCCACAAAAAGCACGAGGTAGAGACGACGTGAAAAAGAAAAATAACAAAAGCGACTAATTAAACTGAAGGAAATTTAGTAGGATGGACACTTGAATTTTTTAGCAACCTTCCTATTGCATTCATTGAGCAAGATCTCCACAGCAACAGGAATGTCCAATTTGATGAGGCCCAAGAGATCAGCTTTGACTCTAGTGCAAAGGCAAACAGCAGCTTCCAGATCAACAAGGCCATCAATGAGGCTGCAGCAAGTGGCCTTCTCTTTTTCACCGATTAGAACTTTCGCCAAGTTCAGCACATTCGCACATGCTTGCAACTTTAAGGCATCTCTAGGGCAAGTGCTCTTTGATTTTGGTGGTTTGACCTTTGGTGTTGTTGATGGTGATGGCTGATGTTTAGGGCCTTCAGGCTTTCCTTGGCAATCACTAGAACTCACCAAAGTGAAGAATAGAATGTTGAGGGCGAGGAAAAGGGCAGTGGAGGCTAGTGCTCTTGAAGCCATGTCTGAGCTCTAAAATGCAAGCTATACTGATGGCTCAAGAGCTATAGAATTTGAATGGTGGTGGTGGGAAATAGAGAAGTGGGGTGAGCAATTTATAGGAGGAGATCAAACACAACTTGGCTTTTAAAAATCCTTAGCATGAATCATGCAGAAGGGATAATTGGAACCAATAATTTTGCATGACCTAGCTTTGCAGGGTGGAAGGTAAGGATCTTTGCTCTATCGTTTCAGTATTGATTAGTTGTCCTACACATGCAATAAAATTTCTTTCTCTAATAATTTTCGAAGTTCGAGTTTCCATGTGGGGTTAATCAAAGGAAATCATTCTGTATCATTTTCATCGATTTTGCATATGAATATTTGGATCTGAGAACGCAAGTTGAATGTCTTACATGCACAGTTTTAGTTTTTTATTGTTTAGTTTTTGTTTTTTCATTCATTGATAATTAAGGATCTTCGTTCTCTTGTGCTGTAAAAATCAGAAACATAGCAGTAAGCTTCAAGTTTGTACTTAGCCAAGGCTGGGTTTTGATTAACTCACTTCCCCTGCAAATAATTCACATTTGCATAAAACCAGCAGGAAAATGTCTGGCTTCCCTATCCAATAAATCTAATCTAAAAAATCAATTACTGCTAGTTTTCCTTTCTTGATTTCATGGTCAGGTGATATGTATTCTCACGTCCAGTTTCGTGCTCCGTGATCGGAGATCAAAGAAGTGTTTGATTGCTGTTTCGAGACAAAAAAAAGACAGCAATGAATGAACTCATAACATTACAAATCCGCAGTGCACTTGGCATGTGCTGCTCATCAGATCAAGAGGGAAGTCTCTAACCAGCCAAAGAGATTCCCATGTGGATTTTTATGCTTTTTGTGTATTACTTGATGGTAATTTTTCTTTACCTTGGTTCTGAACAGAATTTTGGAATGGATTTCTGTTCAACCTGAACCATCTTTGAGTAGATAACCTATTGACCACTTCATTTGCTCCGGTTGTGCTAAGTGGCCGTGTCAAGGGCCATGAACGAGCCTTTGGGGCTAATCAGGAGACTTACAGTTGATAATCTTTGATTATTTAAGACTCGTAAGACCTTAGATTGTCGGAGTCAAACTCATAATCAATACTCTTTTTTTTTTTTTTTATTTCCATTCCTCCCCTGGTGCTCCTTGTCCTATGTTCTTGAGGAGCTTGAGAGAGTATTGGAGCGCTGTGCTGCTAAACAAACACCCCCCTTTTGTTGAAAATTGGTTTCGGAAAAGGGACCCTTTTTTCCTTTTTAAAACCCAAAAAAAAAGATTTCCCCTTGAAGGGGGGTTTTTGGGGGAGGGGTTTAAACTTTTTTAAAAATTGAAAATTTTTGTTTTATTCAAAAACCCAAGATCCCAATCCAAACAGAATCGAGTAACACCTCCAATGGTCCTTGTGGGATTAGAGATGCCATGCATGAAATCTTTATAAAAATTCCCTTGAAGATGTTTCTTGTAAATCTAGCAGAACTGGTGTTTTGGAGGATCCTTTCTCCCCTATAGCCATAAACCCAATGTTCTACGATGAACTGGACAAATTACACGCGACTGCCACTGTCTGATATATGATTTTATCCTAAACCTTCATAGTGATTTGATAATGTGTGATCGATTTCTCAAGACAATAAGTACAGCAAGCAGTTCTCTGGTTATGCCTTGAATAATATTATAAATCAAGGAGATGGTTGCCCTCTGTAATAATTCCCAGTTTCTCACCTCGTACGTATAGATAAACTGAGAAACAGGTGTCATTGTTCTCAATGGCCTTCATGTTTTAGTTTATTTTCAACTTGTAAGAAAAGCACAAAAACTCAAGAAAATAGAGAGATTTCTTCTGTTTACTCTCGTGAGTCGTGATACAACTTGTACCTTCTTTGTTAGATGCATTGGCTGCCAGCATGGAATGTCAGAAAATTATTTTAATTTAAAAGATTAACTTTTTAAAAATAATTTTATATTATTTATTAATATATTTTCTCAGATGAATTTTCCGATAAACTATTTTAGAAGAAAACAATTTACAATCTCACCGAAACAGATGTAACCGAGTAATTTGGAGGAGGTTATAAACTTGGTGTCATTGAAAAACATTGGACAAAACAAGGTATTAATTAAATGAATTTAAAACATATGGTACGATTTAATAATTGGTGCAGATATATTATTTCTCTCTCTCTCCCCCTTCTTTTTCACTCCGTGATTCGTGATTTGAGAAAAGAGCTAGGATAACGACAGAAATTATTATTTAAAGTGTTTTTTTTTTAAAGTATTTTATATTTTTAAAAATTTATTTTTAATATACGATCTAAAAACATTAAAAATTTAAATTTTAAGATAAACAATGTTATAACCAAACTGCCAAACATTTTTAACATGGAAGGAGGGAGGAATATTTTTTTTTAGTTAGGGGGTTACGACAATAAAGATTTGTGGGTCAATGTAACTACGCTCTCTTAAAAGTCATTTCTTACCAATCAAGTTTTTTTTTTCCTTACACTCTTAAAAGTCGTCACTTATTTAAGGTTGCTTGGTTAGATATAACTAGTTTTTTTTTTGGCCATTAATTTGTTTGAGATAACAATCATGTTGTATTGTGTTTCTTTGTCATTTGATTTGCTTTTTTACCGATGGATTTCTTCTTCTTCTTCTTCTTTTTTTCAAGTTTTCAGTGGTTTAGGAACAAATTTGATCATTTTAAGTATAGGATTGCTGGGTTTCATCAAACCAAAATTATTAAATCCGGTTTAATTAATATCCCAACTCAAAACTTAGATCATAAGCTACGCAAGTTTACTTGAATTAATACAAAAGAATGTAAGTTTTAATTTTTTTTTAAAAAAATAAAAAGCATATTATTTTAGAATTGTTTGTCATCTAGCATATTGCCACATGCACGCTTGCTGATAGCTCGAAGAGGCATACCCAGTTTGCTAAATGGTAGTAAAGTTTCTGTTGACAAATCCTCTTCTCTGGGTGGGTACAGTTAAGAACATTGAAAATGGCACCCCAAAGAAACTCCATGACAGAGAAAAGTACAAAATAAAATAAAATAAAATAAAAGTTGGAAAGAGTTAAATAATAAATTTACCTAATGTTCGGTTTAGAGAGCTATATGTGCAAAAAAGAAGAAGACCTGCAATTCTTGCAAACCAGTTGATGTCAGTGTCGAGGATGTTTAGTCAGAAAGTGCAGTGATTTTTCAAGACCTGCCTAGCAAGATCAAATGCTCCACTGTTTTTGTATATTAAATGCAAATTATAAGCAGATTCTCTGCGCAGGTCACAGTAACCTGGTTTCATATTTTCCATTTCTGAATTCTCATTCAGAAGTTTCGGAATGGGGTAATCCTTCTCGCAAGCTGCAAGCACCTTTTCATAATATGAAGCTGCTAGAGACACTAGTCCAACATGATGATAGGCGCGGGCGATATTATATAATGCCTCCTGCAAGGTGCAGATATATTGATTTAGCACCGTTTTACAAACAAAAATCCATGAAAGCGGAAACTAGATTTGATCATATATTGCTTTCAATAATCCAAGCATTTGTGCATACAAGTGATTAGCAGCCATAGTTGCTAGTATTCAAGCGCCACAAGAAAATTCAGAAACTTCAACAGAATAATAGCGGCAGAAAAGGTGCATTCAAGGTGAAAGTCTATAATAGTAGATGAAAAGAACAACTTGACACAGTTTAGCAACTCTCTCAGTAGCCTGACAGTTGAAGGACGATGCACGTTCTACAGACTGAATCTAATGTTAGGGGTCAACGTGGAAATGCCCACGATCTAAAAGGTGGCTTTATTAGGGAGAGAAAAAAAAAGTTTTGGTAACCATTCAGTTCTTTAAAATCTAAAAATCCCCCTAACCACCCAAAACACAAGGGCACGTGTGATACTCATGTACCGACAAACGTTATTAATTTTGGATACATAATCAAAAGATCACTGAAATGCATGCAAGGTAATAGAGCCCAACAAAATCTAGAAGATAGTAGCAGATCGTATATGTATAAAATAATGGAAGCTCTACGGTAACTCAACTGTGGGCAAGTAGGAAAAGTAATGGAATTAGGGGCTAAAATTAAGTTGTGATGAAAAACAGAAATAACAAGCAACAAATACATAATTGAATCAATGGCCAACAAACATTGAAACTGATGCCAGGAATCCAACTGCTACATTAGGTCAATTAGAAATAGCTTCAAGATCACGACTAAAGCTTTTGCAATTTGGTTGTCAACGATTTTAATTGGAAACTAACCCAATTTCAGCAGGTTTGAAAAATCAACGATTATTTGACTTAACGGATTAAGATTAATTGCATGGACATATTAATAATCAAGCAAGATCATATTAAAGGACACCAATTTATTGTGCATACAAGATAATGTGGGTGCATGTAAAAGGCTACTTGTTGTGTTAGGTCCAGTTCTGTTTTCCTTCCCCTATATACAGCAATATAGATGCTTTAATAATAAGAAACGGTATAAAGCTGTGTCAGTAACTTCATCTACATTCTTTGACCTCCTTTTCACCAACAGATTCTACAATACCAATTTTATTTTATTTTATTTTTTATCAAGACATGAAGAAATTTTAGTCAATCTCAAGCAGGTATTAAAAGCGTCTGACCCACAAGAAGCAAGAATGACATAAAGTAACTAAAATCAAGTACATATACGACAATGAACCATACCTGGCTATTCTCTGTTAGCTGTAAATTATTATAGAGGAATGCCAAGCCTTGTGCAAGACACTGGTGCTTATTTTGGAGTCTAAATCCAAGGGTCAAGTTGATCAAGGCAGTTCCTGAAGATGGAAAACAAAATAAATTGAAAATAAACATATCATCTATCACTGTATAATCTAATAATACTGCAAGTATAAACAAATTGTCAAACAAAAATAGAAGAAAGCCTTACCCGCACACAGATTAATTAGAGGACATTCTGGCATCAGTTTATAAGCTTCTAGGTATTCTCTTGCAGCATCTTGATGATGGCTGAGCATGGTAAACTGATGAGCAGAAATGACTATAGGTGGAACACACCTTTTATGTTTGTTTCGCATGTAACGTAGAAATTTGGCATGCTTTGAGTGGCTCTTTCCCAATCTATGATATCATAAGAAATCCATGAATGAACAACAAGATGTAAACAAAAATGCAAGTGGTCGTATAAATGAACATACTCCAGCTTGGGGTTTCGTGTTTTCAGGCTGTGTGAAATACCATGTGAACGTTAAGGTCACGAAGTCCTACTTCCACAAGCAAAGAGAAGAAAAACAAAAGGAATGAAACTGAAATAAACCTTTTCCTTTTGTTTGGCAAGTGAGATGATAAGTAAACATCAGTCAAAGTACACAGATAGTATGCCAGAGAGGCACTAGTAAGCACAAGCTTAGGGAGATTCAAGATGTATGTTTCAATCTACATATATTAAAAATTGCATATGTGATTTGATAGACTAAAATTATATAATCAAGAACTTTCTAGTATTGTGAGAATTTGAGAGCAATTTGTGAAGATAATCAAGAATAAGTGCATCTATTTGTACATCACCACTTTATTATACCAGATTCCACAAATTTTCCAGCATCCTGTTTCATGTTCCATATGAAATAAGAAAATGGTAAACACAGTGGAGGAAATTAACATTAATATATAAAATAATAATCACCTTGAGGTTATTTTGTAATAACAGTTCCAGGCAGCAATGCTGTGCGGCTGTTTCTGAATAGCAGATCTTACATAATCAAAACCATGTTTAGGATCCGTGGCGTTAAAAGATATTTCTGAGGAAACAAAAACAAATACTCAGTTTCATTTAAATCCCAAAAGCCTGCAGAATTGTTTTTTTGATGGAAAAGCAGACTTGAATGGTTTTCATGATGGCACCAAAGAAAATGAAATGCAGAAGAGGTGGGGGAAGAAATAAAAAACTAGTAAGAGTTAAGTGGAGGGGTGTTTGTGTGATTTTTTTTTTTTTTTTGTGTGTGTGTGTGGGGGGGGGGGGGCACGTCTTTCTAGGCCTGAGACTTACGAGCTAAAAGAGACTGAAGTTGCTCCTCCCTATCACCAGGCAGTTTATCAGAAACCAATCTCAAGGTGAGATTTATAATCTCCAGAGCTTCAGAATATCTTTGCAACGATTGCAATGCCTTGCACAACTATGAACCAAACCAAGAAAGAGCTAACTATCAGAAAGTATAAGAATATCCACAGGTGACTTTATTCAGCATGAGTGGAATTCCTTAACAATGTTTCTAAAACAAACTGCAAGTGCAAATTCAACAAGTTTCAAGCAAATAAATAAATAAATCAATCAAAATAAAAAATAAGGAATAGATGAATAAAAATAAAGGAAAAAAATACAGACATCTATAATAAGATCATGATGCGCTTCGTCCTTTAAAAAATCATGCAGAGGAGAAACTCTGTTTTCTAGCTGTAACCACCAAAAAGAGAATTATATATCAGCTCATCCGGCCCAAGTGACAAGTACTTGCTGGTAAATTGAATAACTAAGCTTGGGCAAGTCATACAAAAATCAGTTGCACTTTACCAGAGATTCATCATCTGAATAGTCACTAGGCAAATCAATACCAGCAGCTTTATCAGCTGCTTTCTGTTCTTCCTTCTTTTGAAGCAACTTTCTTGCTCTGCAAGCTCTCAATCTAGTTCCAGGCATCCATCAGTGAATGGTTAATTAGCTGCTCCCATCGGCATGATAAGAAGGAAAAAGCAAATACAAACACAACCATCCCTATTTATGGTCCAAGTATTAAATAAACAATGCTGAAATGCTGTGTAAAATTAAAAATAGCAATACAAATCTGAAAGTAAACAATAAATTTCCGTACTTTAACTTCTGATGGTTAACCTCATTTGGCCTAAGCCCAAGCTAATAAGATAATCTAACCAATTGAACAGGTCTTTTTCTTAATTGTCTGCCTATTTATCTCACAGACCCATCATTGACCCCATGCATGAAAAAACAATACGTTTACCAGCATCCACTATCTTCTAAATTTAAAACAATACGTTTCTACTCTTTCACCAAGATCCAAACCTTTTGCTTTGATTTTCATGTAATCTTGATTTGTGAGTTTACTAATGTTGTTTCTTATTTCTGTGCTTCACCTTGTACTGTCCACCCTCACTCAACCTCACCAGTGCCTACAATAAACCTATCAAAAATGGAGAAACCAGCTATGAAACCTAGTGCATGCATTTGAATTATGATAGTTGCCATCTAGACTTTAACATTAATTTGTAATCATTATCTACCTCTGAGTACCACATGCTTTGTCAGAAATGGCACATGATAAAAAGAATACAACTCTGAGGATGATATAACAGTAGTCCAAACAGACCCAAAAATAAATAAAATACAAAGGCAAAGCAATGCCTTACAACAAAACAGCAATCTGACCATTCTAGAATGATTTGAACACCAATGAACCATCACTTGCTTCTGTTTAACATTCACTGTTCACTGAGCTTCAAACATTGTTACAGACACCAAGAAAAACAAAAAGGTGCGTTCACCATTTTAGCAACTTGAAAGCATAAAAAAGGCATCAACTCAGACCAACACCACTTCTATGTATAGCCTAATTCTCCCCAACCTATTTGATCCACTAAGCAATCTTATATATATATATATAAACTGTTCCACTAAACAATGTTTGAGCAAGTTCAGGCTTCAGAATCCTTTGGATATACTGTGAAAACACCCTTATCATCATGAGTCACTTCTAGGAGATGAATTACTATATTCTTGCTGCCTCCAAACATGTCTTCTGAATGAGAAAAATTTACTCACATGTCGAGACAACTCTTTAAAAAACAAAAAAAAGGTACACTACTAAATATGGATGCCAAGATGACGAACTTGAACAAAGATTAGTGGTACAGAAACCCAAACTATGCGCTGAAAGTTTTTTTTTTTTTTTTTTTTTTGGGGGGGGGGGGGGGTGTGCATAGCAAAATCAAAACTCACAGATCTGATTTAGAAGCCAGTGGTCTCACTTCTCCAAAAACATCATCATTTTCCTGAACATTCAGAATACTAATTCTTTCACGCAGAACACTTATTGTCAGCCTTTTCTTCACCTAATGTTAAACAATAATCAATCAGTCCACACTTGCAGAGAAAATGGTGTCTACAAACTAAAAAGAAAATTAAACAAGGACATATTCAATGAGTACGGCTGCATGTGTTCTCAGTTACTTTAGCCCAGTGCAGACCATTAATGAACCCATAAATGCAGATAATGATTCTAACTTCCAATGCTAAAATGCATTGGCTTGCAGGTTGTAAATACATTTGAGGAGTTATGAAGTCAGGTTCTCAAGAAAGTGCACGTATTGCATAAAATAGTGATAAAACAACTTCCACAGCCCTGTCACTGATAAGAAAATATAAAAAATATGTTTAAACATCTGAGTGCAGATGGTGAATCAAGACCAAGATCGGATAGATTAGACCTTCTGTGAAGACTTGTAGACATCTAGAAGGAAGGAGTCAGGGGGACAAAGAGTTAATGTTACAGGTTTCTTATATTGTATGGCATTAAAATTACCTTTGGACGAAGGGTTTTTACATAGAGTGACTCACGGACCAAGGGTGATATTGTATTAACAAAGTCTTCAAGCATCCCTTTGGCTTTATATATGTGGCAAAGCTTTAGTTTTATTTTCCCATTAAGCCACCATGGGTTTTGCATGTAGGAATTAGAATCGAGAGAATCTGCATATATAAAACATGAGATAAAGAAGGATAATTAGTGCTTTCCCAAAAGTGAACTATTTTGAAGTAAAGAGTAAAACGTATCAAAACAATGTTACCCAAATCCTTGGGAGGAGAAAGCAAAGAAATAGCCTCATCTTCTTTAGCATCTTCAAGGATGAGCGACGCCAAAGCCACTCGGGCATCAACGCTATCTTTGAGCATGGGCAAAGCTGAAGAGTGAAATTGATCAGCCAAAAAACTTGCTTAACTGCCAAGAGTGCAGCTTAAAAGAGAAATAATGAAAGGCCAAATATCTGAATCCATATTATATATGCAAATTCCACTACCAAAGAATGCATCAAACTGTGCCATCACAGAAGGTTTGGAGACAATTCTTCCAATTGAACATCAGCACAAAATCCTTGACCCAAAACTCATATCAACTAACATTCCTCCTAGTTCAGAGGCCATTTTTGTTGCATGGTTCAAGCCATTTAACTTCAACCAATGATACTTTTAGTGCACCTTCAACATATCTCATCCCTATTATCAACAAATCAACTCACTCTTTAGCATGTGCATTCACATACCTATGCTGCACAAGGCAAAATCTTTCCGATTACCATAACTATTGTTCATCCTCAAATCATATAGCCTTCATTTCCTTAATAATGCATTCAGCTTATTTTCTATTTGCTTAAATCTTATTATTTTGACAGAAATTTTATTGACAAAGTTAAAAGTCAAAAGAAATTGTAGGAAGAACAAGACATTGTCTGAATGAGAAAACCAAAAACTACAAAACCATTTCTGACTGATATCAAAATTTTAGGTGTACTCCAATTAATCTAAATTTTGGATAAAGAACTAAAAGCCTCTGACAAGGAATGCAAAGAAAAAGCCAAGACAATGACTCTATCCCACAACAAATGCATCAGTGGATATTGTTTTTAGAAATTTCTTGAATTTTTCCACTGTACACAAGCACCAAGACACCACAAAGATGACATAATTCCATAGCATTTTGTGAGCCAGAGTGATTTCATGAATAAAATCACCTCTTTTAACAACTCCCATGTTATCCCTCAACATGAACTGAGCATAAACACATCTATCACATTCTTTTTGACCCAGTTTAGAGATAAAAATGTTTGACAAACAATTAAATTCAGAATGTTCATGGAATGAGTGCACAAGGGAGGAGAAATTGACTGGACCAACAAAAACAAAACATGGCCCCCGTAACCAGTCATACATTATATCAAATAAATCATCATCCTATTATTAAGGGCTGCATTTACAACATCTTCCTACATATTACTTCAACCATTTGGACACCTCATAGCATTTTCAGGGCCTTTGAATCTTCTAGCAAGCATGACTAAATATCCTACAGTTGGTTCCAAGATAAAAATAAAAATTCTTTATAGGTTGTTCTTTCGAAGTCAAAGTAATCACATAAACTGTGAATCATTTAATATGGCTCATCAATCTGACATGAGAATTTTTTGAACAAACAATTCCAAGGAAGATGATATCCCCTCTTTCTACACCAGCTGATCCTGCCAATTAATTCAGTCATTCTAGCAAGTGAATCTTGTCCTTTCAAACTTCGTTTATACATTTACTTACATGGTAGATTTATAATTCACAGAGAACTTGGACACTGGATGACTAGAAAGGAAAAACTCTTCACCTTGTACACATATAAATACCAAATAAACAAAATAACACAACAATAAAAATCAAGTGGGGGTCTTGAAACATGGATTCAGATCATCAAGAATCAGTTCACACAACCTAGTTCAACACGAAAAGTCGTGGTTGAAGCACAAGAGAAACAGCATAATGAAACAACAAAGCTGTATCAACCACAGAAAGCTCTCTTTGGGGAAAAAAAAGAAAAAAAGAAAGAGGGGTGAGATAGAAAACGTATGGTGAAATACAATTCCAACAAAAATAAAATCTGTATTTCTTGTGAGATGATGTTACCTTTGTAGAAGAACATAATTGCTTTTGCACGATCATTCAAGGATAAGTAACACTGAGCAATTTTCACATGGATTTCGCCCTCCTATAGAAGAAAATGCAATATAAAGATCAACATGAGTGTGAATCCACATTTAAATCTGCATACAATGTGTGTGTGTGCACGTGCATGTTCAAAGATGCTTTTGTTATTTCTCAATCATTTGGCACAGTAATTAAAAAATGCTGAAAGCTTTATCAAAACAACCACCAGAAGTGTGAGAAGAACAGGAGAGAAGCCAGTTCATCATTCTTGCATAAATTTTTCAGTAATATAGCCATGCAGAGCATTTTTTGTGGATGGGAATAGACATTCCACTACATATGAGACCAAACAAAGACAAGAATGACTAATTGGTGTAGCCATGTAGGAAGGAGTTCTGTCTTTTATTCCTGTTTTTTTTTTTTTTTTTGCCAAAATTGTATCTCTGATGGAAACTTGGTTAACTTCCTATCAGTTTGCATGAATAACATAAAAAAGCTGGCAGGTTGTTCTATTATCAGATTGGCTCTAAACAGGTAATTGAACGGTTCACACTTTTACAGTACAAAAATAGCATTTCAAAAGTATAAGAGGCAGAGCAAATATATTTACTAGTTCACATGTCTTCTGTTTAAATGTGATCACACCAGAGCATTCACTTGGTTACAAAACAAGCTCTCTTAATCAAGATCATCATAAGCGTATGTTGTGCTTAAAATGATACCAAGATCATCGCAAGCATATGTTGTGCTTAACATGATCACAAGTGTCTATAAAACTAAATTAAAATGAAAGCAATGCACATTTTTTTCTATGCAAATCAAATATAGAGAAATTTTAGAAGTTCCCCTTACATTGTCAGCTCCAACATTCAACTCCAGCATATGATAATACTTCAACGCAGAGTGAAAACACTCAGTACTCATAAATGCATCAGCAACTTTAGTAATGAATTCAGGATGAATGGAGAAATTCTCCTGTTGTAGTGCACTAAAGTGAATCTAAAAATTAAGAAAAAGAAATCAGTAGCAAGAAGAATACATATGCTCCAAACCATTAAAACTACAATCGCACCCAACTGGATTAAAATGGTCGTATTAGGGTTGACAAGATTAAAAATGTGGTATGAAAGAAAGAGATTGTAAGAATGTCTTTCACAATACAGATATATAAATACTTAAGCAAATAAAATAGTTTCTGTGGTAGAACTAGAACAAGTTATCAAGGCCTCCAAAGCATCTATATCTTTCTAACAGGATCGAAATAAGTAACCAGATACTTGAATGGCTTCAATTGTCAAATTCTTAAAATTGTATTTTGCAGCTATTTCTTAAATAACATACCAAAAAAAATGAAATCAGAAGTTTGGAAAATAAGCACAAGAGACTGATAAAGATTTAACAAGAAAATTTCATCAAGTAAACTGCAATGAAATTCAGTATCCTCTTGGAACTTGAGCAAGTATTATGCCAAACAAATGGACCCTAAATCTTCCAATTTAAAGATATGTTTGTTACTTTAGATTCCAAAAAGCATGAAGATTTTATTAGGTTTCCATCGTTGAGCCTAGCCAGATAAATGCAATGGCTGGTTAAAAAGAAACAATTTATTAAAAAGTAAAAATTAGCAAACTGATTGACACGAGACACAATCCTGTTATCTGCCATCAGATGCTTTGAGAAGTGATAGAGTTGGAGGATGATGGATTATAAGGGTTTGGGATTGTAATGATAGAATTCAACATTTGATATTCTAAAGCAACAAACCTCTGCCTTCTCAATATTTCCCAGGAAAACATGGCAGATTCCTGCTTTAATCATTAATTCCAAAGGCAGTTCTTTTCCTGAATAGTAGATCATCTGAGCATGCTCAATATGCTGAAGAGCATTATTATGTGCATCAATTTCCATGAATACATCAGCCAGCAAAATGATTACACTTAAATCAGCTTCAGATGGATGACCCTTGAGATAATCTTCCAAAATGCCGACACATCGTTTAATCTGACCGCAATTGAGGTGCATCTGAACAGAAAGAAAGAAACAAATGAACTCCTAAAAACCGACTAGAAAAAATAATGAGACAAGCTAAGCTGGTCATAAAAAGTTTTTACGGAAAAGAAAATAGACAAATAAAAAATCTGGAAGCAGAAAAAGAGAATGCTACAGAAATAATAAGAGGAAACAGCCATAGCCACTCCTTTTACATGGAAATATTTGTACATTTAACATTTCCGATCCAGGAAAATACTGTGCAAGTAAAAACTAAGCCAAATGACAAGAAAACACAGTAACTGACAAAGGCTTCTGGTAAAATAATTGAAGAGCACCATTAATGGGTATTTGTTATCAGCTCTACAATGATTATTCTGTGAAGAAAAATTTTCGTTGTGTGCCATGGTGAACTGAAGGTGTATGTAACGAGTCTTTTTGTGGAAAACATTTTACACCAAGGGTGAGGATCCCAAATGAAACCTCAAACATAAAAAAAAAAAATTACATTAAGTAGCTGCTCTCACAACCACACCTGTTTGCATTTGGTCGCATGAAACCTAATTATCAATAGACCAAAGTAATTTTCAAAGACAAGAAAAAAAAAAAAAGAAAACATAAAAATGTTACTTAAAAACCTAACTATACTTGAATAAGTGAAGTCTCACTAGGTCACCACATCAAATTAAGACTGATGAGATAAACTTCTTTACCCTCTCAGATTGGTTTTGTATTAACACAGATCTAAGTAATTTGGTGTAATGAAACCGAAACATCTTTCTTAATTCCTTCTCCAGTTATTCTATGAGAATCCATTATGTCTCTTCAATGTGGACCACCAAGAAAAACAAAATTAGATAGGAAGTAAGCGATATAACAATCTTTCAATAACATAGTCTAGCTGCTATTTGTTCTTTCCTCTTGATTGCTAATATTCATAACCTACTCTAAATCTAATGACCTTATTGCAAGGAACTAGAGCTCAAGGGCTACCACATTGCTATAGCTAATTAAAACAAAGCAAATAATCAGATTACAATTGCAGATGTAAACATAATTATATTGAATAAAGGGATTATGAACAAAGCTGAAAGAAAACCTTTGCAGCTGTCTTTATTGCTTCAACATCCTCAGGACAGATTCGAACAATTTGTTCATATGACTCAGCAGCTCTTTGATGATCTCCAAGTTCATCATAAAATAATGCATGAAGGGATCTTAGACTAATATCATCAGGATCAGCACTTATAGCTTTAGAAAGGCACTTCCATGCTCGAGCTATGTCTCCTTGTTCTCTGCAATTTATTCAACAACCATAAGAACCATAATGAGGAGAAACCAAATTTAATTAACTTTACAGCATGCCCATGATGTTCTAAATAATGATTGAAGCTATAAGACTCTGCTCAATGCTATCTGTTGAATGTTTGAGGAGGAAAGGTATATTCAGGCAATTTTGTGACCAACAGTAAATAGGATAAATAGTGAAAGGGAAATGATTCCTGGCTGGTGCTGTTCACTACCTTAATACAACATAAATAGTCTCCACTGACTTCTATAGGAACTGGGCCTTTATGGATCCTGTAAGTTTATGCTTCTATTATAATATTTTTGCACAAAAAGTTTTTGCTAATTATTCAAGCAAGCAACTGATTATTTTTTTCATAACAAGGATATGATATTTGAACATGAATAAACAGATTAGAAAAGTCATCTTCCCATCTTAACAATGACACAAAATAATTCACTTATAAAGACTGCTTGATCCAGTGTAGATTCTTACAGGAAATTCTTTTAATAAATGTAAGTAATTTGTGAATTCACGTTCAAATCAGCAAATAAGGAATCTCAATAGCTACGTGTACCAATCAAAATTTGAACCAGGTGAAATTACCAACTAGCAGCAAGTTCAGTCTCAAATAAACCTACACAGCAATCCAGAATTCCTGGTAAGCTGATGAGGAGCAGCAAGTACAGTCTGAAAATTTGAACTTGGCAAAATTACTGAGTAGCAGCAAGTACAGTTTGAAAACTATAACTCAGACAGCCATTCAGAATTCCAAGTAAGCTGAACGAGGTGCAAATTTTCAAAACTTAAGAGCACTGATCTAGATCAAGCATATACTATCAATCGAATTCAGTTTACTGCAATGCAGTCAGAGCATCATCAAGAAAAGATATTGGTCGTATCAAATTCAAAAGACCAGATGATAATGTCAAATTTAAGAGAGCTTACACGTGCCAGCTAAAAAGTAGTTTCCACAAAGATGAATCTTTCGGTCTCAGAAATGCAGCAATCCTATAAAATTTCATGGCTTTTTCAGTATTTCCAAGGGCTTTATGGACAAGTCCAAGTGTATGGTATGAGTCAGCCACTAGCGGTGCTCGTTTAACAACCTCACTCAAAACTGTTAAAGCCTGAAACCAAGATGAATTGATAAAGTAGAAACATATAGCTTTAGGTAAAAAGATGAGAGTTTTTATGAAAAATTGAATCTAGCAACAAAATCAACCTGCAGAGGCCTCATCTTGTAATCTCAATTTATCTCTCCCCCTTCTAACTGATGCCTTTATTTTCCCACCAACTATCATTATCAAACATATTTCATATAATAAGAACTTTCTAAATATCACATTCCCAATCAATTTGAATTTATTACAAAAAATTTATATATGACAAGTACCAATGTATACAAAGATAGAATGTAAAGTCATGACTGACCCGCTGCATATTTCATTTCCCAACCAATTTAAATCTATTGAAAGAAATCCATATATGCCAAGGGCGAGCTTATAGATAGATTGACTGCAAAGTCATGGTTGACCTACTGAATTTTTCATTTCTCAACCAATTTAAATCTCTTATTAAGTAATTCATATGGCCACTATCAAGCACATAGAGCCACCAACTGCAACTTCAAGGTTAACCTACCAAAACTGCATTGTAGCAACAGAAGTCAAGATTGATAAAGCACCTTTACCTCTTCATAATTACCATGAGCATAGTGAAGAGTAGCATCACCCAACATCCGTGTAATTTCAGGGCTAAGTTTGTTTTTTGATCCCTTCCGCCTGCCTCTTCTCTTGGGCTGCATGAAGGTACAGGATAAGAACAACACGTAAAACACGGAATAAACAGAAAACAGACACTATTAATGCATACATATAGCATAAGTAAAACCAAGTGGATTGATGTCCACACACATCAAATTCAATTAACGCCACAGGCGAGTTTGAACCATCCGAGCTGATTTTAAATAGGAACAATACCAGAAAACCTTAACAAGCAGCAACATTGATTAAGGTTATACTCCTATCAAAAAAGCACATGCAGAACACTCAACTCTAGCCAACCACTAAAAAAAACAAAAAAATGTGGACTGCTTTTCCTAAAGTAATTCTCTAATATTAGCTAAAGAATGAGTTCAATTGTGCACATGCTTCTAATTCAATAAACAGAACCACATAAAACAATTCACACCTAGGTAAAAACTAATTACAGCAATCAACCCTGAAACAAATGCCATACCATTCGTCTTCGTCTCTTTTTTCGCATACCAAAATTCATTATCTCCTCTATTTCAGCCAAGCTAGCTCCAGTCATGTCCTCTTGCCTTGCCTTCTTCGATGACCCTTCACTATCCTCATCATTTAAACAACTAGAAATAATAAGCACATCCACAACACAGCACAGACAAAACTATGTTCTCAAGAAACTAATAAAAAAGAAGAAGCACAATGCGAAGTAAAGCAGGCAAATCGTTATCGTAACTAACCCCTTGGCATCAGCAAGTGTTTTTCGTTTTTTCTCGGCGAGAGCTTCATATTCAAATTGTTGATTTTGTTCCATTGAATCCAAAGCATTTTCTTCTTCTTCTTCTTCTTCATCATCTTCTTCTTCCTCTTCATCGTCATCACTATATTCTCCTTCTTCGTTTTCATCTTCTTCCTCTTCTTCTGTGCTTCCATCCAAGGCAGATTCCAATGCCTTTTCAAACTCATCGATTTCACTTCCTTTCGATTCCATTACAATAAACCTAAAAAGAAAAAAGAAAAAAGAAATGTCACAAGGCAAGGAAATTCATTACAAATACTCTAAAAGACATGGGGAATATTGGAGGCACAGAGTAGAAGAAAAGGTCACCAGAAAACGCAAATAACATAATCAAAACCCACACCAGCAACGAAGGCATTGAAAGGAAGAAAAATAAAAAAAACAAAAAGAAGAACAAAATCCTAAGACAAAGATAGCGGTTCACCCGAGATAAAAATTCAAAGAAAAATAGTTTAGATGCCCAAATTTAACGTGCGCAATGAAGTCCTCGGCCACGAATGTGAAAATGCTGGCTTAAAAGAAAATAAAACAGGAGGCCGAATGACAGAAGAGTAAAAAAACCAAAGGCTGTCAAGTGAATAAAAACACAGGAGCAAAACACGAACAGAAACAAAAGGCAATCTAGAAACCACATAAACAAAAAAGAAATAATTGCTTACCAAATTACCAGCACCAACCCTTAGACTACCAAGCTTTTTGATCCAAAGACGCAGCAAAAAGAGGGAGAGAGAGAGTAGTGCGCTGGGGTTTTTTTTTGGTTTAATTTGGGAGGAAGCGGAGTTAAATAAGCTAGTATTTATATTTCATTTAGATGCCCAAATGCTGATGCTTGCTCGATGGAAGCTCTTAAGATCTTTTTTGATTGAAATGGAACCTTTTAAAATCAATTGAACGATTGAGATTTAACTCGGAATTCTTTTCATTATAAGATATGATTATTCATTCCTCTTGTATGCTCACTTTCCTTCTTTATGCAAATCCAAAAAATTTATTTGCTTTGCCTAACTTTATGTTCGCAAGCCTGCCATATTTTTTTTTAAATTATTAATTTATATTAAAGTTTACTAGAATAATATTTTATTTTTTTAATTTATGATTAGAAGTCTAGTATATATATTTTATATTTATAAAAAAAATATATTTTTTAATATAAGATAATAAATTTTTTTATTTAAATACTTTAACTTAAAAGATAAAAATATTATCTTTTTAATATGAGATAATTTTTTTTTAAATAATATTTTAAATTTTATTATTTACCATATGTATAATTTATATTAACATAATTTTTTTTTAAATTTTTTTATTTAAAATATTAAAATATCAAATATTTTTTTTAATTTTTATGATTAATCAGGTTAATTCAAGACCTGTGTTTTTATTTCAGGGAACCCCAACTGGGTTTAATAATATCTTTTTAGCGGGCATGATGTGACTGTCGTCCCACTCTTTGATATTTTATTTTCCATCAACTCTCTCCCTTTAAATTATACATAAAACAAATGAATTTTAAAACTAAAATGTTAGATTTTAAAAAATCAGGGGGCTAAATTGGAAAAGTGAAAAATGACTAAATTACAATTTTTCATGCCCGGTGAATAGTAAGAATGCAAAAAAACGTTATCTTTTTATTTCTTTGTTAAATTTAACCTTTGTTGTTTTAATAATTTTTAATTGATTTAATCAATTCTTACTTTGCAAAATTTTAATGCATAAATATTTTCTATATAATAAATTATGCTAACTCATGATATCCAAAAAAACAAAAAAATTATTCGATTCCAGACCGTGGATCGCTGACAATCACCATACAAAGAACGCTGAGATTGTAATTAATAATAGTAATAGTTGTTTTTTAAAATATTTTTTATTTAAAAATATATTAAAATAATATTTTTTTATTTTTTATATTAATATATTAAAATGATAATATGAAAATATTAAAAAATATTAATTTAAAGTTAAGAAAAAATATAAAAACACAAAAATAAAAAAACTATTGATCATTAACCAAAACAAATTATATGGTTTAAAACCGAGTAAACATAATATGAGAAAAAAAATTTAAAAATTCAGAAACGAATAGGTGTTTAAAGAAAAAAAAAATAGAAAAAAGGAACAAGATTCCAAAAACTGAACAGCAATAATGTGTTCATAGCAACTGCATTCAGCTTGGAAAAACAAATCTTTCCATATCTTCTACCACAATAAAGCAAAACAAAACAAATTTTTCCTTTCCACCTGTTCTTATCAAGATAAATAAATACGCAAAATATTTAATTGTTAAAGTACATTAACTTTCTTGAACTTAGAATCATCAGCATTATCACCTAAAATAGATTAAGCAGCATTTCTAAAAATTTAATCATCACCGCAGAGCATCTGCTTGATGCCAAGATCATCAGCATGTCTAAGAACAGCAAATAAATTCAGTAATGGCTTAACAACTTGCTTCATTTTTGGACTGTTAGAAGGCACAAAAGCCACACATTCCATTGCCAGCTTGCTAATTTCCAGTCCATCACCATAATCAGAACCCCTCTCCTTCTAGGCTTTGGTGCACAAGTGAACACTTTGCTTCATACTCACTCGTCGTCCATTCATTCATATCCTGCGTCCCATCCTCCATGCCTTCTCTGTAAACTCTTTTGGATATCAGGCTCAGGAGTACTATACCATATATATGCATACACGTCAGAATTCCCCGTCTTTCCACCCTCGGTCTTGAAGTCTAAAAAGATAGCCAAAAACTGTCATTTTGCAGGAACAAAATCAAAGTTTCCAACTTGAAACAAATTGACTACAACAGTTGTATTGGTTAGTGTAGACATGTGTCCATGGGCAATGCCTGGGGGTTAAATCTTGGATATAACCTTCTAATCCTTTGATATGTAGTAGGATGTCTGAGGGAAAAGAGAGACCTAACCCCAAACCCCACAACTGTGCAGCTTAAAGCGCAGGGAGCCTTCCAACGAAACATAAAAAGGTTAGCATCTGCATGCACATCCTTTCAAGACAAAATATGGATTTGTGCTTCAAATGTTTAACAGCTAGGCTCCTCTAAGATTTCTGTACCATATATTTCTTTAAAAGAGTTTGAACAAGAACAAATGCACATGACATGGTACAGTCGACTTGTATTCAAGGATTGACGAATGGACATGCAGCTATTTTACCTAACATGGTATCCAAGGGTGGTGCATCGTCATCATTCTATTTTTATTATTATATTGTGAAATGTGGTTAGGCTGTTTTATGTCTGGTCACCACCTTCTGATGCTCTCTTTTGCGTTCTGTTATATAAAAATCCTATGAGCACCAGTGAGAATGGCAGATATATCTTCAATGTTGACTAATCTGTTAATAAACAGGAAAATGAGCATGCATAATCCTTCATACCTAAAATTTTGCAGTAGTCATCCACGTAACCATCACATCCATTTCCATACCAACGTTCAGGAAGGATTCCACCAGAGAACATACCAAAATCAATCAATTTTGGGTTGTAGTCCTGTATATAAAAGAAGTTACTGAACTGTGCGCCAAAAGAGGAGTGGGGAGGAGAGTAAATGTACTCTAAAAGCAAAGGGAAAACAACAAGATAAAAAATAATGAGACCAACCTGATAGAGCATTATATGAGACGCGCTTATATTACGAACTAGATAGGGCAGAAGTCGTGCTTCACCAGCATAGAGAAATTTAAGGAGGCAGGCAAATCCAAAAGCAACCTTAATTCTCTATAGCCAAGTAAAACTATCTAAAATTGAAAAAAAAAAAGAGGGTAGATGTTCATGACAGCAGTTTAACATAAGAGTTTGTGGAAAAACAATTCTTCCAAAAAAGAGCTTATAGAAAGTCCAGCGGAGGTTGGAACTAAAAAAAATCCTAATGAAATCTCAAAATGCAACTTCACTCGTCAAATATGCAAGCAGAAAGGAAGCGGGTATTCAGTAGTCAAACGCGTACACCCTCTCTCATATTCAAGTGATGCGAATGGATAATTATCAGAACTAACAAACATTTGGCATTTAGCACAAAATGGCTCTTTGAAGTAGAAACAAAGTTTTTTGTGGTCCGGGCCCAGACATTGATGTAGAGATACAAGGAATTGATGAATCCGATGAAAAGGTGTCTTGATTGCAACTGATGTCTATTTGGTATTTTTCACTTCAATTTCATTAATTTCAAGTTGACAATCTAAAGCATTTTTTCACATAGCAAGAGATAGATACAGATGAAGTATAAACATATGGTCTATTGGGAAAAGGTAAAAGGAGTACCTTGCCATACAAGGTTATATACAGTATCCAGTGGCTCAAGGTCATAAACTAAACCAAGTTGTTCCCCTTCATGGCAGTATCCAATCAGCTTTAATTAAGTCTGGACGAGATATCAGTTTGGGATACTGAAGTAAAACAAGTTCATCCTGAAAGAAAAAATTTCAAATTAGACAGAATAAACTTAATAATGAAGGAAACATTCTGTTCAAAAGCATAGCCTCAACCTGCTCCCGTTATCACCAGGAAGAACTCTATACCTTTTAGGAATTTCCCGTATCTTGACTGTAACTTGTCTTGCTTCAACTTTTCCATGAAAGACTTCCAAAATGGAAGTTATCGATGAAATTTTTCTGGTTAAATCCATCAGTGAACAAACTTAAGTCTTCATAAGAAAATAATTTTATCGAATGGCATTCTTTTCCTGAAGATCCTTTTCCATGGGAGTTGGGACCTACAATAGAATAAAGCATCAATATATGGAAAAATATACCAAGATAAATAGAATGAGCAAATGAAATGATAGAAAAAAAAAGAAAAAAGGAAAACTTAAGACAGATGCCTGAGTCAGTTCTATTTTCATATGCTTTCCAAAAGGATGTGCTAAGTTGATAACTGCACATATATTAAGACTCAAGTGTGTGTGTATTAATCAATTTTAAGTAGAGAACATACAACCAATCTACAAAAGTGCCTGTCAATGGTTGAGCAACGCCATCTATAAGTTCGAAGACCCAAATTTTGAAAGGGAAAAAAAGGTGACGAAACAAAAACCAAGGATGCGCTTACTTGGAGGAATGATTTTACACTTTTTTCCGATGTTATCTTTTCAATGATTGCATTAGTAGAATCGTGTTTGCTTGTAGAAAAAAACTGAAACTGAAAAACTAGAAAGAATGTTTACTTTAGCACTCTCTTGATCAAAATGTGGGGCATGGACAGAGAAAACTAATAAAATTGGAAAGATTCAGGACAATGTTAAAGTAGATTTCCCGTATATAGGTCCTCAATGTCTTGATTGCCAGAAAATGTGAGTAGCATTTTTCTATTTTCTACTAAGTTTTTCAACAAAGTTGAAGGTTAGAGCCTCTCAATTATGTGATCACCACTCAAGGACAAACTGCGCACAAATTTTTTGGAATATAGTCATAGGTAGGTTACCGCTTTGGACATACTTTTCCCACCTTTAATTTAAAGATTTCTTTGCATTTTGCCTTCCACAAGAAAAGCTGTTTTAAAAAGTATGAATCCTCACCTGCTTGACTGAAATTAGAGCCTCTGTGATCTTTGATTAGTTGGAGTCCGTGGTGGATGGATTTTGAGAAATATTGCTGATAGAAATTGCTGACACTGCTCAGGAGATTTTTCTTCGTTTTTCAAGGACCAAGCAGGATTTGAAAATCAGAATTCCTTAGCGTTATCTTCAGATATCCTATACAGCAAATCATAAAAGCCTCTTAGCAGGTTACTTAGCATTACCAAGTTAAATCTGATGGACAAGAAATTCATGATAATAAATTAAATTAAATTGAACATACAGTGCTATTGTCTTGCTACTACAACTTGTAATTACTTGGTAGAATTCTTCACAAAGACACGACCTTATATCACAACTCGCATTTTAGTTCACGTCTGGAGACAACTCATAAAAGTACCAAAAGATACACAACAATTTAACAAAAAGAACCAGCCAACAAATAAAAAATTTTATTAGTTAGTGTGTTTTAAGCCCAAATTTGATTCTTAGGGTTTTAGTACTTATATGTAATTTTCTTGACATTACGATTTAATTTCAATGAATTGAATAAAAATTGTAAAAATACATACTTTTCTAAACCCCATTCTTCTCTTCTCTGGCTTTTTCTTCTTAGCTTCTTCTTCTTTCTTGTTACACTTTAAATCTTCTGTTGTCCCACATTATTTTCCCAGAATGAACATCACTCAAAACATCGAAGGAGATCCCATGCTGTTAAATTATTGATCTATGATACCAATGTTTCAAGAAACTAAGCTGGTTGGTCAATCACCAGTAATCCCGACATGAACATTTACCATCCTCAAAGTGATGAAACCTGTTTGAATCACGTAACACTATTGAACGATCAACAACCTTTGATATATATTTAAAGGCAGAGTGACAGTCACCACAAACCCTGAGGTTCTTCATTATCCTAATAGGCAATCCTGAGTTGCGAGTGAGAACAAAAGCAACTGCAAGTTTCTCACTGTGATAGCTCAGGAGTTCTTCCTTGTTCTCTGGTTCAAGATCATACAGTGCGAATTTTATCTGAGGCACATATCCTGCATCCCTTATTTTTTTGTCAAGTTCCTTGAGTTTTGCATAGATTAAACCTTTTTCTGGATGTGAGTTATCACCAGCCACAAAAACATGGACACCATCCTTCATGGTTACCCAACTACATCCAGCTTCCTTCTTCACCGCCGCCTCTCTCATTGCTCTCCTAGTCCTCGCCATGTCCTCCCACTTCCCTCCTGAAGCATACATGTTGGAAAGAAGCACATAATTCACAGCATTTTGAGGGTCCATATTGAACAGCATTTCAGCAGCCCTCCTACCTAATTCTGTCTTTCCACCATTTCCTCGGCAGCAAGCGCCTAAAACTGTTCTCCAAATAAGAATATTAGGCTTCATTGGCATCTTATTAATGAAATTCTCTATCTTATCTAATTCACCAGCCCGTCCAAGAAGATCAACCATACATGAATAATGCTCTACACGAGGAACCAGTCCATACACTTCAGTCATGGATTTAAAATATTCAAACCCTTCGTCAACTAAACCAATGTGGCTACAAGCAGACAACACCCCGACAAAGGTAATGTGATCAGGTAATTGACCACTGAGCTTCATTCGTGTGAAAAGCCTCAAAGCATTGTCTCCATGCCCGTGGCGTGCATAGCCTGATATCATTGAGTTCCAAGAATACAAATTCCTCACAGGCATCAAATTAAAAAATCTCGATGCATAATCTATTCTTCCACATTTTGAGTACATATCAACAAGTGCGCTCCCAATTACAACATCAGATTCTAAACAAGCTCTTATTGCACAGGCATGTACTTCCATTCCACGCTCTAGTGTGGCAATAGTGGCACAAGCACTAAGAACAGTGGCAAAAGTGAAACAGTCCAATCGCTGACCCCTCTGCATCATTAGCCAGACCAAATCCATGGCCTTGCACAGGAGTTCGTTATGTATATATCCAGAAATCATTGAATTCCAACTAACCTCATCTCTTCTCTCAGACATTCTAGAAAAGATTTCCTCACAGTTTTCCATCTCTCCAGACTTTCCATAGCACGCCAGAAGAGCATTCTCAATGGCATTATCATCCTTAACATTGTATTTCAGTATTAGAGCATGTATCTGGTGGCTTAGTTTACTTGTTGAGAGAGATGAAACGGTAGCAAGTAAGTTTATGAAGGTTACTCTATTAGGACTCCATCCAGCTCGCATCATTTCCAAGAAAACTTCTACAGCTTCAGAAACCGATGCCCCTGAATCAGCTAATGCCCCAATCACAGTGTTCCATGATACTTGATCACGCTCCAGCATCCAGGAGAAAACTTTCTGGCATTCAGCTAGATGTCCAGTTTCAGCATACAATGCAAGAAGGGTATTTGAAACTGAAACGTCCAAATCAAGTCCTAATTTGATACCTTCCCCATGTGTTTGTTGTCCCAGCAAAATGCAACCCAAGCTTGCACATGAACTCAAAGCACTTATCAAAGCGAAATTGGAAGGCATCAAACCAGTTTTCCTCATTGAATTGTAGCTCTTGACTGCATCTTCAAAACACTTGTTCTGGTCAAGACCAGTAATCATGGAATTCCATGAGACTGAATCCTTATCAACCATGAGCCCAAATACTGATCTTGCATGATCAATATCACCACATTTAGCATACATATTAATAAGCCCATTTCCAACAGCAACCTTGGCATCATTTAACCCAGTTCGGATTGCATATCCATGAACCTCTCTACCCTTTCTTCTCCCTTCATCCAGGAGAGCAAATTCAGCACAAGCACTTAACAGAATCACATATGAATCAAGATTAATATCAACCAAGTGTCTTGTCTCCTTGAATACTTCAACACCTTCCTCTCCACATTTTTGTCTGACCAAACCAACCATTAAGCCATTCATAGAGACAGCATTCCTTGCAGTCATCTTCTTAAAAATTTTCCTAGCATAATCAAACGATCCAAGCCTTGAAAACCCACCAACCAAAGCACTCCCCACATAGAGATTTGCCAGTAATCCAGATTTTTTAATTCTCGCAAGTATCTGCTCCAGCAAAGACAGACCAGAATCAATAGAAGAACAAGCAGCAGTTATTAAACTTCCAAATGTATATTCATTAGGTTTCAGACTTAAACCTGAATCTGCCATTTGCATGCTTGAGAATAGTTCAAAACAAGAAGCTGCATCTCCTCTTTGTGAGTAAACTGATACGATTGAATTCCAAGATATAGAATTCCTAATCTCTATCTCATCAAAGACACTACGAGCATAGTCAATATATCCCAGATACTTTCCGTACATGGATATCAGCACATTACATAATGACGCATCGTTTGCATAAGGTGACTTCAAAATCAATCCATGAATTTGCATCCCGAGTTGAAGCCCACATAACATAGACTCCTGGCAAGCACGAATAGCACTACCAAAAGCAAAACGATTAGGCAAAAAACCCTCAAAAATCATCTCTTTTAAAACTCCACATGCATCCTCAGGCATTCCATTCTGAGTATACCCAGAAATCAAACAAGCCCACGTAACACCATTTCTATCCGGCATTTCATCAAACAACTTTCGTGCCGAAACCCAATCACCAATTCTAACATACACATTAATAAGGGTGTTGCATAGGAACAAATCAGAATCAAACCCATGTTTAAGAACATTTAAATGAAACAAATTTGCATCCTTTGGACAGCACGAGTGCTTATAACTAGAAACTAAATGTTCAATCAAATCATCGAAAGAACCCAAATTCGAGACTTTTGGGAAAATGGGTACTGTTTTCAGGTGAGAATGAGATGATCTTTTGTAGTGATTGACTAAGTCATTCAATGGGATTAGAGAAGGAGATTGCTTGAGTGGTGAAATGAAGTTTTGGGGTTTAGAGAGAAGAAGATGTTGGTTTTTGTTGTTCTGTAGTGGTTTTGGTGGAGGAGGGGAGGCAGTAGTGGAAAAAATGACGGAAGGGTTTGAATTGTTAAGGAAGAACGGCTTCTTGTGGATGGATTTCAAGAAGCAACGAAACATAGGCGTGATTTGGAGGGATCAAGTTGTGACAGAGAGCAAGAAAGGCTGGAATTTGACAAAGTTAGTGAAGGGAAAGAAAGAAGGTAGGGGAGGTGAGGGGGCTTTTCTTGGTTTTTAGGAAGGGGTGTGAAAGTATTTTTTAAAAAATATATTAAAATAATATTTTTTATTTATTTTTAGTATAAAAAACATAAAATAATTTTAGAATATAAAGAAATAATAATTTTAAATAAAGAAATAATTTTTTTATAAAACACAGTTTAGAAAGTATTTCCAAACAATATCTTTATTTGTTTTTGTAATTTAAAGGTATTAAAAAAATTTAAATTAATTTATTTTATATTTTTTAAATTATTTTGCTGTGTTGATATCAAAAATAAATATCATAATTATTTTTTTTTAATCTTAGTTTGTGTACTATTTTTGTTAATTATTTTATCATTTAATAAAAATAAAATCAATTTATTGAAGTTATTCAAGTTTATAACTCGAGTAATATATTTTTATTTGTTTTTAAAAATATTTATTTAATTTAAACATTATTTTTTATATAAAAAAAATAATACAACCCCACATCATATCAGGGGTTCATCTAGTAGTATTTCATAAGAGATTAAAGTTGAGGCTTGATTTAAAATTAAAAAAAATTTTTAATCTGGTCAACCTATACTAGTTATTTTTGTTTATTTAAATCTTGGCTTGTGTACTATCTTTGTCAATTATTTTATCATTTAATTAAGATAAAATCAATTTATTTAAGCTACTAAAGTCTATAACTTAAGTAATAAATTTTTTAAAAAAACTATTTATATTATTTAAACATTATTTTTTATATAAAAAAAAATAATACAACCCTACAATATATTACGAGTTCATCTAGTAGTATTTCATGAGAGATCAAAGTTATGCTTGAATTTTTATTTTTATTTTTAATTTTGCAATCTGGCCAATCTATATATGTGGTTATTTTTTAACTCAATTAGCCAATCCATCCTAAGTTTGTTTTTAAGGATGAAATAACAAAGAAATAAATATTGATGGCCACAATGAAAAAGAAAATAAGAATTGTTCAAGGACATCCACAATGATTTATGATAGAGAGTATAGTAGTGAACAATAAAAATGCATTTTCTTTTTATTTATGGTTATAATTGTAATAAAGAAGTGATAAGAGAAATTTTACGATAGCATAAGTAAATTACTAATAAAACTTATAGATCTTGGGGTCGGTTACTGTTCATTCCATTGTAATGTAATTTCTTTTTCTTTTTCTTTTGGCTCTCAAATTTTTTATCACAATTTCATCCCAAATTCAATTAGAATAGTCTCACATGTTGAAATTTATTTTTATTATTTTATCACAACAACAAAGTATCAGGTATATTTTGATTATAAATTGAAGATTAATTTTATAAAATAAAAATTTATTTTGTAATTAAAAATAGAAATTAAAGGAAAATGAATAAAATTTAACCAAACAAAACGAAGCAGACATCGTTTTAACATTTGTCACGGAAAAAACAAATTTGCACCCTATAGGTTTTAGATTCTTTATTGTTTGATCCTTTGTTATTTTAGGATTTCACATTCCAATTCCAAACTTTATTTATTTTCTGTTTCAGTCCCTAAACATTGAGAAATGAAAGAAAAAATCACTGAAAAATATTAAGGAGAGAGAAGTAATCAAATGATAATATTTTGGCTAACAAAAAAGTTGTGATCATAGTGTTAATGAGATTCTCTTTTATAGGGAGGTCCGATAAAGGTGAGGTTATCCTCTAACCATGTCAAAAAAAAAAAGATCGCTATCAATAATATTTTTATTTGTTTATTTTAAAATTTCTTGAGAGATTTTAGACTGTTTTAGGGTTAAAAATGAGTTTTTAAGAGTTTAAAAAATGTTTTTTAGATATTTTTAAATGAAAATATATTAAAAAATAGGTTTTTAAAGTCCCGAAACTTGAATCCTAACTTTTCAGTAACCTTGTGAAGAATGATAAGTTATCTGCTAAAATAAATAATTTTTCATTCATGTTATAAAAAAGAAAAAAAACAAATAAATGAAGTGGACAATGCGAAATCTGCATTTTAAAAATAGGTTTTTGCTTTGTTGGTCAAACATATATAGGCCCAATTATTTATTCTTTAAAATAATTATTCATGCTCTTATTTATTTATTTATTTTTGCTTTACATTAATTTTTTATTTCCATTTTAATTAATAACTTTTATTAAAATTGTTTAGTTCATCTTTTTTAAATAGTAGTTATTTGTTTAATTTCAAGATGCTTCAAAAAAATATTACGATTTATCTTTTAAATTATTTTTTTAATATTTCATATAAATAAATTATATTTGCATGACATATTTATAAAAATAAAAATTATTTGATTTTGGAAACAAAACATAACTTCTAAGATAAAATAAATCAAAGCATAAAAGACTAAAAAAGTGTCACCTTTTTAATCTAAGGAAAGAACAAGAGAGGCTAAAAACAGAAGCATGATTCTGGCATCGGAATATCAGCAACATGCCTCTGGTTTACCAGCAATTGAGCGAAAGCCTTTGTAAAGATCGTGCAATGGAAGTAAATGTGCTATGAATTTGTTACTTGGTTGGGAGAAAAACATGCATTTTGATCAATTTTTACAGCAAATACTAAGAGCATCCAACAGAGCAAAAGTGAAGAGAAATCTGAAAAATTAACCCCTAACATGGTAGGGGTTGTGCGCCTCCGTACCATGGACACAGGATGGGAAGCTGAAGTCATTGTAATACGATCACAATTATATCAAAGGATATATTACATGTTTTAATTGGTTCAATTACAAGATAAAAGACAAATGAAATTAAAAATGTATTCAATAAGCTTGTTCTGAAAATTTAGGTCAAGATATATTTTAAAAAGATAACATCATCAAATTTTAATCAATTTAATTTAATTCAAGTACTAAAAACTTTAATTAATTTAATTCTAATATAAAAGAGGCTTGATCATTAAAGAAAATTTGATTAAAAAAGTTTTTTTATTTGATTGAAATACGGACAACAACATCAGAAATTCTTTTCAAGCAAGTATTTTATTTTACCATAGTTTATCATGAATAACAATTAGAGTTTTAATTTAGAATTATTATTTTTATTTTATTTTAATGTCTTAGACTTTATTTAAAAAAATTCAGGCTTTATTTTATTATGGATTAATAACAGTCTATTACATCCACTAAAGGTTTTTTTTAAGTATAAATAACACTGTAAAGATATTTGTTAGCGCCAAACCGAAGATGCATTTGATGCACGTGTTTTTCTATCAAGAAGAGGATGCCGAGTCCTTTCAAATATCATCATAAAAGATGGCATTTAAGTAACCATATGACCCCTCATGTGCCAACAAATATTTTTTTTAAAAAATATTAAATACTTATTAAAATACAAAAATGCCTGAGTTAACTTGACATTAAAAAAAAAAAAAACCCCATCATGAAAAAACCAAAACACTTCTAAAAGATAATTTTGAACCAAGAGCAATTAAGTAATTTAACTTTAAATAAAGAATTAAATTGACATTAAATCATGGTAAAAATACCAGTCCGCCCCTTAATATTTTTTTGTGCCAAGGGCAAAATTGTCGCCATTCCAAATAATAGTGTTCATTGACACATGCTACTTTACAAATTAAAAGTTCTTTTAATATAAAAAAATATCTAGTCATTGCTAATGTTTTTTCTAGCAGAAATATTTTTACAGGGTTCAAGGACAACCTGAACGACCAATAAAACATAGTTTAACTTAAAATAAATACTCAAGATAATATTTTTATATATATAAATATTGAGACGATAATATATTAGATTGATTCAGATCAACCTGTCAATCTGCATGTTGGGTCATGATGTTATGATAACACTATAGAAAGCAAATCAAAACAAATTATAAAGCCTAATTTTTAATAAACTCAAAGTTGAATGATCAAATTCAAAACAAAAATAAATCAAAGATGTTCCTCTATCAAAACTTAAGGATGCAGTACGTGAATAGCCAATTAGCCACCAAATTCAACAAAAACGAGTCCAAGTACTAGAGAATAGTTTGAAAGATATTGTATCGAATGCAAAAGTAATCTAACCCATCAGTTTGCTAGCATCATTTTACATTAGACAACCCAGAGGAAAAACTTGGACTCATTTTCTTCGGTTATGGAATTTAATAGAAGTACAACTTGTAAAAACATGTTAACACTGATTCAACTACACATGCTAAAATATACCACCAACCATTTTATCAAAAACACAAATGTACCTTATTGTTTTGAGCAAACAAACAATGCTACCATAAATGTGTTGATGCTAAGTCTTTTTAATGCCCGTAGATGTGCCTTCATGAGCGCTTTTATGGATATGTAAGACATCCTACTTCTTTGTCTTACCTCTTCCTTTCACAAGAGCTGTCTTAACTCTTCCTTTTCGTGTAAAAGCAAACTCTCCGAATTTATGACCAACCTTCCCTTCAGTGATCTTAACACGAACAAAAGTTTTTCCATTGTAAATTCGTACATAATTATTAATGTATTCCGGTAAAATAGTTGATCTGCGTGTCCAGATTTTTTTGTTTGAAAGACTCTCTTTCTTTTGCTTCAGACGAAACAAGCACGCATCGATAAAAGGCACTCCAGATGCAAAACCTAAAACACAAATAACAAAATCAATAGCGAAGCACAAATGCATAACACACATCAACATATAACATTCAAAACAACAACCATTCATCACCACCTCGAATAAAAAGGTTTGTCGATGGCATGCAGCGAATTGAGTTCAACATAGGACCCACTGGAACTTGCCCATTTTGGTATATGCTCTGCCTCACCAAGCTCCCAAATTTGTTACAAAATGCCATTTCAATTATAGACTGCAAAAAAAAAAAAAACCCACCACAGTTTGTGGACATTAACAGCATCCAGCCAAAATAACTTGAAAATATATACCAATACGCAATCTAGTAAGAAGGATTCTAGAGCAACTTTCAAAATGAAATTCAAAATCAAACAAAGGGATCATTTTTCCAATGCCTAATTCATTATGATATCCAATAGCAACACTAGCACTTGAAAAACTCAAAACTTGAAACGTTGACAAGCACACCACAATTTATTCAAAAACATATATTCAATCTGTAATAGATTATTCAACACCCACACTCAGACAACCGCCCAAGTAATGATATATAGAGAGAAGCATTTAAAGGGTATTGTTTATAATCAACAAATCAGCAGCTAGCATTCAAAACTAGATGTAATACTAGACCACTTGAACTTTATACAGAAACCATAATATGAGACATAAACATCATAAAAGAGAACAACTTTAAGATGATTTAGGGTTTAACAAAACAGAGTAACTACAGTACCTCTGACGAAATGAAAGTAGTTCCTAGATGAGATACAGTAAATCCAGGGTCTTTAAACACGCACAAATAACTCACACCACGCGCCGCCAATTCAAACTCTACCGAGGGGTGAAGAGAACATTAAGAAGATAGAAGAGAAGCAGGGGCATATGACATCAAAACAAACTAAAACGACTCCAGAGTATAACTAAATCAAATGGACTTGGTATTTAATTAGGCCTTATGGGCCGGTGGAGCCCAATACATATTCAATTGGACTGGGCTTAAATTATTTTTTGGCTACTGTGATAATAATCCACTAGTAAAAGTCTTTCAAAAAATAGGGAAAGGACCATAAGATGAGTCTTAAGTACTGTTTAAGAAGTTAATTATAGTAGTTAAAGGTCGTATAATTTAATAATTTTAGATTTCAAATTCTTAATATATTCACCCTTTACCTTGCGGGATTAATATATTTGGATGATGAATTGGTATCAAGTACGGTTTTAAAACTCGATCAGATCTAACAGGTTGATTCAATTAAAAATTTAGGTTATTTCATAATTCAGTTAGATCGAAAAACACTCAATCAAAACATGTTGAATTTTTTTTTTCTATAACCTATTTTAATTAAAAAAGAATTTCAAAAATTAAGGGAACCGGCTGTGCATTCCCAAACACACCCTAACTGTAACAAAATGAAAGTGTTAATTAAGAAAAGGAAAGGGTGGTCAAGAATAAACCGTGAACTGTTTTGTACCTCCATTTTACAGAGTATAGCAATTTAGCATTCCAGCAAAATCTCAGAGGAAAAAAAGCAAACACTAAGAGAGCAGCCAAAGAAAGAAAGAAAACAAACCTTGTGAAGAAACCAATCAAGCAGAGAGCAAACCACAGCTGGAGAACTCTCTCTCAGACACCACAGAAACAAAACCAAGAACCCCCGAAAACTCCTGCACAGTCCAACAAATAGAAGAAAAGATGAGAATGATTGGAGGCACAAAGTAGAAGAAAAGGTGACCAGAAAACGCAAATAACATAATCAAAACCCACACCAGCAACGAAGGCAATGAAAGCAAGAAAAATAAAAAACAAAAAGAAGAACAAAAACCTAAGACAAAGATAGAGGTTCACCCGAGATAAAAATTCAACGAAAAATAGTTTATATACCCAAATTTAACGTGCGCAATGAAGTCCTCGGCCACGAATGTGAAAACGCTGGCTCAAAAGAAAATAAAATAGGAGGCCGAATGACAGAAGAGTTAAAAAAACAAAGGCTGTCAAGTGAATAAAAACACAGGAGCAAAACACGAACAGAAACAAAAGGCAATCTAAAAACCACATAAACAAAAAATAAAAAATAAAAAATTGCATACCAAATTACCAGCACCAACCCTTAGACTACCAAGCTTTTTGATCCAAAGACACAACAAAAAGAGGGAGAGAGAGATGGGTGTGAGGTGGTTTGAGAGAAAGAAGTGCGCTGGGGTTTTTTTGGTTTAATTTGGGAGGAAGCAGAGTTAAATAAGCTAGTATTTATATTCCATTAAAACTCATAAAATAAAACTGATGTAAATTCGCGGGTTTACATGATTATACAGAGTTTGCAGTATAATTTTCATAGTTATAAAACCCGACCCGGTAGTTGACCCGGTAAAATGACTGGGTCACGGGTCTTGAGGGTCAACCCGGGTCAATAACAAAAGGCACACATTAATATGGTTCTTTTGACATAAAATATCACATTAACATATATACTAGCATAATTAATAAGAAAATATCACATTAAAATATATACTAGCATAATTAATTAGCATCAAGGTGCATTTATCTTCAAATAAATAAATATTTAACATAATTTAAAGATATTAAAGACATGGATAATAAAATAACAAGTTGTTCTAGAGACACAAAATTTAACATAATAGATATAAAGGGACAATATTCAAACTCTAGTTTGCATTAGAATTCATAAATCAACATTTTAACTCCATTTTACATTAGAATCCATAAATCAACATCTTCAGCTGCATAAAAAAAAACAAAAATTGGTAAAAACCCAAGAGAGCAGCTACTGGCCTCATCTGTGCCTTCTAGGATCCGCCACTAAAAATGTCCAACAGATATCAAGTTCTATAACAGCGTTTGAAATTTGAACGTGAAACTTATCATAAAAAATTCAAATTTTAATCACGGGAGCATCCCGTGTAAACAATATTCTCTTTGTTTTTTTCCCCTTACAGCTATGCTTTTTTCATGCTTTTTAATATTTTTCCCCTTATAGGACGAGCAATCAAATAAACCAAGATGAGAAATTAAGGAAACTGGGACTATGGTAGACTGGGAATGTAGAGAGAAGAAATCACTATGTTGTATTCAACATCATGCCCATTATTGTTGCATCATGAATCAGCTTCTTACTCAGTATTAATTCAAATAAGAAAATTAAAAAACTTGCAATATGGAACTCATAGAAGCAATGAGAATAACTGCTCATCATCATAATAATTTGATATTCATCTTGCCAAAAAGCATACAGGCAATTTCAATTCGGCAGAGTAATGATTGATTCATGGTACAGAGTAATGATAGACATGTATGACAGTAATTGGTTTAAATGAATGTGCACAAATTGGATTATTCCAGATTATAATGTAAAAACATTATCAGATAAAAGACTTGTAAAAATATTAATTATTCTAGATTATCATACAGAGCACAAACCAAGAGGAGCATGTTTTTTATAATGTATATTCATTAATAAATTATTATGAAACTGTCCTGAGAATGTTTGTTATGAGAAAGTTAAAAAAAAAACATGAATTTAACAAATAATAAATCAATGACAGAAAGGGAAGTGAAATGGGAGATCCAAAAGGGGCTAGAAGATTCAAAGACAAAAACCCAAATGTGTAAAGCAAGTAGCAGAGCTGCAGATGCAAAAATCCAGATGCAAAAATCATAAAAGCAAATAATTGGCTTGGACACAATATCAACGTAAAAGAGATAGAGCACCTGTAGATTTCTCCAATGAACTCTCTGTTGATTGTTGTCTATTCTGCAGGAGATACCGACAGAAGTAAATCTCTTGGTTGTTGTCTATTCTGCAAGAAATTAGGGCAAAAACTCTAGCTTTCCTTTTGCTTTCCCTGAGAGAAGCATTTAAAGGGTATTGTTTATAATCTAAAATCAACAGCTAGCATTCAAAACTAGATGTAATAGTAGACTACTTGAACTTTATACAGAAACCATAATATGAGACATAAACATCATAAAAGAGAACAACTTTAAGATGATTAGGGTTTAACAAAACAGAGTAAATACAGTACCTCTGCCGAAGAAATGAAAATGGTTCCTAGATGAGATACAGTAAATCAAGGGTCTTTAAACACGCACATATAACTCACACCACGCGCCGCTAATTTAAACTCTACCGAGGGGTGAAGAGAACATTAAGAAGAGAGAAGAGAGGAGAAGCAGGTGCATATGACATCAAAACAAACTAAAACGACTCCAGAGCATAGTTATAAAACCCGACCCGGCCATTAACCCGGTAAAATGACCGGGTCATGGGTTTGATGGGTCAACCCGGATCTAGAACCAAGGCACACGTTAATATGGTTATTTTAGCATAAAATATCACATTAACATATATATTAGCATAATTAATTAACATCAATAGATTAAAAGGTGCATTTGTCTTCAAAATGACTTTTTAAATTCGCAACTTAATTATGGGAAAGGAAATACTTCTGAACAAACACAAAATCAGCTCAAGATTTTGTGGAAATGACGTAGAGCATGAATTGATAATACTAATGTTTGCAAAGGTAAAAAAAAGACTGAAAACAGATTCAAAGATTGTCTGATTAAAATAAATAAATGCATGAACAAGTTCTCTGCAAAAAAGATCCAAGAAATGGTAAAGTCAGAGCCTTAAAATGCAGAGTAACAGCACCTTTTGATAGGAATTTATCTTCTTTATGCTAGGAAAAACAAAAAAAACCACATAACTGTGATGTTTCAATGGTTAGATTCAAAAGTTATGGTTTCTAACATCAAAGTGCAATTATAGAAAGAAATTCGATTCTAGTTGACATTATTCAGCTCCCAAACTGAAACAGAATAATATGAACTTTCCGAAGATTTTAGCACTACATCTTTGATATGCTTCCTATTCTAGAAGTGAATCCCCAAGATATATGCAAATAGCTATCTCTTCCACAACAGGGTTCAGACAAAATACATTGATGCTATAACGAAAAAACAAAGAAAAAGGTAAAAACCCAGAAACCATTACCAATAGTAACTCCATAATCACTACAATATTAACAGAGATTTCAATCATCTTCCTTGTTTTTTCTTTATGTTTAAATGAAATGAGTTTGATTTACTTGTAAGTTGTAACAGCTCTTCCAGTGTTGTATCGTGCCTACAGGCAATCAACTATGGACCCAAAACAAACTAGTGGTGATCTAAAGGATGGTTGTCAAATGAATACTTTTTTCAATTATTTGTTCCAATTCGAAGACGAGCTTAAAAAGCATGGAAAAAAGAGGGAATCATTCAAAATGTGCAGCAATTGTATGCAATAAGAAATCTCAACAAAGAAAAAATACATAAAAAAGTAAGTAGTCTAAGGAAGATAGAGCACCTGTGATTATAACTCTCTGTTGGTTGTTATTGTTCTGCAAAAGATAACAGAGAAGGAAATGAGTGACGGGCTGCTCTTCTCAGGAAATTAGGGCAGGGACTAATTAATTAGGGGTGTTCACGGTTCGGTTCAGTTCGGTTTAGACTCAAAAAACCAACCGAACCGAATTATATTAATTTTGTGAAATATTAACCAAACCGGACCGAAAACCGGTTCAAACCGAACCGGTTCGGTTAAATCCGGTTTTTTTGGTAAAAAATCGGGAAACCTAATCCCATCATATATGGGTTTTTTTTTGGATTTTTTTAAATTGGCTTACATTAAATTGGGCTTTAAAATTTTCCTTTTAAACCAGGAAACCGGATTTTTTCAAGTTAAATTCAGGTTTTTTAAATGCTAGATGTTTAAAATTGGGATTTAATCTTAAATATATATCAGTAACAAATAACAATGAATTTGAAATGCTTCCCATCTTGATATCTTTAACATGATGAAAGCTATGAAAATCCAAATCAATGCAATATGCATGATCAAATTTGGACACCTCAAATTAAAAGACGTGTTCGCACTAGAAAAGTTAACATTAACAAGCGGATACATTAGCAACTAGCAATAAATTATCATAAACATCCAGCATAGTTTGAAGAAAAAAACCCAGCATCCAAAAATTCCAGCAAGGATAATGCTATAAAGAAACACTAGCAAATTAGCAACAGATTAGAGTTCAACTATTGAAAGAATCAACAATGCAAAATTTTAAGGGGAATTAACAAGGTAAAGTAAATTAATTACCCAAAACAATTATATTCCAAGATTGCACCAAGCCACCAATACTACTTACAAACAAGCAGTTGGCTCATTTGATGCAGGATCTTCCCCATTATCCATCTGAAATTAAGAAAACAACAACAATATCAATCAAGCAATTATTTTCAGCCATGTAGATGTTAATTAACTTATTGATGAAAAGGTGACAGTTAGCAATTCAACTGTCTTGATTTATGCCTACTATTCTGCCAGTTAATGCAAAAGCAAGAAAAATGCCTACGATACATTTTGCTAACTGTCTTGGAAACTAATGTTATCAAAATAAAAATCTACCCATTAAATATCAGGTGAGCAGATTATCTTTTAAAGACAGAACACATGTACAAGGAAGATGAGGTCATTACAAATTGCATTTCCTTTTCCATTAATTAGAAACAATACATACGGAATATGCTTCTAATTAAAAGCAATACATACAGATTTTTTTTTTATCAACAGCAAACAAAAGACTAATAATTTAGCATGAGCTTTTTTATTTTTTATTTCATTTTTTGGTGAAACGTATATTTACATCTAACTCTCAGTCTCTCACTAATAGTATTGCTGGAGTGAAGTATTGCCGCAGCAGAGAATGGACACTCTGCGAAACAGAGGTGTCTTCAGGATTTCAGTATGTGGGCAAGAGGAGTTAGAGAGGCTGTCATTACAGTTTTATGGATGGTAGCCATTACAGTCTCTCAACAATTAATCTATTTATATATATGCTTGTGTAGCCCAGAAAGCTAGAAAATCCTATATTATGCATGATCAGTAGAATCTTCCTATATCCAGACACAACTCAAACTCAAGCTCAACATTTATTGGGAATAATGAAAATTCTGTGTATATAGGCATTTGGGTAACCAACTTAAGTTTCTTAGCATATATATCAACTTGAAATCCAAAGCACTACATACGGAAGTATGCAACAGATTACTTGAAATCTAAAGCAATACATACGGAATAAAAGAAGTATGCAACAGATTACTTGAAATCCAAAGCAACAAAATTTACCTTGCTGTCTTTTCTCTAATGAAGGAGCCCTCTCCTTCTGCTGCAACTTGCTAGAATAAAGGAGGCTTGTGCAGAAGTAAAGATAGAAGAAAAGCAAGGGAGATGGAGAGGTGGGTTTGTGTTTGGCTAGAATTTAGACGGAGATAAACGCTGAAACGCAGATGGCAGTGCAGTTGAAAATTGAAAGGGAAACTGGGAAAGGAAGATTGGGAATTGATTGAGAGGAAGATTGGGAATTTATCTGGGGCAAGGCGGCGGCTTTTTGTGAGAGGCAGGAAGGTTATGTTAATTGTTAGGGTTGTTGGTAGCTGATGAAAGCCTTTAGGTGGAACTGTGGAAGTGTTCGTTGCCTTGAGTTAAGGAAATATTAACCAAAAATGAAAAAATGGTTAACCGAATAATGCGCTGAAAAGATGACGGAGCGAAGTTTGTCGTAGACAAAGGGTTGGTATATCTATTTATACCTGAAAGATTTTTTTTAACTTTTAAATTTTAATGGGTCTGGTTTAGTTTGTACCGGTTTCTAGTTTAAAACAGAAACCAAACCTGACTTATTAAAATTTATAGTTTTGAAAATTAGTTTAATTAGTTTTTTATTTTGATTTAATTTTTTTAATTATTCTTATATATATATACCGGGTCTTATCTAGGTCATGAGCCGACCTACCAGGTTGATTAGGTTTAATTATTTTTTTTGTGCTAGTCGGTTTTTAATATTGCCCAGATCAATATAGTTATCACGCTGATTGAGTTTTAAGTAGACTCATCGGGTCTGGATTTAATAACTACTTCGTAGTATAATTAAATCAAATGGACTTGTTATTTATTTAGGTGTCATGGGCCTATAAAATCCAATACATATTAAATTGGACTGGGCTTAAATTATTTTGTGGGTACGGTGATAATAATCAACTAGTAGAAGTCTTTCAAAAAAATAGGAAAAGGACTAGAAGATAGTCTTAATTACTGTTTAAGAAGTTAATTATTGGCACTTAGTAGTAGTTGAAGGTCGAATAATTTAATAATTTTGAAATTCAAATTCTTAATATATTCACCCTTTACCTTGCAGGATTAATATATTTGGATGGTGATATGGTATTAGTAAAACTCGATCAAATTTAATAGGTTAATCTAATAAAAAACTCAGATTAATTTATAATCAAGTTAGTTAAAAATATTTTTAATTAAAATATGTTAAATATTTTTATAAACAATATTATTTTTATTTTTTATAAAAAATTTAGATTGATTAAGGTTAATCCAAATCAACTCATTTAACTTGTAATTTAAAATTAATTCTGGTCAATCCAAGTAAAAACTATGATCGGAATATTGCTAGCTAGCACCGATTTCAGAATCCAAACTATAATTTCAAGTAGTTGGTCCTTTGGATAAGAAAGTTTATTTTATTTCTTGACATTTTAAGTTTAAATCCATGAGATTAGTATCCGCATAAAATTATTAAGTTTTTTCGACTAATATGTGGTACGTTTTTTAAATCATTTAAAAAGAGGCGTGTCTTTAAAATCACCTTCAGGAAAATTTAGTGTTAATTCACCTATAAATTAATTGATCCCATAACATCTTTTTTTTTCTCGAATAGAAAATTTAGTATTATGGAACAAAATCTTGCTTGACAAATCCTTCTTTGATTTATTTAGCAAATTATAAAGTCTAATTATCAATCAACCCTATATTGAATGATAAAACTAAAAAAAATCAATTAAAAAAAATCCGAATCAATATGTTAAACTTATAAAATATAAACTAAAAAAATGATCATAAACAACCCAGGTTAGACTGCCAAACTTACAACTTGGATCATGAGACTTAGATAACCACACATAAAACAAATAAAAAAATTATAAAGCCTATCTCCCAATAAAATCATTGTTGAATGATGAAACTGAGAAAAAATCAATATAAAAACATGATATAATAAAATAATCCGAGTCTACCAGGGTTAACCCTCAAAACCTGTGATCTGAGTTATTAGACCAAGACAACCTCACGGAAAACAAATAAAAAAACCATGAATAAATTGAGAAAATTACCAATTAAAAAAAAAACTCAATTCAATCGGGCTATCACGCAAAACATGCGACATGAGCAATGAGACTAAAATAATTACATAAAAAGCAAACTATGATAAATCATGAAGTCTAATTTTCAATAAACAAAATGTTAAAAGATGAAAATAGTGAAAGAAACATAGATTTTTTTTTTAAAAAAAAGAAAGGAAAAAAATTTATTGCAATGAATCGCGGGATAAAAAATGACATGAATCAATCAAGGTTAATCCGCCAAATCGATAACCATGTCACAAGACCAAGATAATCTCATAGAAAGTATACTAAAAAAATAACTCGAGTTAAATTAGGTTAACTTGCCAAACTTACTACTCGAGTTTTGAAACTAATATAACTTCATAGAAAGCAAATTAAAATAAATTATGAAGCCTAATTTCCCATAAACACATTTCTAAAGGATGAAATTGAAAAAAATTCAATTGAAAAATAGGACATAATAAAACAACCCGAGTCTACCCGGGTTAACTTGCAAAACTCATGACTCAGGCAATGAGACTAGAATAACCTCATAGAAAGCAAATAAAAACAAATAATAAAGTATAATTCTTAATCAACCCAATATTGAATGATGAAATTAAAAAAAAAATACCACTTAAAAAAAAGAAGAAAAAACTCAAGTCAATCAAGTTAATTTATTTTATTAATTACATCTTTTAGTTTTTGTAACCCAGCTATGCATCCTGTGGGCAATATTTGATTGGTATAAGATGTTGGATATTTTTAATAACATTTCCTGGATTTTGTACAGATGATCAACATGAAATTTCAGTCCCTACAACACCCAAAAAGGAGTTCTCTTAGCGCTGCCAAGACTGATAAGTTGAATCACACTGCTCCAAAGCTGAAGGGCTTAAAAGCCGAACAGAGGTCATTCGGTGCTATGGTAGGTAAACTAGAGAGGTTAAAACAGCATCGATCGATGAGAAGCCCATAATTTCGTGTCATGACATAAAATAATTATTTCTTAGTCATTTCAAAAGAAAAGCAAAAGCAAAAATTATTTTGTAAGGGTCACATTTCCTTAGCTTTTGAATTTCTCGATATATTAAGAAATACTTTAAAAGGTAGAAAATATTATTCTCCACATCATTGTTCATCCAAAGACAAATAATTGTAGATTGCAATAATGATTTTTTTTTTTCAATGCATCTTCTTCTTCTTTTCCTCTTAATTACACCCTTATAGGCCAAATTGATAGCCAATTAAAGTATATTTATTAAGGAATGACAAGATTTAAAGATAAAGGATTAAAATAAAAAATACTGTAAAAAGAGAAGGTGTTTCTAAATTTGGGGCTAAATGTACTGAGAAACTTGCAGTTGCTTTTGTTCTCACTCGCAATTCAGGATTGCCTATCAGGATAATGAAGAACCTCAGAGTTTGTGGTGACTGTCACTTTGTCTTTAAATATATATCAAAGGTTTTTGATCGTTCAATATATAGTTTTACGTGATTCAAACAGGTTTCATCACTTTTGAGGATGGTAAATGTTCATGTCGGGATTACTGGTGATTGAACAGCCAGCTTAGTTTCTCGAGACATTGGTATCATAGATTGATAATTTAACACCATGGGATCTCCTTCGATGTTTTGAGTGATATAATTCATTCTGGGAAAATAATGCTAGACAAAAATAGATTTAAAACGTAACAAGAAAGAAAAAAGAAGCTAAGAAGAAAAGGCCAAAGAAAAAGAAGAAAAAGCCAAAGAAGAAGAAGATGACTTGTGTGTTAAGAAAATCGTAAAGTCAAGAAAATTACATATAAATACTAAAATCCAAATCAGAATTAAATTTGAGCTTGAAATCTAGGAGTGAGTAAAAAAACCAAAAAACCGATTAAATCGAGAAAACCGAAAAAAAATAACCCGAAAAAAACCGAACCGAAAAAAAACCCGATTAAACCGATTAAAATTTGAAAAAACCGGCCGGTTCGGTTCGGTTTTATAAGCAAAAAACTGAAAAAACCAAACCGAACCAAAGAAAACCGGAAAAAAACCGAGCAAAACCAAAAAAAACCGAGCCAAAACCCGGAAAAACCGAGCCGGAGAATCGAGAAAACTGAGCCAAAACTGGAAAAACCGAGCCAAACCGGTTTGAACCAGTTTTTGCCCTGAAAAAACTGAACCGAACAGAACCAAAACCGGTCGATTTGACTGGGTTTCGGTTTTTTTTGATAAAAACCAAACCAAATCGAAAATAATAACCCCTGTTAAAACCTACTAACTAATAAAAGCTTTTTATTTGCAGGCTGCTTCTTTATGTTAAATTATTGTACGATCGATGATGACTCGTGAACTAACATGTGAGATGTGATATAAGGTCGTGTCTTTGTGAAGAATTCTACCAAGTCATTATAAGCTGTAGTAGCAAGACAATAGCGCACAAATGGAGGGCTAGTTATAAGATACAGAGAGATCCACAAATATTTTCAGTGACTATATAGAAAATCAACTAAGAGAAACACATATAATTCAGTAAGAAAAATAAATCATACATGAACTACCAGAAAATTAATAATTAATAGCAACAAAAAGATCAACAAAAAATATTTTGTTATAATCCCGAGGAGTGTAATTCAACTAGTCAAGTTTTAGGTTTGCTTTCTAGAGATCACCAGTTCGAGTCTCACAAATCTTAGGGCCACTTGAGGCTTACATGGTCGTTAACTTCAGGGCATGTGGAATTAGTCGAGGTGCTTGCAAGCTGACCCGGACACCCACGTTAATAAAAAAATAATTTTTTTTGTTGCTACTTTTCAACATCAATAATAACGGAAAAATTTTGTTGGTAATTGCCAATGGAAATTGTGATGAAATTTTTTATTGTATAAAATTATATTCATAAAATTTCATTATTTGTTATTTCTTGTTGCCATTATATTCATAAACATAAGTTCATGATCATATAACAATGAAGTCCGAACATCCAATTTTTTTTTTAATAAAAGTCTAGATAGAATTATGTAAAAAAAATATTATATTTTGATTTGGTAGATTTTATTTGAGAGCTTATGATCAGTAGAATTTTAGTATATTAATCATGCTCATATTAATTTTAGAATTCTATTTTGAATATATTTTATAATAATAATCCACTCATATTACTTTTAAATAATTTTAATCATGCTCATTATAATCACCACCACCTTATCACAATCACTATCAATATTACCAACACCTCTTTACTAACTCCGTGCCATCACCACTTTACTCCATCATCATTCCTCTAGTTACCACAACAACAATTTCACTATTACCATACATCATTATTATTTAATTACAACAGTAATTTTTACATGATTGCATATCAGGTATTATAATTTTTTTTCATGAAAAACATTTTATATGTAAATATTTCTTTTTCATGAAACATTTTATGAAAAATAAATGCACCTTGTTATCAAGCAATTTTCCTATTCTTTTAAGTGCAATTTCATAGTATATCTCACAAATAATTCAAGTTGTTTGAATAAACAGTCTGATTTAAAACGGTTATAATATTTGATTTAATTATTGAATGGAATTTAAATTTCAAATTTTAAACGTGAATAAATAATAAAAAACTAAACTTATGGCAGGTAGTAGGATTCCTTTATTAATTTCATATTTTAGCTTTATTATTTTTTCTATTGGTTGTTTCCTAGTTATTTATGGATATTTAAGGTATTTAAAACTATTTTTAAGATCTTAAAGAATTTTTTGTTGGATAAATCTATAGAATTTTAAATTTTTTACTGTGCTTTATCTGATCTTAATTAGAGTTTAAACGTGTGTTAAACTCAAATCCACAGCTTTCTTTACGTCACAATGAAAGGAAGTTTAGCTTTATTCATATATACCAGTGTATTGTTAGCAATGATATATCCATGGAGACCAGCAGCTGGTGAATGGTAAAAGTCAAACAACATAAATATTAGACTTAGTCAACATTATAAATAAATGAACAATTACTAATATTTAATATAAGTATAATCATATAGGATAAAGTGAGTATAATTTGGTTAAATAAATGTACATAACTTGCTAAGTAAACAGTCTAAAATTTTTAAAATTAGTATTTCAAATAATTTCTTGAGAATACATTTTTAATTCCCAGCATTAATGGAATGTAAAAAAGCACTTGAGCATAAAATATCATCAAAATCAATGAAGCAGAAAATAATTAGGGCCATGATTTGACATTAAGACACCGTCTGTGAAGTGGTTTGCACCGTGTTTTCAAAAATTTTTAATTTTTTTTGCTAAAAATTAAATTTTTGTGTGTTTTGGATCGTTTTGATGCGCTGATTTTAAAAAAATAAAAAAAATATTATTTTAATACATTTCGACACGAAAAACACTTTCAAAAACAACCACAACCACACTCCCAAACAGGCACTTACTAAGTTATTTACCAACAAGAGAAATAGACTACCTTTTATATATATATATATATAGTAAACTTACAAGTTTCCCACAAGTTTCTCTACAAGTACTTGACTTGAAATATGGGAAAATAAGGAGTTCAAGTGGTACATGGAATAGTTAATATAAATTATTTTTATGGGGTCATCAAACATAAAATTGCTTTCTAAAAAATCAAAATGTAATTCTATACATTAAAACACTGGTGTGATTTCACACAGATAGAAAACTAGTTGTAAGATACACAGAGATTCATAAATATTTTCAATGACTATATAAAAAACAACTAGGAGAAAGATATATATAATTCGGTAAAAAAAAATCATATACTACTAAAAAATTGATAATTAATAGCTATGAAAATGTCGGCGAAAATTATTTCGTTATGACTTTTCGATATCAATAGCAACATAAAATTTCTATTGATAATTACAAATGAAAATTATGACGAAATTTGTTGTTGCATAAAATTATATTCATAAAATTTTATTGTCTTTGATTTCTTGTTTCCATTATATTCATAAAACATAAGTTCATGATCATATAACAATGAAGTCCAAACATCCAAAAAAAAAACTTTAGATAGAGCTATGTAACAAAAGATTATATTTTGATTTGGTTAGATTTTATTTGAGAGTTTATGAGCAGAATTTTAGTAGAAAAAAATTCATACATTGATAGCATTTTTTAAATCATTACAATAATAGAGTTTTTGTTTGAGATCATATAAGAAGACTCAATTTATGTAGTTGTAATTAAAATTAATACTCACACAATCACTAACTGCTAAAATCCCCTTTTTTCTAGCATTTCCCCTTCAATTAATCATTCAAGCAACTGCTAATCTCTTTGGGCAAACAAACTTGAAGATTTCCAAGAACTTGAAAAAACAAATTTCAGAAAAACAAAAATGTAAGAATGGAGTGTGTGTGTGTGTGTATCAGCAAATTATCTGAAAATGTTTTCTCAAAGGCCAAAATCTCTGAAATTTCTAGTTTTCAAAAGAATTGGAAAGCTACATAAAACGATTATTCGAATGTTCTTGATTCTAGAACACAAAATGCCAATTATAAGCTGAAAAACAGCCAAAACTTATTGCTTGCGCAGAGACTTCTTCTCTCTTACAATCTTCTTATAGAATTAAGGAGCATATAATACTGTATTTATGCCAATTATTTGTTTTCCATTGCATTCGAACACCATTTTAACAAACATATCAGTCTTAATTATAAGAATGGAGTGTATATATATTGCTCTAAAGAAATTCAAGAGAAAGGGGAAAACAAGATCAGATTGAAGGGAAAACCATGCAACAAGGCACAAGCTGTCTTTGTTATATAGGATAAATATTTCCATACATATGTGAACTTGTTCGTAATATCTATATAGCTCACATAATTCAAGAAATTAAACTTAGATTCTAAACTCTAGTACCTAATATTTACCATTATTTTATGCTACTCTAGTCCTGTAAGGAGTTCCCCACTGATCCCAGGATGAATCTCGAAGTCCCATAGCTCTAAATCCAACTCTATTTCACTCGTGGATCCATTAATGAACATATTCAGTCTCTCGGTTACTTTTGCAGCTCCAAAACCATTATCAGATTCCTTCATCTGCACAAAAGAAATTCAAATTTATCATTGAATTGTTCAAGAGAACATGTTGAGGATATATTAGGAATGAATCAGCATGATTGATCAAAGTATATATAATCATTACCTGTGCATGAAGTACTTGGAAAATGGAATCTCCAAGAACTTGAAAATTAGCACTAACAACTTCTGCACCTTCTTCATGAAGAATGCGAATAATCTCATAAAATAAGAACTGATTATCTGGCCCACTTGTCAAAACTATCTCTAGAGCTGAACCCAATTCTTGGATTTTTAGCTGAGGTGGTTTTGGAGTAGCGATTGGTATGGGATCATAAGTGCATGTATATGATCTTTTTCTACTGCTTGTTAAACCTTCTTTCTTCTCCTTGGCTTTCTTCAACTTCTCCTCTAGACTCTTTATATGGCTTATTGCTTCATCTATCTGATCAGGCAGTGGCTGTGGTTCCTGCACATCCAAAACAAAGGTAAACTTCAATCATCAATTTGCCAATTCAAGCAACAACAGCTTGGCCTCGTCATGAGAGGTGAAAGCTAGCATGCAATAATACAAGTAGACATGTCTTTGGAGATGGTGAGAGAAAGCACCTTGAAGTTCTGATTAGGGAGGAGAGAATTGAGCTTGGAGTACAGTGTTTTCATTTGATTTCTCCTATTTTTCTCGATGACTTTTCTCTCTGTTTTTGTAGAAGAAATATTACTGCTACTCTCCATGATTACTGTACCTCCAAAGTTTTCAACCATGACTCCCATGAGAAGCCTCAGAGCAGATGTGAAGATGGCTGATCCTTTTTCTTGACAGTTCTTTATATACACCATCAAAACAAGTCCAAGAAAACAAAAGGAAGGGTGGACTGAGCTCATGAATGCACTCGTCATCCAGGAAACATCACTTTGTGCTGTCCTCGTCAGTGTCTTCAGCTGCCAATTTGGAATCCAAGAACAATCTTTTACACGTGCCTATTTTTTATTTCAATGCAAGGAGTTTTCATTATTGATTTGATGGAGTTAGAGAACATAAGTAATTAAACGTATAAATGATGAGAGCACAGCTATTTAGAATTGATTCAGTTTTTTTTATTAGAATATTATCGATTTAGTTATGATTTCGGGTCACGAAATAATTATAACTGAGTTATTTAATTTATATTTATCCTTATTTTATTAAATAAATAACATTTTGATTTTGTTTATAATATTAAATAAATAAATAAAAACATTGATGTTTAGAAAGAAAGATAAATGGTAGTTACAATCAGGTATTTGATGGTATTTATACTATTATCATCTTAGAAAAAACAGTGAATAATAAAAAGGGACGAGTTTTATATTACTTTTATTTTAAAAATTCAGAAACCCATTGTAAAATTATTTTAAAATCTAATAATAAAAAATAGGTTAACTCTAAAAAAAAATCTTCAACAATTGAATAGTTGTTGCAAAATTAAGGAAAAAAATTCTTTTTCTAGAAGTATTTATAAGTCTAATAACACTTATTTTTTAAATTATTTTTTACTTAAAAATATATTAAAACATCCAAAAACATTAACGAAAAATAATTTGAAAGTACAGACACATTATCATCACATGATGGTTTGGTCAGTATGGACAAATTTATTAGTTGTCCACGTGATCTTAAACACCAAATCATCCGAAAACATTATCAAACAAATAATTTATGTTCACATGTTGGTTTGGTTAGTATGAACAAATTAATTTCGAAATGGACATGACTGGGCGTGTGTCCATGAACCTGTCTATTCATGATGAGAGCACCTCATTAATCTCGTTCACTCTCATGGCAAGTTCCTGGCTGAGACCAAGAGGTCCAAAAGCATCAAAGTAAATGGGGCATGTGGCTATTTAGACGAAGAAGCAAGCTTGCTCCTATGGAAATGGTCTTTCTTGGAAATTGACAGTAAAGGCTCATGCCAAGAACTTAATTAGGATTTTTAAGCTTTAAAATTATAGTCTTAAACCGAAGGAAATTAGGCTTTTCTATGCTCTAACTATATTATATATATATATATATATATGTATAAAATATGATTTCATAAAACAACTGTATAGTTTGATCTAATAAGTAAATTTTAATAAATTAAATATTAGGGCTACAATTAAATAAATCCTACAAAGAGTTAATAAATAAATAATGTAATAGCTATATTAAAAAAAATTAAATGATACAGTACCGTGTTAAAAAAAAAAAAAAAAAAACAAGACCTGTGTTTCTGGAACTGACTGTACAATTTGCGGCTCAGTGTTCACACATTTGACGCACAAAAGACTTTGACTTTTGAAGTCTTTCCATTTGGTAAAGTGTTTGAAGTCACTGTCAGTTCCCCATATGTCTCAAGAAGAGGTCGTTGGGCCGACCACGCATTTATCCTGGCCCTGGCAGCTTTTTTTTTTCCTTCCTTACAACATCTCATGGAAATGGTTAAGACAAATTCTCCATAACTTTTAACTTTAATAATCTCAAGATAGCGAACTAGTGGTCAGCGAACTAGTGGTTCATTAATAAGAAAATAATAATAATCACGGTACGCTTATATAATTATTAACTCTAGGACTTGTGAAATTAGTCAAGATATACGCAAACTGACTCGAACATTTACATTAATCCAAAAAAAAATAATTTTAAAATAGCGTTTCTTTTGTTTTTAAGATTACAAGTTAATATTTTATCATCTTAATACAAAAGAGATTGAGATATCTTAACACGTCTTTTTATCTTTAAAAAATAAAAATTTATTTCAAAATTATTCTGTAAATATTTTTATATATATTTATTAATCAAATACATATTTATCACTTCTATTCTAGAACATTATATCCTTTATAATATGCATGAAAATCCTCTAACAAGTAGGGGCTTATTATTTTTAAAATAAATTAGCAGTTACTAGACTTCTTTTTAAGTTTTTATTGTTGGAGTTTTGTTTAAATAATATAGTTAATATGTATATTTAAGATGGATCCACTTATTTTTTGGGGTTATAACTTTGTTGGGATTTAAATTCAAACATTAAAAAAATAAAAATAAATATTTTAATTAAAAAATATTTTAAAAAATAATCAAATAATGTGAAAACTATCCGAGGAAATCATGCTGTAAAGAAAAAGAAGAAAGGAAGACTTGTAGAAAAAGAAAAAAAAAAACGGCCTTCTCATTAGGCTTTGAAAAAGAATAAAAAAGACAAAAAAGGGGCGACCAACTAATAGTTTTAAAATTAAATCAGCAACCATATTTTCTGTTTAATTGTAACCTTAGTCTTAGCTATTTAATTAGGATTATTTTCTGTTTAATTATATATTAAAAAAAAAACTAATTGGGGGTGATGAAGAGCCCGTTTGGCTACGCAGCTGCAACTGTGTTTTAATTAAAACGCAGTTTGCAGATGTTTGGTTAAAGAAAAAAGTGATATATTATTCATGGGTCCCACTTGTTTTTTGCGTTGGAAACGCAATTGAAAAAAAAACAATGATTTCTTGCTTTTCTTGCACTGTTTAATACCAAAAACACTCGAAATTGTTCACCACTTCACAAAACATTGTTCACTTGAATAAACAATGTTTTGTATTTTTTTTTAGTTTTTAGAAAGTTGGTCACCAAACTTCTTTTTTTTTTAAATTTCATTCTTGCTCATTGTGTTATTTCATATTTAAGCCTAGAATCTTTGTTATGAGTTTTTCGTGAGATTCTCGAGGTGTCAAAAAACATCCCGATATGTTTAGTTGATGTTAAATTTTTCAAAAATAAATTTGCTTGTATTGAATGGAAAAAATTGAAAATGAAAGGACTCAATTTGACATCATGGCTAAAACAAAGGTTTTTTACCATTAAAAAATGCTCCTTTTTCATTTTTATACCTTCAAATTTTGTCAAAGTTTTCTGGTCCCTTTATTTTAAAAATCATATATTTTAGTCCAAAACTTTGATTTATTTACCTACCAATCCTTGAGTTTAAGAGTGGAGAGAGATGTATTATTTTTGTATTTTTTTAATACACTCACGTTAAAATTATTATAATTTTATTTTTTTTATAATTAAAGCTTGCTTTTAAAATAATAATAGAATGTTGTCTAAGAAACACATAGTTTGGTAAAAAAATTCAAATACAATTAAACACTTTAATGAGACAAAAAAAAAGATTTTAGTTAGAGAAATATCTTTTTTCATTCTTATTTTAAATCATCTAGTTTTTTTTTAGTATGCCTTCTTCCTGCTTTTGATTTTTAATAAATAAATAGTATTGAGCAAAAAGTTAGATTTTTTTTTGTTGAAATTAAATATATTAATAACAAAAAGTTAGTTTATTTCAATGAAATTTTAATTATTGCTCTTCCAAAAAAAAAATTAGTACCATGAAATTAAATAAAAAATTAACCCCATTACACTAAAAAACAATTAATTATTATAAACACCAACCTTCTCTTAGCAATTAACCCCATTAAAAAATCCAATTAAACATGTTAAGATGATATAAAAATAACCTTAATATATTGTCTGAAAAAGGACTAAACTAAAAAAAGAGGTAACTGTATCAAAATTATTATTCTCATTTTTCAACTATATATCAAGCACCAACTGGGCTGAGCCCACCAAAATCTGCTGCCTGCTAGAATGGTGCTGGCCCTACTCGTATGATTGTATCCAGGTTTATACGATCAAGAACTTATAATTTTTTTTCAATTAAAACTTCTCGAATGTCCCTCAAGATTTGATTCGATGCCTTTTTTTAAAAAATATCTCTATACCTCAAAATAATTTTTATTGTATTTTCTTATAAACAATAATTTATTTATTAATGAGATGAGGTGTAAAAATATTTTCTTGGAGACAATTTTTAATTATTTTTATCAAGTATTTTCTTGGTGATTCGTGAATCTTAATGCTCATTTGGTTTTGTACAATCTTAATTTTCTAATAAAAAAATCAAAACAATATTTTTTATTATAGTTTATAGACCCGGCCCGGTGGCCAGTCCAGTCCAAGGCCCGGGTTCTGGATTTTGACCGGGTCAATTTTTTTTTAAAAAAATCAAAACGACGTCATTTTAGTAAAAAAAAACAAAAAGTCAACAAGTTGCAACCTGTTTTTGACCAGGTCTTGCCAGGTCAACCGGGTCGTCGGGTTATACTAGATTTTTACTTTTCATGTTTTTTCTTCAACCCAACCCGGTTCCAGCTTCGAATTGACCGAATCCCGGATCGACCCACCGGCCGGACCAAATTTTAAAACTATGCTTTTTACACGTTACATTTCAAGTGCAGGTGTGACCTCATTTCCAAACAAAAACTTGGTTTTTTTTATCCTTTTTTTTCTTGAGAAGGTTACTCTTATCGTTTAATCAAATACCTAGATTTGTCAATAGGACTTTGGCTGAAGTAAGTGAGTAGAAAAACAGGCATGATCTCTCTCTCTCTCTCTCTATATATATATATATATATATATATATATATATATATATTTGATTGACACAAGGGGGTGCAAACTAGAGAAATCATCGACATGTTTGTGAAAACATCATTAGAGCTACAAGTCCCGATCCAAATTCCTCCGCATTCGTAATACTATACCTTTTCTTAATTACCAAGCATTAGAAATTTCTATCTTTTTTCTGCATAGCGTCGTAGGTTCTGAAGATTTGATGGCAAGCAGTCCCTTAAACAAAAAGAAAAACGTGTTGGGTATACGATTAAAGTCCCACATTGGCTAGAAGTGGGGAGGATCATGGGTATATAAGGATGGACAAATATCTTCATTGGTGTGAGGCCTTTTGGGTATAGCCCAAGAGCAAATCCATGAGGGCTTAAGCCCAAAGTGGACAATATCACACCAATGTGAAGATAAGTGGTGTCCATAGTCCTTACAAGTGGTATCAGAGTCAGGCCCCAGAGTTAGCCATAATGGATGAATCCTCGGAATGCCGAACAAAAGGTGGTGGGCTCCCAATCACGATGTAATCCATGGATCAGCTCTATTGGATAGGCGGTGTGCTCCAGATGCTTCATGAACGTGTCCTGATCCCAACACAGTGAAGAGGAGTTGACCTAGAAAGAGCAAAAACTCTCAAGTCAAGTAGTGCTCTCCGGATGCTTCATGGACGTGTCCTGACCCCAACACGGTGAAGTAGAGAATGAAGAATCCTGGTTGGTAGAGAGTGGACGGATGAATGATCGGTTTGAGGGGAGGCTCGGTGGTCCTTTATTCGAGGGGAGGATTGTTGGGTATACGATCAAAGTCCCACATTGACTAGAAGTGGGGAGGATCATGGGTATATAAGGATGGAAAAATATCTCCATTGGTGTGAGGCCTTTTAGGTATAGCCCAAGAGCAAATCCATGAGGGTTTAGGCCCAAAGTGGACAATATCACACCAATGTGGAGATAGGTGGTGTCCATAGTCCTTACAAAACGAAGTCTTTTTTTTTTTTTGTCTTTGAATCTATATTTTTCTTCCTATATATGCCAAATGATGAATGGATATTAAGGTATCGTTTGATTTAGTATTTAAAAAAAAAACAAAAAACATATTAGAAAGGTATATATTTTCAACAACAAAAACACAATAAATAATGACTAGACAAATTCCTTTTGAAGAGAGCCTGCAAATCACTTGGACGCTTCTTTGATACAATTAACAAAATAAAATAATATTATTTTTTAGTGTTTGAAAATAAAATAATATTGTTTTTTAAAATATTTTTTATTTTGTATGATATAACAAAATGATAATTTTTTTACTTTTTAAAAATTATTTTTAATATTAACATATTAAAATAATTAAAATAATAATTTTAAATAAAAATAAATAAATTTTTATAAAACATATTTGAGCAACCTTAGAAGATATTTTTATTTTTATCTTTATCTTTATCTTTATCAATCACTTGATGGCATAGACTATCAATTGTGGCCTGTAAGATTGTTAGTCCTAGGATAGTGATTAACTGCCGAATTTCTAAAGATCTTTTGAAAGAAGTGATATAATTGGCCGTTCATAGGACTTTCATAATTAGTTTTATATTGGTTCTAGCACAAATAAATGGGTTTTGTTTCCATTTAATTTATGATTTTGGAATTGAATAAAAAAAAGAAAAGAAGAAGAACAAGCAAGAATTTTTAAAAAATGCAGACATCCCATTGTAAATTGGCCTGTCTAAAACATTAGCAACAAGACATATAATTATAGGAAGGCAAGACATAACTTAAATAATTATATTACATATCCATATATGACCACTCATGACCAACCCCACAGAAGAACCTAAATCTCAGACCAAACCCTAATGCTAGCAGTACTTGCGACCGAACAGAGACATCTACGCCGTGGATAATTTAACCTAACTTCTTCTACATAGGCAGAAACTCAGGGGTTTTGATTACAGGCTTCCCTTTGGCATAATCTTCAAAAATTGAATCACAAGACTTTAACTGCTGTACAATGCAAGACAGGCAAAGTCTCCAATAGATCATAAGTTAACATGGATGCTCTAGGCTTTGCCGGCCGGTCCGAAAACCCCCCGGGCAACGGTGCTGGTGTTGTTCTCTCACATGTGGCTATCCACTTGGATTGCATATATTTATGCTTTCTCCATGGACCCAAGTGCATCTTCTTCTCCTTCATGCACTTTTTAGCCGCAGAACATAGTATTTTGATCAAGGCCTTTAGCCTTTCTGCTTTGCCTACAAATACTTCTGGTAGCCGGCTAATTAGTTGATTGTATTCTTGATTTGCTTTCGCCATCTCGAATTCGGCTCGAAAATTCAACTCTATTACCACTCTCACCTCTCCTTTCTTTGAACTTAATTTGCCCACCACTTCCAAAAAAGTGTGTTCCCCTGCATAAATTTGAAGAAAAATGTTCAGACCATGCACGTCAGATAGATCATTCATGTATTTGTACCTCATTAATCATATCCCATGGTCTTAATCAATACTGATTGATTCATAACCATCATCTATGATTAATATTGATAACATTTTTTTCATAAAGAAGAGAGAGAAATGAATTTGCTGTACCTGAAGGGATTTCTTCAGATCTCTTCCACTTAGACTTGCAGATGGCACAATTATAACCTTCATTTTGAAGCCGGATTGAGATTTCTCTTTGCAAGCAATCCCGGCAATCTCCGGCCACCAGTTTCCCACACAAACAATGCATGCCAACCCCATTAATTTCCTTCAGAGTATCTTTTGTAGCTTGACGAATCTTGGCCTCAAGAGAACTTGTCCTATACAATGTTGCCTGCAAATGCAACCATAACATAATCAATACCAACTCCCATTAGGCATAATTTAATCTAGCAATGACCTTGACATCAGCCTTGACACATTATAGATTGAAAAAAAAAAAAGAGGTGAAAATTCACCTGAAGAAGTTGGTTTTGTTCATCCCAAAATTTTTTGTTCTCTTCAACATTAAAAGGACTAATCTCATCTTCATCCTCCTCGTTATATTCACCGCCCGAGGCACATGAGCTATCAGGAGACACTTCTTGCTCTTCCAAAAAACCGAAAACAATGTCGGTAAAATACGCCGGATCGTCGGAAAACCCAACATTCTCTTCAAAACTCCGGTAGTTTAGAGGCAATCTGGCTATGACTTGAGCCATGAAATCCTGAGGCTTGGGAGAAAACTGATGTTTCACTTGTGGTTAATTTGAACAAGTCTAGAAAAAATGTGACATATTTATAGTAATATTTGGAGTGCTACGTGGGACCAACATGCCCTAAGTGGACGAACTAGACACCGCGTAGAGGAAGGTTGCTTTAGCTTATGTGGCAAGAATTCATTGGAAGCTTGAGCAAGTTTATTTCAGTGGCAGCTGTGTACCACGTCAGTCTGAGCAATAATTGTTTTAGCGTGATAACTCTGGATATGCTCAAAATATTATATCATTAGCTACTAAAATATTAGTCATGTTTAATAAGATAATCACATTAGGAGTAATCATTAACTAATTAGAAAATTAGTGAGGGTTTATCCTAATCAATAGAGGCTGTGGGGCTGGTTAATTATAATGGAGAAAGGACCACCAGGAAGCTTTCATGTGGCGAAAGAGCTTTGACATGGCATTGTTCAAGGATGTTCTTACATGGTTTTATCCAATTTCTTTTTTTTTTTTTTTTTGTTAATCCAAGATGAGTGGGGTCTGAAATCGCAATGAAGTTTCTTAGCATATGCCATTGCCCATTAGTTTAAGCAGGATGCAACTTGCAAGGAGCTTGAGGATAAATCTTTTAGGATATTCCAGATTTTAGGTTGATTTCTTTTTATTTTGTGTTACTAAAGTAGCCCAATAGGCAATGGATGACAAAAAAGACCTTAAGAAAATGGAAGACATGAAAGGACTAGCTAGCTAGTACTATAGCTAGTTTGCCCTATATATGCAATATGCTGGGATTTTTCTAAAACTGAAAGTATACTGGTGATCATCGAGCCATTAATTAGGGCTCACATGCTTAGGATTGGATGGATGATTAATTAATATATTTGCTTCTACCAGGTACGGGACATTGTTTAGACATTGAAAGACTTTTTTAACTTACTATTACAAGCAACACATGCAAGCTAAAATGTGAAACACGTTTGTGAGAGTTGTGGCATACATAGGATTACTCTAGGTGTTGCTCTTCCGTCAAGATGCTGCTGCCTTGGGGAAATACATAATTGCATATTTGTCTTCCATGCTTGAGAAAGGAGTGGACAAATCTATTCTACAAGTTGATGATGATGTCTTTCCACTGCAACAAATTAATGATCCCTTCATATTTGAGAACAATGAGCCTCAAGCTACCATGAAAAGGTTAATTAAGACCCACTTGTTCAACAAAAGTAATTGATTATGGAAACACAAATCCTTGCAATGTTGAATAAATCAATCCCCTCCTCAAAAACTGATTTGGAGTGAGATAGAGATGCACTCAACTTGCATTTTGATAATATTCATCTTAGCTCTCAATTGCATCACATTATAAAGATGTTAAGTGTAAAGATAATATATACTTTTTTTTCTTACACAACAACCACATACAAGTGTTTGTTTGTATTTGTTTCATAATATTCGGATAATAAAGAGAATCCCATTAAACTCATCAAAGTCGATACTGATGGATTAAAAGGAGCTAGATACTTTGGAAATAACTCAATCCCTTCTTGGAAATAATTCACTTAGATGGTGTGATTCAAGAAGAATAAAGTTAATTATTGTTAACAATTAATTCAATCTAATAAATTAAATTATTAAGTGAGATCTCGAGATACGTTTTATATTATTTTTTAACACACTTCCCCAAGTAAAATTCCTTTAGACATGAAACTTATATAAGGTCACATTACCTTATGCTTAATTTTTATCAAATAAATAAAAATAGTGAGATTCGAACTCGTGACCGCTTAGTCATCAAGGCTCTAATACCATATCAAATAACCAATTTAACTCAATAGCTTAAATTATTAGGTGAGATTTTAAGATATAACTTATATTATTCATTAATAAATTATAATAATTGTCAAAACATATATGACTAGCAAGTTGAATTTATTATACCCTTAATCCAGATGATCATAACGTAGCTGAATGGAGCATATAGATTTATATAATTGACACAAACTATTTCAAGATAAGAGTTAATTGATTGGTTTTTGGTAGATGAAATATGGTTTTGCCACAAATGTGATTCATGGAAAACACCTCCAGGAGCAGAAAAGATTGCATCTTTGATTGACGAAGCAGACAATTCGATCTTAAAGAAAATATTAGTTTTGTGTTTGTTCAAGCCCTAAAAGTATTTAGCTCTATCATATTATCATGCAAAAATCATTGAGTTTAGATGAATCAAAACCGTTTGATTTGATTAATATGATAGAGTTCAATATTTTTATAATTGGATGCTGATTTGATCTACATAAATTAAATCTATCTAATAATAATAATAATAATAATAATAATTTATCTTCTTTACATACTAAGAGAAATTATTTTTTAATAAGAAAAGCAAAAGGTGCAATGATTTTCATGATTTCTTTTTTTAAAAAAATCCACTATTCCTATGCTCTTCTCTTATTTTCCACACCCTTTTTCCCTGTTTCCTCTCTTTTATCTCAAAAGTGCATTGAAAGTGCACATATTCTTATTTACATATATACTTAAAAAAAAGGCAAAAAGTTGTAGGGAGCCAGGCGGTCCTGCGTCCAGCCAAAGAGATCAGGGTTCCATGATAGCCATAATTAATGGAAAATAATGGATTTCAGATACGTGAAAACCTGTTGATGATAAGAAGGACAGTGAAGGAAGAAAATGACTTGATAGCAAATTAATGTAGATAAAAGTGACTGCCTCTGCCCCATCATAACATTTGTTACTGTCTGTTCTCACTCATAGTTAGGTTGTGTAAGAAAGGAGCTTCACCAACTTATTTTGTGATGGATAATTCGGATTTTTTTTTTACAATTTATTATCAATTTATTTATTATAAAGAAAATGCTTCGAACACAGAAGATTTTACAATCATTTATTATAAAAAAAGATTATCTAATGCTTGAATTTCGAGAAAAAAGAAATCCCACGATACAAAAATTATTTATTCACAACAGCATACCATCTCTGCATACCATGAAAAAAGATAGAGAAAAACAAATAAAGAGTTAATTTTCTGTCAATTTTTAAATTTTTCAGCATCCTGCTCTAGGCAACAAAAATTATTTATTATTTGTAATATGTAAACCTCATTAATTAGGTCCATAGTTGTTAGGAATTATAAAACATAAAATAAATAAAAAACGATTTAGGTAATTCATTGCTACGGCCCCTCCTTCTGCATCACCAAATGTGAGATCGATGTTGCAAAACGCAAAGGGGAAGAACTTGTGCTCTTGCATGCCCAATGCAAAATGGCTAGCAATAGACTAGCCTTCAGGTAATAGTTCTATCTATCAAGGAGGTCATGATCATGAGTAGAGGAAAATAGAGGAAACTAGCAGTAGCTACCAACACAAATGTAGGCATCAAATGTCAATGTTGTTGAAGGCTTCAATCACTGTCTCGTAGTAAAATGAGATGCAAGTTTCCTTCTTAAAAAGTAAACAAGGGTTAGTTTGAAGTGAAAATGATATATAAATTATAGTATTCTTCGCAAATTTTAGCTGCTTAAACATAAAATTAAACCCACCATCATGTTATTGTAATAAAAATAATTAGCTAAAATATGAATTTAATTTCATGCATGTCTATCCAGAGGATATATCGAGTGCAGAGCTGACTAGATGTGCATCTAATTACTATGTCTGCCAAGTGGGGTTAAATATTATCAAGCTTATGAAGAAAACAATGACAAATATAAATATTATATATAATCACAACCTCACTAATTAATAAATAGTCTGATACAAATGAAGGCAAATAATCCCAACCTCATGCTTTTACTCGAATGCTTTATCACTGTTGAGGCAACTATCAAGAATTAAGAGGCTGATCTGTACTTCAAGTATGGTAAAAAACCGAAAAGGTGAAGAATTAATGGGCATGCTTTTGGGAGTTCATGGAAGTTTAGTCATTCCATTGTTTAATAAAAAAACAAACAATGACATAACTCTCAAGAGAGTAATTAATTATTCAATAAATCTTGCTGGTTTGATCCGAAAAGCGAAAGTGGAAATCAAGGATAAAATATTTTTGAAAGTGAAAAGCGCAAGGATCAAATGGGTTCACTTAACAATTTTTGAAGATAATCATGCTGATTTTTTGGAGATTTTATGAGATGTGTTTAAGTCAATACATCGTGGCCACTTACATTGCGAAATTATAAGCAAAATTATAAAATATGAGTGAGACAATAAAGTGCAAGAGTGAAATCACTTCTAGATAATTAGAAAAAAAACACATTACTAAAAAACTATCAAATACAAATGGATATACTGATGAAAAAAAATGATATCGGTAAATTATGGTGACATTTACTAACGAAACATGACGTCAGTATTTTTATCGGTATTCACTGACGGAAAAAATTATGTCAGTCAATATAGAGGGAATTACCGGTGGAATTCAAGGAATGAAAAGAATTGAGCATGTATTCCCTCGTCAATTCCTTTGGCAAATCTGACGTGTCAATATTGCCGATGAAATTACTAATGAAAAATTATTGTCACTAGTTTCTGTTGAAAAATCCACCAGTAATATTTAAGTTATAACCGGTTACTTGACCCTCCCTCTCCTCCATTTCTTCTTCTTCTTCTTCCTTTTTTTTTTCCCCGCAGAAAACAGCATCCCCCCCCCTCATTTCATCATGAATCAAGCTCTCATCATCACAGATTAGCCATGGAGAACCCTATGCTTCTTACGAGATCATGGGAGAAAAAATAGGGGGCTCAACTTCTAGTTCTAGAAACATGCATGAAGTTATAGATGATAATAATAATCCTTACAGGAGTATAGTGATGAGCTTGTAATTGTAAATGAAGAATCAAATAAAGAAACAATTTTAAGTATTTTTAATATTCCTTTTCTGTTCGTGGATTGCAAGTCGTCATGCGAAAGAATTTGGTGCTCTTTTGTTGTTTGAGCTTTATGATATATCTTTAGATATTATTTGGCTTTTAGAATTTTGAATGTTGGTCTCTTTATAAAATATGAGCTTGTAATTCTTGTAACCCTGTTTTGATATTTAGTCATCCTTTGTGTTGCTTTTTTGTTGATTGTGTTGAAAATTTAAGTGTTGTTTTCTTTATTATATCCTTTTTTTTTTAATAATAGTGGTTTTTTTTTTTTGCTATGTACAAGTATTGACTTTTAGAACTACATATGTGCTTCTTTGTGAATATGCAAAACAGAAATTCTGATTCTATTAATGTCTAAAGTATATGTCGACTTCTAGTTTATTATCATTGTGTTAATTATTATTATTTTTGGTACTATATATTCAAGAAAAAACAAGTCTCAATCCAAAAAAAGTATTACTGTTTCATTAAGTAATAGTATCAATGATTGTATCGTGAATATAGATGATGATAATGAAGTGACGTCTAATGTAGAAGTTATCAACCAAAGCTCAATCAACGAGGACAAGAAAGCATGCATCTCTTATTTGATAGGAGCCTATGTTAGGTAAATTATAGCAAAATAGAATAGTGACCTATCTATGTAATTAATGTTTCATGTAGTGATATTATTTATTTATGTTGAGTTATTTTAAGTTTTATAATTACATGAAAATGGCTTATTTAAATTGATTTTCAGGTTTACTAATATTAAAGCTTCTCATTCCATCACCTCTACAATGAATTGGTCATTCAAAGAACCATTATTTTAATGGAATCAGCTTCATTAATTACTATCTTAATTTGATGTGTATGGTAGATACTTGGTGGAAAAAGTTTTAAGGTTAGATAAATAATCTCTAATTCAAGTTATTAGTTTTTAAATTTTTTTAAAACTAATTATTGTATGAAATCAATAAAGAAAGATGTTTGGTAGGATGATATCAATGAGGCGTTCGTCAAGAGAGTGTGAGAGAATTACAATGCAATTAGGTAAGTTTAAATCAATTAATGTTATATTATTGTAAACTTGTTTTTTTATATCATTACCTAATTTCTATTTAATAAATTTATGTATAAGTAGGTTACATGATTTTTTATATGATACCCATAACCAAGCAATTAGAAAGGTTGGCTTAGACGACGTAGATAAGTGAAAAAGCTATAAATTGAGGCATGTCACAAAAAGTAATTTGACATTGTATAAAAAATTTATGGCTTTGAAAAGTTTTACAAAGCGCTCACGATCCAGTATATAAAATAAATAAATAAAAAAACACATGGTTCGATGAGCAAGTATACCAGAAAAGAGATTTTGTTTATTAACCATGCAAAGCACCTAGCAAGATATACATATTATTTTTATTAAAGTTCTAATTATGTGTTTCTTTATGAGACTTTGAACATTCTATTTAATTTGCACGAGAAGCAACTTAAGCGTGAATCGATTCCAATACAGTTATATGAAAAAACTCATATAAAAAAAAGATGATATGAGAAAATGTTTGGTCAATACTAGAGTGAAAGTGTTCGTTGTAAGTTTTAATAGTTATTAACTGTTTAATATTATTTATTTGCATCAATAATTTAAAATTTTCTTACCTAATTTTCAAATTTGACTCCTTTTTTTTTTGTTTTCTACGAGACATATAGCATTAGTATAGTTGTTCTATTTATTCTCCTATTGATTATCAAGTGTGATTGAAGGTTGTTACCAATGATGGCCTCGAAAAGTCACAGGTTTAAGATATGTTTATGGCATCGATTCAAAAACTAAGGGCGGATGCACTGTTTTAATTGTAAGCAGACAACATTCTGCCCTAAGCTATAGATTACAAGACTTTGATGAAATTGTCCTTAAAAAGATCGATTAGAAAATTAATATATATATATATATATATATATATATATATATATATATATATATATATATATATATATACTTTATGCAGATGAAATCGAAATTTCACTCTCATTTTCTTAAGCAACCAAACATGAGCCAAGAGAGTTGATGGTGAACGTGTTCTCGCACTTGTTTTTCAACCCATAGGGATTAATATAAGTGATCCATTAAGACTTTAAGAATCGTTGTAAGTAAGGAAAGGTTATGTTGAAGGATTACAAATATTGAATAAATATTATTCTTTTAATAAAAAAATTGCCAATCGGTATTTACATTGGTAACAGATTAATTTTAAATTAAATCATATTCTTAAATAGTTTATAAGTTTCTAATCTAATTTATGGATCATGAAACATGAAATTATTTCATAACCAGTTGTGTTTTCACTGTAACGTAGTTTTATATATATATATATATATATATATATATATATATATATATATATAAATATTATCAAAATAGAGTACTTTCTATTAATTAAAGCTTTCCAATCTCATATTTCTTGTTGTTTTTTTCTTTAAATTTGATCAAGAGATTTCTTAAATACTTTCTATTAAAATGAATGATATGGGAAAATATTGATCTTCACTCTTATATAAGAATATTAATTAAGAAAACCCCATGGACAAATGAGATATTAATTTTATGGGGGAAAAAACACCTTCTTTTAAGGGGGAAACTTCTTGTAAATATATAATATTAGAGTATAATATAAATTATATTTTGGAATCTTACCTAACAGTTTAAGCTATTGGGATAAGATGGTTCCTTAACATGGTATCAGAGCTTTGTTGATCAAGCGGTCACGAGTTTGAATCTCACCATTTTTATTTATTTGATAAAAATTAAGCATAAGGTAATGTTGGCATGTGCAAGTTTTAAGCCCAAATGACTTTCACTTGAGAAAGTGTGTTAGAGAATAATATAAATTATATCTTGAAATCTTACCTAACAGGTTAAGTTGTTAAATTGAGATGATTCCTTAACATATAAGACAAATAAAAAAAAACTAATAAATTTCTCTTTAGTAATTAACGATTACAGTGACACGAATTACCCAAGAAAGCTCGAACAAGTTCTTAAGAATAATTCGGCCGTTTGCTTTAAGACCAAAATCTAGGATTCTAGATTCAATAAGTGGTAGACCAAGACACCTCCTTGTGCCTAAAATAATAGAATTATCCATCTTTACAGAGAGTTAAAGAACCAAAAGTTCCTTCCTTTTGTAAAAATTAACGATAATATCAGATCTCATAAGGTAGAAAATCGAGAGTAAGAAAATAAACCTATAAGAAGTCGAAAGGTGTTGATTAAAGAAAGCAACACCCACCAACGAAAATGAAACCAAGAATTGTTAATTTGGTGATTAAGACAGACATGATCATAAAAGCCACAGTTCAGACAATGAGAAGTACCAGCCCCATTTTGTCCCTGCTTTTGTAGCAAGTTCTAAGAGGAAAATCAATGGCCATCTTGCTTGAAAAGCTAACCTGATGAGGTCTTTACATGCTGTCATAAATATTTAAAAGAAAACATTTTAATTAATTCCACATATATACCATTATTAAATCATCCATTGCTAGCTGCTCATCAGCGACACCTGAAAAGTGAAAACATCTCAATATTTTTTTATTATTATTATCATGACTATATATAGGAGAGAAACTTAGGATTCAAAATAAACTATTATAAAGGAATAATACGATGATAGTTTCAAAATTAGTCCGCCTAACATGTCAATTTAGAATTCAATAATAAATATTATTTTGATCATTTAAAAATATTATAGGATTATATGCGGGGGCGGAGAATTGGGGTTGGCAGGGGCGGCCCGGCCTCTGTAAACAAAATGTTTTTTCAACCCTTCTCTTAACATTATTTATATTTTTAGCTTAAATAATAAAACAACTAATATTTTAGTTTTTTTAATTTTATTTTTTGGTTTCGCCCCTGAATATGTGGATCGATTTAAATCGATTCTCTTAACTATTAACCTGTATTTTTTTTTGAATGTAATTTTTGAGTTGAATTTTATAACTATATTAGAGTAAATAAAAATAGTGAAGGGATATGCAATTTTATTTAACTAATTAAATGAAGTATTCTCTGCTTACATCCATTTCTGCAAATTCTTTCCATACTAATCATAGTTCTATAATATTTTTTATATCTATTAATTTTTTTAAGATGAAGAAAAATATACAATTAATTACATCTAAAATAAATATAAGAAAGAAAATATATGTAAAATTGCTTCAAAGTAGTAAAAGAAAGTTAAAATATCCAGGTAATTCATTAAAATATATATATGCATCTCACAGCAAAATAATAAAATCAGAAATATGAAAATATGCAAATTAATTTAGTGAATATGGAGGCTAAATGGGTTAAAGGTCATCGTCCCCGTCTCAGCATCTGAACAGGTATTTAACACCTGTATCCATACCTACCTGTGCAGGTAATTTTTTTCTTCCATGACCACCTCCCTCGCTGTAGGTATATATAAACCTCTGTCGAGCGTATTTCCATTGCCATCTCTACAGTTTAGGGTTCGCATGTCTTGTACAAAGCAACTTGCAGTGGCTTATAAACTGTTTTTTAACATTTTTCTGCCATGTAGAATAGGGATTTTTGCATAGAAAATTAAGGATCAGTAATATAAGCAATTAAATTAGTAGCTATCAAGTATAGATTGATGGCATGCAGCGTCAGAAGTTGAGACCTTGTAGTTATAATTAGGGCAGCAACTGTCCCTTCATCCATTATTTCAAGTCTTGCGACTCAGATCTTGCTTCAGATCTTGACCGTTTGTGATGAATTGAAGCACAGTAAACTGTCAAGTCATGATGAGAACGATCTACTAGAAAATGGCGCCTGCTAGAAATAATAACTATAGAGACTTGTGGTTTGCTAAAACTGGTGTCCGCTAGAAAGTGCATATAAGCCAGCAACATTTCAAGTCTTGATGAGAGCGGCCGATCTTCTTAACCCTATCTCTACTATTTGTGGAGAATTAATAGCACCATTACATATAGCAATCTTTACAGTAAAAAAAATGTTAAGAAAATGGCTTTGCAGTCGACAGAACTAGCCTGGGATTATTACCAGAACACAGGTTGATTCATGTTGATCCAGTCTATTCAAATATATATATATATATTATTTTGGAAAAAAAATTAAACCAAATCAAGTTTTGATTAAAACATCTACCATTTGAAACTCGGCTCAACACATGAACCAAGCATGAGATCACCGGATTAACTCAAGATAATTAGCAACTTGGATAAAATTTTATTGTGGCGCCGCGCCCGGGCGAAAAAAAATAAAAACAATCTACTTCTGGAAGCAGTCTTAATTTTTTTCTCTTTTAACTTCTTTAATATCGAGAACAACAACAAATTTATTTTATGCATTTCCTTGATCAGCTCAATCAATTAAACAACTAATTAATTGGCACAATAATTTAATTATCCATAGCAAGCCAAGTTGATTACCCTTTCGCGGTCAATTCACAACTGCTAAACTTCTCTGCTGATAATTAATTAATCATAAATGTAACATGTTGAAATCTTTTACTCATAATCATTTTGGAGCTTCAATCTTCCAAAGCTCCAAGTCATTGTCGATGCACACATTTTTTCAAAAGGAACGTTTAAATACAGTGCTAATTAAGGTTGGTTGCTCATCCATTTGCAATTCTTTAAAGCAAACATATCCATCGAAAAGTAACAAATATTCCTGTGGCCCTTGGCATATATTTTAAACAAATCCCTATTGGAAATTAAGATCATAAAGAATTTCTTCCCGTTTATCACTATATATATTGAAGAATAACTTAATTCTACAAATTAAAAGTTAAAAAAATAAAAGCAAACAGTGCGTATAAAGTTAAATTCAAAATCAAAGTCATTAGACTGCATTTTATATATAGTAATGGAATGCTAACAAGTTGTTGATAGAGATCAATAGAACCAAACAATGAATCAAACAAGTAAAAATGCAACTTGTCAATAAGGAAAACAAACCTTTAAGCTGCCTAGGTTATCTACTCTCATTATATGCTGCTATTTATTGTTAGAAAATAATATAAATTATATTTTGAGATCTTATCTAACAGTTTAAACTATTGGAGTGAAATAGTTCTTTAACATGGTATCAAAGCCTTGATGATCAAGCGATTACAAGTTTGAATCTCACCTTCTCTATTTATTTGATAAAAATTAAGCACAAAATAATATGGGTCTGTACAAGTTTTAAATCCTAAGAGCTTTTACTAGAGGAGGGTGTTAGATAATAATATAAATCATATTTTCTGAAATGCCCATGCTTCATCAAGTATCACAACATTGGGGACCAACACCGAAGAATGAAACTTTTTTCTCTTAGTATTTTAACCCCAACCCTTCAAAAATCAAAATTGTCCCTGATTTGTTCTCGAGTTGATCATATATGAGACAAGTTTTATCATTATTTCACATTCATAAGATTGTGAATTAAATAAGTAATAGGTTCCATATAATTTATATAAACGAGTTGATGATGGATTTGATTAATGCAATAATTTTTTTTTTCAAGTTAGAACATAGCAGGTTATCTAGGTAACCATTTAAAAACTTGGTGAATAAAATTTTATTTGATGAATATATAGAAGATTTATTCTTTGCATAATTATTTGAATAAAAATCTTTTTTAAAAAATAATATTTCTAATATTTGAATATTAAATCTCATATCTTATATATATATATATATAAAGTTTCAAAACTCAGATTCAATATATTTAATTGTTATATTTCATGAACTAAATTAATTAAGTTTTAAGTCCTTAAAAGAAAATGCATAAATAGCTATGCAAAAGGACTTCAATGCTTTGTCCAAACAACTTGATTAGGCAGTGAATTTATTCATCTAAAATAATTGAAGAAAAAAAATAAAATATTTAATTTAATGTAAATTGAAGAGAAAGAAAACGGGCAGGGTCCGAGGCCTTATCAAGATTGGATGATGGGCTATGTATTGGTGGGCTTGGTCCATTATCCCAGATAAGTAAACAGTCCAATACAAGAAACAAAAGGAGAGAAAAAAGTGCGGTGAGCGTGGATCGAACACGCGACCTTCAGATCTTCAGTCTGACGCTCTCCCAACTGAGCTATCCCCGCAGCCACTCAACCACCATGGTTGAGTGAGTTGATGCCGTCATACTTATATCAACTATTAATCTGGGTTTACAATTCAATATAGAGAGCCTGGACTCACTCTTTCGGGCTTAACCTCCAGAGGGGGGGATTTTAGTGTATGAATTTAACTGTTGCGTTATAGTATACATCACAAAAGGGTGGATCCGTCACTGCTCCTGAGGCTGTAGTTACTGCATGAAACAGTTTCGAGGATGTCAGATCGGACCTTGCGTACAAAACAAGTTGAAGCAGCCACTAAGAAATTTTGCAGAAATCTGTCTTGTGCAGAGTCCCTAGGAAAGTAGATTTATTAATTGTATTAGTTAAAAATATTTATGAATACGAGCATCTAACAGTTGTAGCCCTGTGGCTGCGGGGATAACTCAGTTGGGAGAGCGTCAGACTGAAGATCTGAAGGTCGCGTGTTCGATCCACGCTCACCGCACTTATTTTTCTTTTTTTATCAATATTTGTATCACAGTTTTCTTCTGGTCATCCAATAAAAATCATAGTTGAAAGGAAAATAACTTAGTAAGAGAAAAAATACAAAGAAAATCACGGTTTTCTTCTTAACTATACAGACATTCTTTCCTCTCATTTTTTCTTTGATGATGACTAATAAAATTTAGTCAAATCAACCGGGTTATTAAAATCTTAATCAGATTAACTGAATTTTGTCGGTTAATATTTTAACTGGTTCAACTAAAACTTGATCAATTCCAAGTTTTTTTTTTTTATTGGTTTTATATACAAGGCTTCTTGTTGTTTTAGAATAGGAAAACACAAGGATTTTCATGACTTGAATTGTAAGGAAAAAAAAACAAACACATTGCATTCACTCTTTTGACTTTAGAATATGTTACTGGGTTGCATGAGGTGGTAAGCAAAATTGGTCTCAAAATCGAGCTTCTTGCTATTATTATCATTCTGGGGCGGAAAAACCGAGCTGAAAAAATATTCTTGCAAAGGCATTCTCTAAAACAAGCTATATAGAATACTAAATAATTTGCTAGAAATTTAATTTTTAAGAAAAAGCACCCACTGTACAGAGAGCCATGAGCGAAATCGCTTTCCTGGCATCAAGTTAGCTGTGAACTGCTGAGGGTTTTGAGGTTTTAAGCCTGTTTCATTCTCCTCAATGCCTAGAGGCAGCCATCAAACTATCCGTTGGTTGCTTCCCTTGGGCTTTCAACTTCGCAAGTTTTGTCTTGTCGAGCCGCTTTCGGGCATATTCTTGGATCTGGCGGTCATGCTCTTTGAGCATTTGTTCCACATTGTTTGATGGAGCTAGTAATGGACCAGAGACGTAAATCTTGTTTCCCTTGGGACCATGGCCATGCTGAAAAGGAACTCTAACAAGTTTAGGATCATCATGTTAAGAGGTAAATCATCTGCATGAATTGTAGGCCAAAATATTCAAATATCCTGTGGAATGCATTAAGCTAACTTAAAACAGTTCTGTTCCATTGCTCACATGGTATGGGTGAACGCCAGAAATTGTGGACATGTTACTTTATCAGCGTGGTGTTCCGGTATGGCGGCAATTTTAGGATTCGGTTTTACTAGGACATCAACAGGAAAATAAGATGTCCATTCAATTAAAGTGTGCGCTTGAAGGCGTTTAAGTCAGGGGATAGAGCAGATTTCCATGCCAACAAGAGCATTGATAACATGGTCAAGAAGATGATGCTCATCTCCTTATTCCCATCATAATTGCTTGTATTCATCTAAGTTCTATCAAATGTATCACTAGAGTTGATGCATTGAAGGTATCTAGTCTAGAATTTGAGATGAGACATTTGAATCAGAAAAAAAAATCTCGAGAACTTACCAGACTCGGTTCTTTGTTACTGGATTTTCCAGCTCCTGACTGAGGAGAATCTCCCATCTTCTTTATTTGACAATTTTGGTCCACCTTTCTTGAGGACTCCAATCCTTTTAATGATCCCTGAAGCCTGCCTACTTGGTTTACCACTTCTGGCTGTGGCACCCCAGGTTTCTCTTGGTGATCTCCAGGCAAGATAGTTCTAGCTGCTACTAAACCAGATATTGTTGATAGGTTATGCCTGCCTGATACCATATTATGATTATCGAAATTCTTTCCAGTCCTTGTCCAGCCATTCCCTTGGACTAATGGCCCCGAATGTGAAACTTTCTTACGTTGATGCTCCATGAAATCTCTTCTCCCTTCTCTTACAGCTTGCCTTCGTTCAGAGGGATCAATCATGAAACCAGATACAGTTTGCTCCTTATGAGAGTTGACCATCTTGCCACTATTTTGTGAAACAGAATTGTGTTTCTTCTGCAATCGGAGACCGAATATAAATGAAAAGGAGATTAAAGTGAAACTTGTCATAAAAGAACAAGAAATGGAAGAGAAACAAAAGAGATGAAAAACTAAAACAAATGAACGCACGTATTAGAGATACCAAACAACAAAAGAGAATATTAGGTAAACCATGAAGAAACTGAAGATAAAGAAATCACAAGTACAATTATTTAATTTCTGCTGTATAACCTAATCAAAATCAACAGGACCTGCAAGTGTCTGAAAGTCGGGATAAAATCCACAACAACACAGATTTTTTTATGCAATATCGATATGTAGATTTCATTTCAGTTGAACCAGGATAGGAATTCATGTTTACCTGCAGGGACAAGGGCAAATCAGGATGGCCATTAGGTGCAAGAGATTCTTTTGGTCCACTTCTCCTTGCAACTGCTTCTTGCCTACGAAAATTAACAAAGAGATTGAAACTGTGAAAGCCAAGTTTTTTAAAAGCAAGTGATTTTTTTTCTTTTTAGCATCTTGAAGTATGAAGACTCCCTGCTGCCTGAAGCATATTCTAGGAACTATTCCTTTGCAACAGCATACATATATAGAACATAAACAATATAGCATAAGTTGACAATCTCTAATCCCAATGTCCTATCATGCAACAATAGACAATGTTCTTGCTTCTAAAGTAAGTTACCAGCTCTCCAACAAAAACGACAGAACAATCTTTGTTTTCACATTAATGAAAACTAACCAAAAAGAAAATACCTTCGAGCTTCTTCATCCCGTAGTTTTGCATCGATCTCTTTGCTGGGGGGATATTTGGGCAAACTTGATGGATCACAAGCAAATGGTTTTGTTGTAAAAAACTGTGAAGTGAGGAGAGAATGGAAGTTAATAAACAAAGCTGCTCATAAAAATCCCACAGAAAAAGTAACCACAGAAGTTCATTCCAAACTCAGAAAACAAATTTTAGTAGCGAGTCAGTTTTAGAAAATGATGTGAAGTTAAAGGAAAAGGAATGAAATTCACTGAAGGCTTAATACAATAGAGATGAGGAGATTGACAATTGACGGTACTAAGCAAATTCTCCAATGAGGGCCAGTGATAACCAAGGACATAGAGCCTCTATTACAGAGTCACAGACAATTCCATTTAGAGAAGCATTCTGTCCAACTCAATCTCCACACTTTCAATCAAGATCAGAAACTAAAATGAATGTCAGTTATGAAGGACTAGAGTGATTCTCATTGAAATATAGAAGATATCTAACTGGATAACATCATAAAACCACAATCAAAGAGGAGATGGTAAAAACAGAAGGTGTTGCAGGAACTCGCTCACCCTAATATGGACAAGTTATTTATTTAAAATTAAGATATGCTACGAACTTATTAATTACTAAAAGTTCCTTTTAAGTTGAGTATTCCTAAAAACTTTATTCAGCAGCACAGCCATTTTCAATGTCTTAAAATAAAATAGGTACATGGGACTCGTTTTTCATTCTAACTATCTTTCACTTTCTCAAATAATACAAAGTCTGCATACCTCAGTGGTGAGAGCAAAAGCTGCAGTTCCTCGATAAGCTGGGTCCATGGAAAGCAAGTTTTCCATAAGGCCAACAGCAGGAGCAGGAAAGTCTTTGAATGTTTCTTTCACACTTCGTCTATATGGTCGTTGAGGCTTGATTACTGATGAACGAGGCAACTTTGTTTTTATCCAGTAATCCTCAGAGGGTGAGCCACACAGCTTAAAAATCTTGTGCAATTGCTCAACCTGCAAGAAACAACAAATACTGCTATGGTAATTGATGTCCCTGGAAATGTTGCTTAAATTCATCATTATCATTTCTAGATGCAAGATCTATACACAAGCATGAAGGCAAACAAATTTATCACATTGAAACCGTTGTTAGAGCATGTATTAACTGGGCTTAAAGTCCAGAGTGAAGGCAGATCAGGAAACAACATGAAGAGAATGTTTCATTATCATTGTGGGTATATTGTTTAGACTGCAATTCAGAGGTTTGAAGACCCATGTTAGGCTATTTCTTTTCTAAGAAGAAGAAACAGTAGATCAGAGAACTCATCACCATCTTTCCATCTATTTAGAAAATAAATTCATAAACAAGGTACCTCTGTTCTTCCTGGCAAAATAGGTCTGCCGGAGTATAGCTCCCCAAGTATGCAACCCGCACTCCATAAATCAACAGCAGCTCCATAGCGAGAGGCTCCAAGTAAAAGTTCCGGTGCTCTATACCAAAGAGTCACCACACGGCTTGTCAATTGAGCACTACTTCGAGGATCAAAGAAACTTGCTAAGCCAAAATCTGCAATCTTCAAGATGCCATTGTCATCAATAAGAAGATTTGAACCCTTTACATCACGATGCAGAACACCGTGACTATGACAGTGATCAAGTCCAGTTAAAAGCTGCTGCATGTAACATTTGATCTGACAGAAAAATGAACAAAACATAAGGATTGAGCAGGATGCTGTAAAAGCACACAGAATTTTTATCCAAGTATTGCTTTCAGATATAAATCTGAAAAAAAAAAGATCTTAAAACAATTGTAACATATTGAATAGCAGTCAAAGAGAATCGTGGGAAAATAAAAGAGGACAAAAAGTACCTGTGCTTCAGTGAACTTCATGCCAGGAAGTGCAGCAAGTCCTGTAAGATCATGTTCCATGTACTCAAAGACAAGGTACAAACTGGAAGATGTCTGGGAAGTTATCAAGCCTTGCAGTTTGATTATATTGGGATGATCCAGCCCACGCAAAATAAGAATCTCACGGGACATGAATTTGACACTCTCTGGATCACCACTATCAAACCGGACTTTTTTAATAGCAACAATTTTATCATGTATGACATCACGAGCCTTGTAGACATTACTATATGTTCCTTGTCCAATCTGCAAGAATAAGAGGCCATCATATAAAATCCGATGAAGTGAAATGGTGGAATTGATATGTAAAGCTTGTCAAAACTAACAGAAATCAATCATCAACTAGAGAATGGAACATACTCTATCTAACTTCTCAAAAGTATTGGCACGCCGTGGCACCCATCCTCTAATAGCTTCCCCTGCTGCCGAGGCAAGCCAAGAAGGCCATCCAGCCGCAACCTGCTCAGCTTCCACGCACTTTGGCACCTTCCCCCACGCTGGATGACTAAAGATTGAAAAATCTTGGAAAACTTCCATCTTCCTTTTCTCAATCTGAGTTTGACAAAAAGCATCAACTTCATAATTCTCGACCATATTCTTCTCAATTTGATTCTCAACTCGCCTTTTCTCAATCTGATCACCATGGTACCTCCTTGAACCTCTTGTTTTCTTATCCGTTAACATAACCTTCACATCTCCACTATTACGTTTATCCTTTGATCGAACCCCGTCATCTGTTCTTAGAGAATTGACATGGGAAACTCGCCTATCTAATGATCCTTTACGAGATAGCCTCTCTCTATGACCATCTTGGCTATTTTCCTTGGAAGCAATACAACCCATTTTGCTTTTCTATCAAAACCAACCAATCCCTCCTCCTATACAATCAAAATTCAACACCAAAAACTAACAGCAGCCTCCATGGACACAAAACCATCAACACAAACAGTCTCTATAAATAAATACCCTTCTGAACAAACAATCCAAATTGAAGACTCAAAATCCCCAAGTTTTCAAAAAATTGACTTCAAGCACCTAGAATTCAAAGTCACCAACCAATAACAACGTTAGAAAAACGAGTAAGAAAACAGTTATCAAATCAAAAAAAAAAAAAACCCCAAGAGAAATAAATGGATAACAAGTACCTCGAAAGATGAAAGACTTGTACTTGATAAAGATCATGCAGAGATAATGGAAATGAAGACTTAATTTCCAAGAAAGAAACAAAGCAATGTTGGTTTTGATGGTTTCTTCTTTGACTGTTCAACGCGTATACATGTATACACTCCCTTAACACGGATATTATTATTATTATTATCAACAAAGTAGTCGGCTTTTGCCGGCTGTTACTTGGTCAACAGAATCCACTCCCTCTCTCTCTCTCTCCCTCTAACTATGTTTCACAACAGTGTTGAGCAGGAAAGATAGGAAAATAGAAAAAACATGTCTTTGTGTTCTGTTACAAGTTTGGTTGGTGAGAGAAACGGGGAGAGAGAGGTAAGTAAGGCAGTTAAAAGTAGGTTATGTTCATGGGGTCCAAAAGTAAAGTCTTCGTGTTATAGAACTTTGAATGCTGTATTTAACTGTTATGATTTTGACACCCATTACTATTTTGTTTCTTTATTACTCTTTTTTAATCATAGTTGAAACCTGAATCTACTCGACGGTCGTGCTAGAATACAGTTCAATCGGAGTTTTAACTGATCTGAATTAAAAATATTTTAAAAAAATTAAATTTATTTGATTAGGTGAAAAACCAAGGTCGACCAGCTAATTAAAATCAACATCATTTTAATTTTTTTTAAAAAAATTGTTTTTTGGATCCAAGGTGGAGTTTTACAAGTATAATTTTAATGATAATTAAATTTTTTATATTGGGTTTTAAAATTTTATTAAAAATTGAGATATCATGAAAAATAAATTTTATTAAACCAACACCTCAACCTCGAGGGTTTTCTTTTACAATTAAAAACAATCATTAGAAATTTATGTATTGGGTGTCCAATTTTTTATATCTTAAAGACACATTAAGAACAGAAAATTTTGTGATTTTTCCCTTAATAGCACGTTGAAATTTTAAATAGTAAATGATTTTTTTCTTTTTTTAAATAGCATCATAAATTAAAAATATTTATGAAATAGTACAGATTAAATTGTTTTTGATTAAATATCACAATTTTAACGTGTCATAATTATAAATCTACCCTGTCGTGATTTAAAATTGAGACATGTGGTGAAATTAAAATACAACATTTTTTATTAATGTCTTATTTTGTAAAGAAATTGTGTTTAGAAAACATGATATTTATCTAATATCATATTTTTTAAACACAATTTCTTTATATATCGCGTTTTAGAATCATGAAAAACACAATTATATTATTTTACCCAAAAAAAAATCAGTTATATTATTTCCCAGAAATTTTAAATTTTCTATGCTAATAGCATGATTTTCTTATATCATTAACAACTCCTCCTTGAAAATGAAGTAGCTAATTGACATGCTAATAAAACCATTCTTTTTCGATTTGAAGAGGTTGGACGAACAATGATTAAGTAAAATTTCGAGATTGTGGTTGTGATAAAGTAAAATTTTCTTTAATTATTTACTTTAATTTTAATATTTTTTACCAAATTAAGAATGTTGAATTAGTTTAATTTCTTGATTTTAGTTCAAAACTATTTGGTTTGAATATTAATTCAAGATTATTAGAGACTTATTATAATGTCACCTATACATTAGAAAAGCTTATTTCTGTCTGGAAAAAAAAACCTTATTTCTTTTTTAGTTTAAATTTCAAATTTAAATTATTAGAAATTTATGTGTGTACATCAAATGACATTTAACATCAATACCTAATAAATTAATAATTAAATTCACCAAAATTTAAATCTAGACACACTTTAATAGATAAATTTTATATCTCAAAGACATACTTGAAGAACACATTGAAATTTTAAAATTTAAATAGTTTTTTCTATAGCACTAATAACTTCTCCATCCCAAAATGGGATAAGTAATTCTTAACATATGTCTCAAGATTAGAAAAACACTTGCATTTAAATTAAAGACAATATTTAATTCCTCATTTACACAATAATAAATTTCAAGATCATTTGAAATCAAAATGTGAGTCTATATATATATATATATATATATATATTAATGGAAGAGTTTCATCAAGAAATTATTAAATGGGTATATTTCTTTCTTATTTAGAGGAGTTTAATTTTTTATACAACTTGTGAAAAGTACAATCGTAGATCCTCTGCTTTTAATTTGGATATTTTCACCAAATTAAAAATATTTATTTAATCTGGTTTCATAAAATCTAGCCTAAAAATAATTCAATCACTCAAATATTAAGAAAATATTGTATGTTTGGATGCATTAATTAATTAAACGAAATGTTTTTTTTTAATTCATTTTCTTTCCATTTCGAGAAACAACCGTATGTTTAATGTTCATGCATCAATATACTAAAATTCCAAATCTAGGATATTATTATTATTTTAAAAAATATTTTATTTTAAAATATTTCGAACTCGTTAACATAAGAAAAATCATTTTATTTAAAAAACAAAAACAAAACTTGAGATTTTGGTTTATAATTTTCAATTTTAACTTCAAATTGGAATCATTAGGAATTCATTCATGGGAATATATTCATATTTAATGTTTTAATTTATAATACTCAAATTTAAAAAAAGTTCAAATTCCATATATATTCTAACAAATTTCACAAAAAATAAATAAAAAAACATTAGCTACCATGGAGGAAACTGATAAATATCAGGAAAATTGTTTTATTAAGAAAACCTAATCCATTTTAATGGAATTGTAATTCATAATTTCATGTCCTTAATTTAACTTCAAGGTGAAATCTTTAAAAATTTATTTATTTATTTTATGCGATTCCAATCGCATTTAACATCTATATCTTAACAGTTTAATTCAACAAAATTCAAATTTATGTATACTTTGACAAAATACGTTGAAGTTTTAAATTTTTAAAAGTATTTTTGTAACACTAATTACATCGTCGTTCAAAAAATAAAATAAATAATTCTTCACACTAATAGTTTAAATTTTTTTTGTAACTATGAATGTTCGAATTAATTTACACACATCTCAACTAATTCTTCAAGACCCTAAAGTTAACGATAAAATGAGCCTCGTGGCCCTAAAATTAAATTTTATTTAAGTGAGACATTTCAAATACTTGTAAAAGCTCAATTTCCTCAAATGTCTATATGTATTTGTAAAATTAAATAAGTGTATTTGTAGTTGCTTTCCTTTTTTTTTTCCAAGATAATCAAGTAGTAGTAGGGCATGTTTAGTACCATAGTAAATGTTGTTTTTAAAAATATTTTTTACTTGAAAATATATATTTTATTTTTAAAAAAGATTTATTCTTGAAATTAGCACTTCAAAACGAATAACAAACATCAAATAAATACTTGGAAGTTAAAAAAATCAAAAAAAATTAAAAATATAGTTAGATCATAATACTATACAGGACCGCAATGGTTCTAATTTAGATAGTTGAAGGCATCAACCACTTAAAATTAAAAAATGTGGCCATGCACTCTAATTTTGAAGTTAAATTTAACTTAAATGTCAACCTAAACATTAATATCAATGGCTACACTAAGATTTAAGGATAATTTATAATTACATCCTCCAGCTACAACCGCACTAGCTATCAATTAAAACATGCCCACCACATTGGGTGGACGATGGAGACGCCATGACTCTATTTTAGCCCACAATGCACCCATTAAGATCTTTGCGCAATCAGAGGCTGGTTTTGGAAAAAGATACTCTAAAGATTTTCCAAATTAGAAAAAGAAAATTAAAGGTTTAATTTTTAAATCTCCAAATCCTAGGCACTTCTAAATAATTAATCCATTAAGTTCTGCATTCATGCAAGTAGATGCAACCCATCTAGATGAGTCTTTCTAGGAGAAGATTTGTTTTCAAGATAAAAAGATACTCTTCAGATTTTCCATAAAAAGATAAAAATGAAAAATGGAAAATGAAGAGTGTAATTTTAAAATGATTAAATTTTAATCACACACGGAATTATTGTTATTAAATCTAGGTGTGAGTAAAAAAACTGAAAAACCGATTAAATCGAGAAAATTGAAAAAAAAATAACTGAAAAAACCGAACAGTGAAAAAAACCGATTAAAAATTTTGAAAAAACCGACCGGTTTGGTTCGGTTTCAGTTTTATAAGCCTGAAATTGGAAAAAACCGAACCAAAACCGAGCCAAACTAAAAAACCAAGCCAAACCACTTTGAACTGGTTTTTGTCCAAAAAACCGAACCGAACCGAAACCGGTCGGTTTGAACCGATTTCAGTTTAGTTACTTTTTTTTATAAAAACCGAACCGAACCGAAAATAATCATCCATAATTAAACCTAGTTTAGCTTGACTGTTCAAATCAAATCGGGTAGATCCATTTTCTTTCCAAGTTGAATCTAAAAAAAATAGTTTGAAGTTAATCTAATTTAACTTGGTTGATCTAGTCCATATCTATTAATTTTTATTTAAAAAATAATAATATTAGTTTGGAATTGAAAAAAAACAATTAAACATATATCAATCATATGATTCAGTCCTTGCATTGAGCCGATTCTTGGATAGAAATTAATAGCTATAATTAAATAAGTATACATTAAATATTGCATTGAGTGTAAGCTCATCTTCTCATATAATGAATCCATATAAATATGAGAAGCTGAAGCAGTCAATGACTATCACCGTCTGCATAAAATCATCACTGCCATATTTTTTTCAGTGATAGCTTAGCATCGCAGGTTACGCAGGGAATTATTAATCAACTCTATACTTTTAATTTTGCCTGGAAAATAAGTCAAACCCAGCTTTGAAATAATCATCGAATTGAGAACGACTTTCTTCCAGAGTTTCAGAAATCATTAACAAATTAAAATCCCTCCTTACACAGCCAAATATTTTATTAGGTGCATGGTAGAATACGTCTGTATTTCTTTAATCAAAATAAAAATGGTTTGTTTTTGTATTTTGAAAATATTTTTAATTTTTTTTGTATTTTCAAATAAAAAATATCTATAAAAAATATCGTTTAAATTTGCAAATATAAAATGGGTTCTTTTCAAAAAATTTAATATGAAATGGCCAAGCTTGTTACTCTTGATTGAATAAATAATTGAGAGAAAATGAGTTATAAATTGTAAATTATTTAAAATCTTTAGAGAAATCAAGGTTTCTAGAAAACATAAGGTGTGATTTAAACCCAAATTAAAAATAAAGATATGTATGGGGGCCTGCATTCTTTCTCTAGAGGATTTTAGACCGGCATTGTAGATTTTTAGACTTCAATGTTGGAAGTTTGACAGCTAAAATATATATACATAAAAAAATAAAAGAGTAGAAATCTTGAACTTTTATTTGCTGTCTTTATATATAATCTCATAGTAATCTCTTCACATAATAGTTTTTTGTTTTCTTTTTGTTTTTATCTAGATATTCTCACACCCTTTTAAAAAATAAAACTAGTTCCGTTCGGAGTTTATGGCTGCCCCTTTTAATAAATGTGTTTCCTGGGGATCAAAATTGTATTCTTACCCTTATAGGGATATAATAATACATTAACCATTAGATCAACACTTCATAGATCTTGAATGAAAAGTTTCATGACTAAATAAAGAGATTTTTATCTATATATATAAAAAAAAAGGACAAGTGATTAATCTTTTATATTTTAAGCAACCAAAAACTAGTGGTTTTGAATTTAGTTTTATGTATTTACAACTATTTGAGAGTGTGGTAACAATTGTAATTTAAAGTGTTTTTTGTTCGGAAATGTATTTAAAATAATATTTTTTATTTTTTAAAAATTATTTTTAATATCAACATATCAAAATGATCTGAAAATATATAAAAAATAATTTTAAATAAAAAATTAATTTAGCTTTTACCAAATAGTGCTAGGAACTAACAAAAAGAAATGGCTACATGAGAAGAGTGGGTCATCTTGCTTTAAAGGCCAAAGACACCCACCAAAACTTGCTGCCGTCTAATATTCTCACATGCCTTTACGCTATTGTATTGTATGAGATCGGTGTGTCCCCCTGTTGGGTTTGTCTTATTTCTTTAGATTGGAGTCTATAATTTATTTATTTATTACTTTAATTACCCAAATGAGAGTTTTTTTTTTATTTGATTTAAAAAATTTACAAGCAACCTTTAACAGACAAATTTTCACCTCGTGGGCGCCAAGAACAACGGCCATTGCACACATATCAAGAAACCAGCCAAATTGCCCACGAGCTGCTAGACTAGCTCCTTGTTTGATCAGTCCAATTTCAGATCAGATTCTCTCCGTCTCACACACTCACATTGAAACTCTCAATCACTTACCAAATCTCAATGTGATCGTTGAACTATAAATTTCACTCCAAATTTATAGTCTTTTCAAGGACGAGCTAGTGATGAAACATGATTTCATCTGTTATTTCAAGATTTAGATTTTGCTCTTCATCAACAACTCTCATTTGGGTTCTTTCTTTTTTCTCCATAATCCATTCTTATTGTCACATTAATCGTCGTCATTAAGGATTATTTTCATCTGGGGTTTTGAATTTACAGGATTTTATTGCATTAATGTACTTATTTTAGGTCTTTTTTAATTTATTTATTTAGTGTTGATGGCTTCTTCAATGTTTTTTATCATCTGCATCCTACACTCAACCATTGCAATAACATTAGGATCATTAATAATGTTCTATCTCAAAGAAATCTCAGTGGTTGGCCATGGTACTGAAACAGCTCAAAAGCTTTTAGGATCAACCCCGCACGACCAGCTGTTGATCCAAATCTCCAATTCTTTTGCGGGTCTGCTTCTGTTTGTAGTTGGTTTTTTGGTGTTCATGGTGGCATTTGTCAAGGACAGAGAGTTCCAAAACTTTTTTGCTAAAGGGTGTGCTCTTCTCCACGTAGTGATGGCTCTTTGGAGGTTTTACTTTGAAAGAAGGGTTGAGGATTTGGCCTGGGATTGGCCTAAGCAGGTAGTTGGAGATTTTGTGATGGCACTTTCATGGGTGTTCTTTCTCTTGTATACTTGGAGAGAAAAATATGATTAGTCTTAAGAAGATCCGTGTCTCAATAATGTAGAAAAACATTGAAGACTTCTCAATGTTTGGTGGCGGCACTATTGAATATTAATGCAGCTGCAGATCACAGCTTTTTCTGGCATAAATGTGCACGTTGCTTTTTCCAATCAAGGAGAGAGTTGGAGGTGGAGCACGCTTCTTCATTATAGGGTTAGTGCATTGTGACAGTGTGCCTACTGTGCTGCGAAGGGATGGATGGCCTTTTGAGGTCTTTGATATATTTTCACTCCATTTTGAGAATTATGCCAACTCTAGAAGAGATTCAATTTCTTGGCTCACAATTTCCCTTGAGTTCAATTATTGATTTATTGTTTGAATCCTGCTTGTCAAGAAAATCTGGCTGCTTTCTTATTTTCAACTTTGTCTGAAATCTCTATGTAAGAGTGCTCAATTCCATTGTAATTTATAATGAGATCGACTTTGTAATCAGATATGCACTTCCCTTTTTATTTTTCGAGACTTCCTGGAAGAAGGGAACTACTGGTAGCATCAAACAATCTGTTGAACCAATTACTTTCTTGTCACCTCTCTTTTTTTCTTTTGATTAATGTGAAAGTTTGGGTTAACTTATGTGTGTCTCGACTAATCATATGAATTCTGAAATTAACAACTATATAAGTTTTCAACAACCCTAAAATTTATCAACTCGAACTTAATAACCCAAAACCTGAATAGTGTTGAGCTGCACCGCATTATCAACTTTCTTTGTCTTCCCTTCTCTGTTTCTTTGTTTTTTGCTCACTCATGAGAGGAATCAATTTGTCAAAAATGGGAAGTGCATATCTGCATAAACATGATGCAGTAATTATGTAGTCTTTTGCACCTAACAACAATGTCATATGAGCTTCAATTGTGGCTGAGATGTCATGGTCCATCGACTATATATGGCCATAGGGATCATAAAATTGGGAGTACTTGCTCTGTTGATCCATCTAAAGCAATCAATATCTAGGTAGATAGGGTATAGATAGCTTAATTTCCCTAGCATCCCAACAAAATGGTGCTAGCCCACCCTGTAAGTGGTCCTTCCTCTCGAGGCTGAGCATCTGGACCAGAGAAGAGCTACCTCCTCTCTCCCCTTTCTTGAACAGTATTATAATTAACATGCAGCAAAAGGGCACTGACAAAAAAAGGTGAATCCCATGCTCACATGTCTCACCTAACTTAGGTAGCATGGCACTAAGAATTCATATGCCCGGATAACACTTCTTGTCTTAAAAAAGAAGAAAAAACACGATCCATTCAGCTGAAAATTGGTAGTGGACACCATGGACGTGAAGCATAGGATGTGCTCATGAGTTCCTGGAGTTCTTATGCCGTGTTGTTCCTTGGAGCAAGTCCGAATAAAGAAGAGGAAGAGCAGGGAAAAGTTAACTTGCCATGGAACTTCTTAGATTCTGCTAGGTGTAAAGTAAGAGTTTGGCAACCTGGACAAGGAATCTGCCATGGCAAGTGTCGACAGAGGAGCTAAATGAAGACCACCCCAAGTGCCTAAACCAGACTTTTGGGTCCTAAAGTGCAAACCAAAAACGCTTTATTTACCCAAAATCAAAGCTTAAGAGCCCAAAAACAGAAGGTGGCTGGAAAGGGAGAACCCAAAACTGGTCACCCTCTGTGACCAAGACTTGGGTTTTACTTGGACCATATCGATCCCAGAAATAAATTCCATTCTCCTTCACTCCCACCTTGAGCAAGTGTACACACTCTCCAAGCATACAGAATTGACTAAACATATTCTTTTCTCGTTAAGAAATCTAGCAGTTTTTTAAAGTATAAATTAATATTTAAATATATTATTTGTCATGAATTAAAATTAGAAAAATAACATATCTTAATATATCATCCACTGTAAATTCACAGAAAAATTATTTTCCTATAAATGTGTAATTCTTCAAATAAAAAAATTATATGATAATATAAAAAATAGAAAAAATTACACCTAACATTCTATAGTTCAATAGTTCAGTCAAAGTTACATTTAATTTTTAATTTTTTAATATTTGAAGTGAGAGATTGTGTTTAGAAAAAATAAAAGATTTTATTGATATTTTATTTGAGTTATTGATATATTAATATAAAGATAGTTTAATCTTTTTATCCTATCAAAAAATTATATTACAAACTATAATTTTTAAAGAAAAAACTTGATTAGTAAATATAATTTATTTTTATTTTAAAAAAAAAGTAAATTAACTATTTACCATCCGGGTTGGCACCCAGGGAATCCTATAAGATTTTAAGGCTTTAACAAAGCTTTAAAGAAAGAAAAGTGCTTCCACGGACCATTACTGAGAGTGTTATTGTGCCTTTGTAATGATACTGTCTGCCCCTTGCGATCAGATAGGTGCCCGAAAAAATCATCAAAAGCAAACCCAAGACCAACAGGAGAGATAGAGAGGTAAAATTCAAGCAAAAGACCAAAGCAAGGATAAAAATCAAAGCTTGTTGTCAAGATATGGAGCAAGAAGAACAAGAAACCCCAACACCAAGATCACCGAGAACGCCGAGGGCATCATCAACAGCATATAGTTTGGTGCTTGCAATCATGAGCAAAAGGAGAACATGGGTATGTCTTTTTGTTATAGTATATGCAATCTTGTTATCATCCTCATGGAACTGGCTCAAAACCATACTTTCTTGGTACAAACAACAAGAATCGCAAAACTCTGCATCCGGGTGGCCTGCTTTGTATGCGTCAGTGCTTCTTGGCGCAGTCTTCGGACTTCTTTCAATGGTTGCAGCTCTTGCTGTGGCTGTGCCTGCCACTTTGGTTATATGGATCACGGTTGTGGTTATGTTAACTTTCTTCGGGAAGCCAAGGAGGGTTTTGGTGGTTGAAGGAAGAAAGATTACAAAAGAGATTATTGGGTTTGTGTTCAAGACTTTGTTGAAAGAAGGGAATGCTGTGGCTGCTGTTTGTGCTGTTTTGGGATACTTTGTTATTTTCAGAAGGAATTGTGAGGTTGATTGAGTGAGTCTTGCTGATGGGTTCTTGGCTCTGGGACATGGAGATGGAAATTGGGAAAGTGGATGTATTTTTTATCTTCTTGTTTCTTGGTTTTAGAAGATAGGGATGTGAAGAAAACGGAAAGCTTAATTGTAATGGCTCTACTTTTTTCCTAATTTTATTGTATGTTATTTCTAATTAATGTGATTATTAATCTACTGATCTCCATCTTAACAAGATGAATCAAGTTGTTTTTGGGGTTAATTAGAGATTAGGAAAAAAAAATGGAAACCTTGAAGGAGGCTGCGTGGACATTATTGCTGCTCATTCTAGTTTTTTAACTTGCTGATGACCAAAGATTTTCATGTATTTTGGGATCTTGGGATGCATTTCGTTGAACATGGGACCTTGATAAAAGAGGAAAACAGGGCTCTAGCTTTGAATGCAGCAGATCTCCAATGTTCATAGCCCACAACTTCTTCAATGATTGTGAGAGGCTGGCAGACTAGAATAGTAAAATTTAATCAATTGTGTCGGTCAAATTATTTGGACAGAAGTTAACAGGAAAATGAGAAGATATTATCCATTTACCATATGGAAATCCGCTCATTAATTAAAGTCAGCTGTGATTATTTCAATTCTGACTACTGTTTGTGATATAATCGCTCAACATGTCAAGGAATGCCCATTGAAAACCAGGAATTTAGGTTTCTTCTGCTGTAGGTTCAAAGTGTTTCTAGAGAAAGGATACTCAGATGATATAATCAAGAAAGCGGCGTCGCCCTCCCCAGCTTTTTTTCTTTCTTTTTTTTTTATTATCGTGGGTGTCCGGGCCAGCTTGCGCGCACCTCGACTAATCCCACGGGCCCCGGTTAACGACCATGTAAGCCTCCAAGTGGCCATCATATGAGCAGCCATAGGGTTTGAACCTGAGACCTAAGAGGGAGCAAACCCCTTAGTCCCAAGCTCTTACCACTAGGCCACCACCTAAATGGTTCCTCCCCAGCTTTAATAGACCTGAGAGGAGTGAGGCCATGTTCATAATTTAATCCATGGCGTAACCCTAACTTTGCAGAAAGTTGAAGTCTTCTTTACTTTTCTATACAAGTCCATGCACAATTTGTCAAAATCAGATGTATAGAAATGCCTTCTTGATTCACATGTCTTGCTAGCAGCCATGAAATGGCAATCAGCATCTCTGAAGAATTTTCCTTGTATAGCCTAGTAACTAGTCCCGTGTGGCTGCTTGAGAGAGCAAGTGGAAGGCCCTTTGATTGGAAATTGACTAAGAGAATGCCGTAGAAAATGCCTTAGCAGCCTTCTTCTTTCTGTTTAGACGAAGGCCACGACAAGGATTTTGTTAAGAGCTCGAATATGGTGTCTTCTCTTGAACTGGTCCTTGGCATCCATGATCATTATCGGCCAACTTCCCAAGAAGCCCTAGCTTTTACCAGGGTCAAGATGAGGTCAAATGGGCAGGCAGAAAGCAGAAGCCCAAACTCCTAACCAAGTCCATTACATCCTTAGAAAGCCATATTCATGAACTTCAAGAGTCTGGCCCAGAAAACTTCACAGTTCACGTAGCCCTAGATTTTGCAGGCTGATCACAAGTTATGTATCTACCACCAGCGGCTATTGCGCCGCTGCCACACCATTGAATTCAATATAGGAATTGACCATGTTAAGGGAGTTTGAACAATGTTATTTTCTAAAAAAGATTGGATTTTTTCACAGACCTGACCTGTACTATGTCTCGGATTAGCGGGTCACCGGAGCACGAGCAGGTCTAGTGGAATGGTGGTAGGATTTTCGTAAGGACCAGATAGAACCTCGCTAGCTTGGTGTGGCAATTATTTCAAGGATGCTAGTAAATTTCATTGCCTTTTCTTTTAAGTTTTGCAGGTGACCTATAACCCAAAATCACTAGCCCCTTCTTCCCAATTTTGCAGTTAGTGAACTTTTACTGCGTTGAATGGCCTGCCCTAAACATGTAGCGTATAGGCCATTCGTATGAGGCTTGGCTTTATCGGCGGTGATGGTCTGATATCTTGTGAGCTTTCGGCGGAGAGCCTAAGGTCTGAACTGAAGCAGCCGCACGTGGCATTTCCTCCTCCTGTGGAGTATGGACCAACCTTCTAGTGTCTGCCACGCAATTAATACCAGCAGACGGTATGAATATTTTTATTTAAATTCTTAATCATTTTGAAAACATACCATTTACATTTATATTGGTTTTGTTAAAAAAAAAATAAAGGTGAAGGAGAGATTACCATACCGCAAGATACATTTTATTATTTATTGGAATAGTAAAATTATAAAATTACTTCTAATTTAAAAAAACTTTGAATTAGACAGTGAGATAAAATTATCTTTTTATTATAATACAAATATCTTTTACAAATTATAAAAAGTTAGATCTGTTATTTTGTTTTCTTATTATATAGTAAAATTACAAATTTAAAACTAAACTAAAATAATCTAGTACATATACTAAAAAAGATAAAATAATGTTTATATCTCACTCCTCTGTTATTTTTTTTTTAGTTTAATATGGGTATTCGGACCAACTTGCACGCATCTCGACTAATCTCATGAAACTCCTTCATTACTTTAATTTTCTAATATGTGAGGAAGATATGGGTTACACTCGTGCTTTAATTATCCTAATTTTAGTTGGATGACCCATCTAATGCTAAATTTAATGGGACAATGCCACGCTTAGCAAGGAAGAAGAAAGGGAAAGATTGAAAATGATTTCCAAGTAAATTGGTCATACAAAAACTTCATATAAAATGAAGTGTGTGAAACCCAAAACATAAAAGATGAAAGATAATTGATTTTTCAATAAAGAAAAAAATTATTATATGTGTTCTCATGCAATTTTGTTAATTACATGATATATTTTTCATATCATATTAATTAAGATTAAGTTTTTTTTTAAATGCAATTATGTACTCTTTTTAACATATTTACTGAAGATACATAATTGATAGCTTTTACTTTAACAAAGCTTGAAACTTTATGCTAAAGATCCTGTAAATTTTTTTAATTTCCTCTCTTTAAGGCCATAGCTAGTGATTTTAGACTTGCCAAGTTTTAGTAGTATTTGGTATTATAGTAGCGGTTTTTTTTTAAAGTTTTTTTATTTAGAAATATATCAAAATAAAATTTTTTATTTTTTTTAAATTTATTTTTGACATCATCATATCAAAACAATTCAAAAAAACTATAAAAAATAATTTAAAACAAAAAAAATTCAATTTTTTTCATGCCACGCAAACAAACACACCCTTTTAAGAGTCAATTTAATATTGTGGTGATGATTGTTTCGTTTAGTATTGTGAATGATGATTGTTTTTAAAGTACTTTTCATTTGAAAATTTATCGAAATTTATTTTTAATATTAGTATATCAAAATAATATAAAAATATAAAAATAAAACTTAATTTGTAAAGAAAATAACCATCAAACTAATTCAATTCAATGATATTTAATATAAAAAAATCCCAGGAATAAAAACTTTGCTACCTAAAGATTGATAGCTCTCATGTAGACTGCAGTCTTGTGATATGCTGTGCTTGGCTCCTACAGAGTGTCGGTGGCTCTCTGTAATGCAACAAGAACACTATATATTTCTATTTCTAGGAATCTGTGCTTAAATTTGTAGGGAGTTACATAATATTATCCCTGGAGATCGCAAATAAAAACACATGGGACACAGACAGGCCTTTTTAAAAAAATAAAAAATAAAAAACTAACAGGGTTTTTTTAAAAAAATATTAACGGACAACTATATTATATTATGTTAATTTATCAAATTAAAAAAATAATAATACATAGATTACTTTTCGAATATAGTCAATTGATGTCAAAATAATAAATGTGTGACAACTAGTGTCGACTGTCGAATGTTATGGTTGTACGACTTATATTGTATTTAGATTGGTGACTAATTGAAAAGAGAGATCTAAACCCAAAATCTCATCTTTGTTTCTTTAGGAGAATACTTTTAAACTACAACCCTTTGATTAAATTCGGTGTTATATAATCCAAGCTAGAAAGAAAAAAAATAAAATTTTACCTAATCAAACTTAGATGATCCAACAAGTTAATTTATGATGTGATTGGTCTAATTAAAATCTCAGTTTGATTTTTTAAAAATAATTTTAGTTTTTTTTAAATAAAATAATATTATTTTAATTGATTTAAGATAAAAAATAAATTTAGTTAAATAATAAGGACCACTCCTCCAGTATGCCTAAGCATGCTTTTAGCTCATTTTTGTAGTGTATTGGAAAATAAATTTATAAACATGAATTTTTTATAGTTTTTTTGGGTATGTTTATTTTTATGTTTCAAAAAAAATTTTGAAAAAAATTATTTATTTTGTTTTTTTTTTACTTAAAATTAATATTTTTTTGTTGTTTTCATAATGTTTTAATACGATAATGTTAAAAATAATTTTTTAAAATAAAAGGCTATTATTTTAATGCATTTTCGATTAAAAAAATACTTTAAAAAACAACTACTATCATATTTTTAAATACCTCGATATATCAATACAGAAGGTAGCTACCATGGTATGTGAAGTGCTCAATGCGGTCCAAATTTAAGATAGGTACAAAATTCAGCATGTCCAAATCGAACATGGTTGAGGGCATTAAATTAAGTTATTGTGTCATGTCCAAATCGAGCATGGTCGAGGGCATTAAATTAAGTTATTTTACACACTATGATAAAGAAATGTGATGGACTCTTCTCCTCGGTCACTACGTATTTTGAGCATCCAATCAGCCCTGAATACTCGCAGCCAAAACCCAGAGATGCACGATGGTGCCAAAATGACAAGTACTTGTAACAAGAAAGAAACCATCAAAACCATCTAGGTGGTAATACAATTGGTAAGAGCTTGGGACTAAGGAGTTTGCTCCCTCTTAGGTTTCAGGTTCGAACCCTGTAGTTGCTCATATGATGGCCACTGGAGGCTTATATGGTCGTTAACTTTAGGGCCCGTGGGATTAGTTGAGGTGCGCGCAAGCTGGCCCGGACACCCACGATAATCTAAAAAAAAAAAAAAAACCATCAAATAATAAATAAATTTTTAAAATATAATTTATATTATTTTTAATATATTTTTTTAAATTTGAAATTTGTACATATTTACATTATCTTATGTTTAATTTTTATCAAATAAATAAGAATAGTAATATTCAAACTCGCGATCACTTAATCATCAAATCTCTGATATTATATCAAATAACTATCTTAATATAATAATTTAAATTGCAAAATAAATTTTAAAAATATAATTTCGTGTATTTAATGTATTTAATGGGAGTGTATTGCTCGTAAATGGTGAATTAAAACTAGGAAAAGCACGCAGCATTAGGCAATAATGCAGAGGAAAGTGAAGGAGGCCTGCCTGCTGCTGCGATACAGCAGAGACAAGGAGTGCCTACCTAGCAAGGACAAAACACCCCATTTTCTTTGGAAATAGTCAGACCCCAACACGCACAAAAGTTCCACGCAGCACTCGGTTCCTCCTCGGATTATGGCATTCAATCCGGCACTCAATCTCTTTATTGTTTACGTGCTAGTTGTTCAAATCTACACTTGCAAGGAAGAACAGGCTCTTCTAGGTCTTGAGTTGCAGTGGAGTACAGTTAATTATCTTTCAGATTTGTAAATCACTAGTGGGTATATTCTTTATGTCAACACTCTGAAATTTTTTTTAAAAAAAGTATGTGTTTGTGAATTGTATTTTTAGTGGGTGTTTGATATTATAGTATAATAGTTTTTAAATATATTTTTCACTTGAAAATACATTAAAATAATTATATTTTTAGTTTTTTTATTTCTAGTATCATCACGTGAAAACCATTGAAAAACATTAAAAAAATATTAATTTAATATTTTCTTAAGTCCAACATATATAAACAAAATTTTAAAAGCAAAAACAAAAGTGATTCAAATGTTCACTAGTATATTATATTTGAAAAATGTTTGAAAATATAATAGTAATTGAGATTAAAAATATTTTTCGCTAGAAAATATAAATTCATCAATGCTCACAAACACTACCTAGGTTGTTCAGGTGGTTATGACTTACGAGGTGGTTGCTTCTCTTGCAGGTTCCTGGGATGTGATCCCTTTCAATGCAACTTGGATGATGTTTTCGATGAATTCAACGTTAAAAGGAACAGCCAAATATTACATTAAAATCATGGACTTAATTCATGGCGTGTTTGTAGGCTGTCGCCCTTTGTTTTTCCATTTAATTATTTTTTATTTCTTGTTATTGAAACTATATCACAAAAAAAAAAGGTTTAATATTTATAAAAGTAGGTCGTGACAGTCAACAGATTCTCAGTATGAATTAATTAAGACATGATATTTTTTTGTCCATAATTTAAGGCAATTTCGATATTGTTACTTGAGAATATTATAATTATAATGCCTTCAGCTTACAAATTATTAAATATCTCTTTTATTCTTTTGTAATAATATATGCTAATCATCTCATAATTATGCTAATTAATAATATTTATTTAATCATCTAATCAGCTTTGATATATAACCATAACAAGCCCCAGAATTCAACGTGCGTGAAAATGGGCTCCCCTATAATTAATAAATTAATGGACTCAAAATCTCTAAAAAGTAAATAATAATAGAATAAAATCTCTAGAAATTAAATAATAATAAAATAAAAACAAACACATAATTTGTTCATCAACCATCCACCAAACAAATCCCTAGTGTCGTCTTCAAGATCCCTAGCTACACCAAATCCACTGCGTTTTGGCAGAGAAGGAGACACTTGTACTGGATATATTAAATGTTTGGTTACCTGTAACAAGTGCAAGAAAGCAAATGGAGCCCTCTCTTTCTTTCGAGCACTTGAATTATTTCTCCTAATTAACAAACCCTAAATTTTATTGCTTTATCGTTTCTTTCTTCTTCATCATACAAATATAAATCTTGACTGGTGTCGGCATGCATGCATCTCAACATTCAACAGAATAATCCCCTTTTAATTAACTAGGAGAACATGGGTTTTGCGGGTAAATTCAGGGTGACGTGAGAGGGAAAGTTGATGGTGTTATTTTTTCTCAGGGAGAATGTATGAGTCTCGAGTCGAGATAATTAACTTAGCATTAAAACAATATTGTTTTGATACAAAATTAACAAATATTTTAATAAGTTATGTCTTAACTTGAGTCTTTAACAGGGTTAAGTTGGGATAATTTTCTTTTTTGTTTTTTTTTTCAACATGCACCGGTCTGTATCTTGGGTCATTTTAATTGATCTATTGGGTTGATCTAGGTTTTATACCTTAAATGAGTTGTGTGTCGACTTGAGTCTTTAACAGGGTTAAGTCGGGACAGTTTCTTTTCTTGTTTTTTTTTTAACCTACACCGGTCTGTGTCCCGGGTCATCTGAATCGATCTATTGGGTTAATCTAGGTTTTATAACTAATCATTGAAAATGAAGAAATCTCATGTCATATATTATTTTTAATTTGTTATATTATAAGGGGTATATATCTGAGTAGAATTTCTATCACATAAATCTATATTTGTGTATTTTTAATGCAATCATATTAAAAAAAAAAATTAGAATATCTAGAAGTAAAATAACAGCGTCGAACCATTTTTAATTTCTTCTATATTTAGCCCAAGCTTAGTCTTCCAGAATATTTATATGATTCTTTATTTTATGAGTTTTTTACTATTTTATGTGATTTTTAGTTTAATTATATAGTCGATAAAAGTAAAGATCCTCTTATTAATTTTAAAACAAGAGGGAGTGAAAGAGGAAACAAATACTTTTAACAATTTATATAATTATTTACCTTATAAATAATTAACAATATTTAATAGATTATTCATTGGGTGCATGGTCGCATTCTAAGATCAAGTGAGTTGCACCCACCGGTGCATTTTATCTACACTCTCATCTTATTAGCATGGTTATTAAAACTTATTTGGAATTTGAATTCATGTAAATGTAAAACGTTACGGGTCAGACAAGTTAATTTAGATGAATTTTTAAACATCAAAACCATGTTGCTTTAACTTATTTTTAATTAAAAAAAATGGATTGAATTTTAACTAGCTCATGAATTGATTCATCGAGTCAGATGAGTTACAAATAATAAATTTTAAATTGATATTTTTTTAAACCCAGTCCAAACAAAATATAAATTGATTAGATTTTAAAATAATTTGTTAGATTAAATTTAATAATAATGATCAATAAACAAATGAACTTCGATGATAATATCGAGAACTTTAAATCATTGTTTGAAAAGTTTATTTAAAAATCACCCACTTGCATTAATATATTGTATAGTGATGATATGATGATCATGGAGAAGGAAGAGAATTATACCTATCTTGGTGAGAGATTAAAACTTCTCCAATGGGCAACAAAGCATCTATTTATTTGTCTTTATACTTGAAAAGGACTCATGGTGTACTCCATCTAGGCAGGCATATGGTATAATGTCTTTCATGATGGAATAAGAAGATATGAACATGTAAGAGTTAGCCCCATCAATCAATGAATTGTATACTTTACATCTTTTCCTATTCTCTTATACCTTTTGCTAAAATTTGACCAAAATTGTTTGATCTTGATGTTTCATTTTTTTTTTCTTTAATTTACGCAAAATGGAGTAGCTCCATTCTTTCTAGATATCACAACTAATATTTAATTAAGAATTTTGTTTGTTTCATGAAAATTGTGATTTTTTTAAGATTATTTTTTGAATTTTCTTGTTTTTTTCATGTTGGTCTATTAAAAACACTTTTTAGTTAAAGAAGAATTAAAGTTAGTTTTTAGAAAAATGTTTTCTTTTTTACTTTGAGCAGAAAATATTCTATAGAGAATTGCAAAAAAATCAAAAATATCTTGTTATTTATTAATTACATCAAATTTGGTTCTTAATATTTTGATTGCTGAATATTTTGTTTTGAGTTTTTTTTTTTCAATTTCATCACTTAAAACTTGATTTAATTTGATTTTTATACCAACTTTGGTCCTTATTTTTTTGCTGTTAGTTATTTTTCTCTTATTCTTTTCTTAATTGAAAACTTTTATCTATTATATTTGGTCCCTGCTTTTTTTTTGCTATTTATTTTATTTAAAATAATTTATGAAATTGATTTTTTTTTAATTTCACCATCTTTTGATTTTTTTATCTATTAGATTTGGTTTTTATTTTTTAAGTTACTATTTGTTTTATTTGAAATAGTTTATGATATTAGATTTTTTTTGCATCATTCTTCAATTTTTTTTTGTCAGATTCAGTCCCTATTCTTTTAATAAACTTGAAAAGAAAATATTAATAAATTATTTTCCTACTCATTTTTCATAACATAGTCAAACAATAAAAAATATTTTCTTGTTTATTTTTTTATGACATTACCAAATATAAAAAAATAATATACTTTCTATAAATTTACTTTCCATAAAAAATATATTTTATCTTAATTTACAAATAAATTAGTTTAAATCTATCTCTTATTATCTAACAAATAAAATATAAAGGACTGGACGCACTAAATCGTTTTAATCATTTTTTTTTTATCCACGATAAGAGATATTTTTTAATCAACTTATAGATCAATACTATGATACAAAACTCTCTTTTATTTGAAAAACAGAAAAATAAAATAAAATAATGCCAACTGTTGAAGTTCTATTTACTGAAGAAGAAGAGTTACTCCTTTTAACGGTGGAGGCTGCCGACAATGTGTTCACTGTAATCAAACCTGCTATTACAACAGATCAGTGCTACTGTACAAGTAACCCTACCCAATTAGGCACATCATCAGCTTACTAGAATTACCACTGTGATATTTCATGTAATAATATAAATTATATTTTTAATTATTAATTAATAATTTAAAACATTAGGTTAAATTATTTTTTAAAATAATATTATATTTTTACATTGCTTACTAGAATTACCACTGTGATATTATATTTTTTAAAATAATTTTAAACATTTGAAAGATATTTTAAATAATAATATAAATTATATATAAAGGGTTGATCAAAAAGTTTAAAATTATGAGTTGGGATGATTTTTTTATGAGGGAATATTAAATGCTATTTAAAATTATTACCATATTACATATGTACTTGCTAATGCCCCACTTAAGAATTTAGATAAATGTTAATAATCAAGAGCAAGAATTAGTAAATGATTTGTAACTTCGGTATTTTCACTATTATAATACTTTAATTGTTTTCCGATTATAAGCTGATGCGGTGTGAATATAAAGGCCAATGTTTCAGACAAATTGTTCTCGCTTTACTGTCAATGGAGATTTTATAAGGAAGTAATTAAATAATTTGCCTGATTGACCAGCAGCAAGAAAAGGGAAAAAAAGGAAGGTGAAACTCTGGGGCATAAAGCCAAGGGTCCATGCCAAAATCGTCAGGCTCACATGGCTAGCAGTTTCCAAGATCCAACAACTCCCTAACCAGTCCCTGAAAGCATTGTCTGCTACATGAGCAAACTTGTATGCAAAAAAAAGAAAGGAAGGGCAGAAAAGACTGGTATCGAATCTAAGAAAAGCCATGAGAGATCACATGAGGATGAGGTGTAAGAGGAGTTTCCCATTTTCTCTCCTTTGTTAAATTTAGAATTATTTTGGTGGGGAGAGAGAGAGAGTAGCACAATCAGATATATGGCCCATTGGTGTTGAATTGGGTTGGAAACAAACTTGTCCAGAAGAATATTGAATTTGAAGAAACAGAGAAATCTTTTCAAGTCTTGTAGATCTGTTTTTAGTTTTTACTCAACAGGTTGATGCCAACATTCCACCACGCACCCACCATCATTACCTCAATTCTCTACTTCTTTCTCTCTTTTTATCCTCGACGGTCTTCAATGGTGGTGACTTATTAGGTGTGCTGTCTTTTGTTTCCATTGCTTTCTTCGCCTTCATGTCTCTTTGAAAGTTTGAATCTTTCTTCATTTCTTGAAACAAATACCCTGTCTTTATCACTTTCACCATATAAAAGCCTCAAACATTAATACAAGACAGCAACATACGAATCATTCTCTCATTTGGGTTTTTGATAAGTTTTGGGTGGTATCAAGTACTGTTTATAGATACCCTTTGAAAGAGTGATCTGGGAGCCCTAGAAATTCGCTACTGCAGGCATTTCTGGTTAAATCTTAGTCTAAGGTAGTGTTTGGGTGTCCAAAGTTGTGGGAATTCTTGATATAGAGGCAAAAGGGTATCCAACTTTCCTTTCAATTTGTGCAATTTTGGTCCTTTATCAATTTTAGGTCATATATAGCATCATTACATCATTATGCAGAAAATGGTAGCAGGAAATGGGCTACTTTACCCGATTTTAGGTTTTGCATCATGTGTGGCTTTCATTTACATGTCTTTTGGTGGTTTTATACTCACCAACCATCGAGAACACAGGGAGCTAAGTTTTGTGGAGAGAAATGGGACTCAGTTTATGGTGGATGGCAGGGCTTTTTACATTAACGGATGGAATTCTTATTGGTTGATGGATCATTCTGTCGATGAAGATAGGAAACCTAGAGTTGGTGCAATGCTGGAAGCTGGTGCCAAGATGGGTCTCACTGTTTGCAGAACTTGGGCATTCAATGATGGTGGCTACAACGCACTCCAGGTCTCCCTGGTAGATTCGATGAGCGGGTCTTAAGGGTATGGCATTTGCTTTATTCATTCTAGTTGTAGTTTAATTTTGCTCTGATGAATTGCCTGAATAAATTGCTGGAAAATTATGGACATGGTTGCTGTATAACCTTTACCTTACCACCCAGGCAATTTTGTCTGGTAGTCATTCTGAGTTTTCATGCCTCTATCTACTGCTGTTTAAAAGTTTAGCTTTATTTAATACTTTAATGAAACAAATGAATTAGTTGTAATCAAGTAATTGTATGTGAAACAACAACAACCCCTTGATCCTAAACTAGTCGGGTCGGTTTTATGGATCCACAGATACACCATTAACACTGATGCATGCGCGCAATTAATTAGGCCTGTCTGTTACTGTGTTTTAATTGAGGAAACGTGAGAAGAAAAAACTTTAAAGTTTCCTTGAACTGTAAATGAGAAGAACACAAGGGCCATAGAGAATAAAAACAAAGGAAACAGGTATATCATTTCAATGCCCTATACTTTTAGTGCCTCCAATTTTGTCCTCTTCTTAAATTTATCAGAAAGAAAAAACTTTAAAGTTTGTGCTTTAAATGATTTTGATTCTATAATTTCTTATTCATTTTCTTGTCAATTGTTGTTCCATCCCTCGGTTTGAAAATATATTTATGACAGAAAGTCTGCCTTCTCCACACATAAACTTTCAATGAAGAAATAATTTAGGCTAAAAAAGGTTAAGTCTTTAAAGAATTTTCTCTCTTCATGTTTATATTGAAATGCGTTGGAGTTTTTCATGGCATTAACTCATTGAAAATGTCCAAAGCTGAGAAGGCATTTTACTGATTTCATTGTTATCAAGATCAATAATGATAATACCAGCATTATTTTAATGACTGAGATTTTGGCAGGCTTTGGATTATGTTATTGCAGAAGCCAGGCAACATGGAGTCAGACTACTACTTAGTTTAGTCAACAACTTAAAGGCATATGGTGGAAAGACTCAGTATGTGAATTGGGCATGGGAGGAAGGCATTGGTTTGAGCTCGTCAAATGATTCTTTCTTCTTTGATCCATCCATCAAAAGATATTTCAAGCATTATGTAAAGGTACTTATTTATTTTGCTAGCTACCTTGAAATAATTATAGAGCCAAATTGGGACTGCTCTTGAGTTCTCCTTTTCTGTTATCAAGGATGTGTCATAACATATCATCAGCACAGTTGAGTCTCTTTCCAAGTTTTGTTGAAAAGGAAAATTTCCTTCTCATTCATGTTGGTAGTTAGTACCCTGACTTTTTAGTGTGCCCCTAAAATGGAAGCAGATAGATGCTAGACATATTTGCATTAGCAGGAGCCATTTAGTTTATAATAAACACGATGTCCAACTATTCACAATTGTAGCTTCTGTTAGTTATCCTTCTTTTACAGAAATAAGCCATGCCACCACATACCTTAAACTTGTTGTGAAATTTGTTGAGTGTAACTAATTGCCAAAGGTGGCTGCACTGCACATCCTAATCTAGAATGGGTCGCAAATGCCCTCAGCAATCATTCATGGACTTAGGAAAAATTATGCTCTGTCGAAGATTATTTACTGGGACTTCATCTGATGATAGATAGCATGAGTAAATGAAAGAAATTTCTTATGTCATTTTTTGCAAGTTATTAACTATTTATCCTTCATTTCCTTGTGTTCCTTAAGATGAAGTTTTTATTGTATTTACACGCTTAAAACCATGATTGTTTTCCTTGTAAGAACTATTTAGCTGTTAGATATAGGATAGTATGTTTCAGTGTTTGTATTTTCTTGTTAGGTATACTGGAACTATTAGGATGTACAACTAGCAGCACTTCTTTTACCCAGATCTTCCTATATTTGATATCAAGTTCTTTAAAAATTGGTGTAACAATTCCTGATTTTCATTGCATTGGACCTAAACTATATGGTTGGAAGTTCATGAAAGCAAAAGACATTTCTTTTAAGAAATCAATTTCATGCCTACTTATCTTGCAAGGCACTGTGGGAACTTGTTAAGTTATAATTCTATAGTACTTGGAACTATTTTGTTTCATTAGGAATTTTTTTATCATTTCTAAAATAAATCCTTTTTCCAGACTTTGTTGACCAGGAAAAACACCATCACAGGGATTGAATATAGGAATGATCCTACCATATTTGCATGGGAGTTGATGAATGAGCCCCGTTGCATGTCTGATCCTTCAGGTGACACTCTTCAAGTAAGTTGTGAACTCTTTTCCCTTTTTATTTTCTTACAAACATCCAAGTACTTCCAAACTTAAAGCTGGCTTTCAAATAAAATCATTAATTTCCTGGACTTTGGGCTTCATCTCAAACTTGGTTGCTGTAATAGCAACTGTAATACTTTTTCTGTGAAATTCTCATGAATAGGTGCGCTAGATTACTGAAAATATGTTCTAAACTCTCTTTCACGACTTACATTTTTTTGACAACATCTACACGTTATTGCGAGGAAGCAAATGTATGTAGATGAACCAAATTATTTAGCTTCAAGCTTAGTTAAGTTGGAAACTGCCATAACCAAACCTTAATTCTGCCTTTGCTTACTTTTGTGTGTTTAGAGAACAGACTAAGAAGAGGGAGAGATTTTTTTCCCTTCAAATAATTGATTATTATGTGAGTATGCATTAACTCATGGTATCGAATTGCAGGATTGGATAGAAGAAATGTCAGCTTTCGTGAAAACAATTGACAAGAACCATCTTCTAACAGTGGGCCTGGAAGGTTTTTATGGTCCTAAAAATCCCAAAAGGTTAACTGTGAACCCAGAATCTTGGGCATCAAGCCTTGGATCTGATTTTGTTCGCAACTCCAAAGCGCCTGCCATTGACTTTGCCTCTGTTCATATATACCCTGATCATTGGTAAGTGATGCATGTTTACTTAGCTCTATTGTAATTTGCTCAAGTCAGTAAAGAAAAAAATAAAACCTGATGTTATTAACTAACCATTATGTTTTTGTCTTTTGTTATTTGGTTTGTGTGATGCATTTTGTGAAACACTGAGAAGCCATGTTCCAGTTCTGCTGGGATACATTTAATAGCTTTAAATGGATGCCTCTTCCTTTCATGCTTGTACATCTGACTTGTAACCAATTTATCCTTTACATTGGTAGGTTTCCTCATCAAGAATTTGAAGATAAACTGAAATACGTCTCCAAGTGGATGCTTTCACACATTGAAGATGGTCACTATGAGCTAAATAAACCTGTCTTCTTCACTGAATTTGGTTTGTCCAACCTGAACAAGGACTTCCAGCCATCTCAACGGGATCGATTTTACAAAACCATTTTTGACATCATATATAAATCTTCAAAGAGAAAGCGGGCTGGGGCAGGTGCTTTGATCTGGCAGTTGTTTGTTGAAGGAATGGACGACTTTAATGATGATTTTGGGATTGTTCCATGGGAAAGGGAATCAACAAACAGAATACTGACTGATCAATCATGTAGATTGGCCAGAATCCATGGAATTTCTCCACAAAATAAATATTTGAAAGAATTGTGTTTGCAGAGGCAGTGAAATTTAATGGTTCAATTTCTTTGGGGGGGTATGAGTTCTCATTTGTGGTTTGGGATTGCTCCAGCAAGGGATTCAGGTCACAGGTTTTGTACCATATTCTTCTCAATTATATACAAGTTATGAAAGCAGGTAGATGAATTAGATATTATATAGCATTATAGAGATTGCGGAGACTGCTGTAAAATCTTATGCTTTTTCACATAAGAGGCTTATGATTTGATGCCTCAAAAAGGAGGTTAGGTTTAGGAATTTATCTGCTTGTAATCAAAAGTGTGTTAGTTCATGGATTGTACAATTTGAAGCTCAAAAGGGCAAATTAAATCTTTACCTATCTAATGATTTTCTTTCGACTTTGCCACAAAAAAATTGTCTTGTCATTTTACCCCGTCATTAGCATGGACTCCACTCCCATGAGCTGGCAGTTCAATTCCCTTGAGCAAGGCTACAATTTTTAGGGTTTTGCAAAACACACGAATTCAGAGAATACATCTCTTCTACATATGATAATCTCAACAATCCCCTGGTATTTCTGCTGGCACCGCTTGGCGCAGTACATTGTGCAGCAAGTAATTCATTGTCCAGTCTGGTGCATGCAGTAAACCTAGCTTGACAAGCATCTGTTTAAGAAGTCCTGTAACAACAAAATGAAAGTATGAAATCTGTTGTCCGCCTACTTCTGTGTACAATTTGAAGATGAGCTTGGACATCTGCAATTTGCAAGAGGTTACATTTAAAGTCTGCATTTGCCAAAACATGCAGTAACGCAGGAACATGATATGCAACGCATGTCCAATTTGCCACATTTTTCAACTAATTTGAACATGAAATGAAGTTCCCATAATAGGGAGTTACTCTTGCAAGCTAAAAACGTCAACTGCATTGATCAACTAGTTTGTCGGAAACATGGTCAAGTGTTTCCTCAAAAGTTAGCATAAAAAAGAGAAGAAAAGGATGATTGGCTAAGTTTTACAGTGTTGGTACTTGTCAGCCCTGCAAAAAATAAGCAAATGTAAACATATTGATTTTTCTGTTTCAAATGAGGTTTTACAGTAGCAGAAAAAACTAATGCAGTCACTTCTGTAAAAGACAAGAAAGTCTGCAAGAAAAAAGAAACTTTATATATGTTCCAAATCTTGTTTTGGTTGGGAAAATCTTCTACAAGGCAAAATATAATGGTTGAGAATTTTTACTGTTTCGTTTATGTCAATGCTGTTTCCTTTATGGTTGTTATTGTAAGGTCTATGTATGGTTTCCTGGCTACAGCAAGAGCGTTTGGTGCCACCTCAAGCTGTTGAAGAACCACACACACACTCAACTGTGAAAATTACGAGGCAGTTTAAGAGGGGCTCTAGCTCAAGTCTTTATCATTTAATCATTAAAGTTCTAATACTATGTTAAATAATTAATTTAATCTAGAAGTTTAAATTGTTAAATTACACTTCGACGGTATTGCCTTAAGTGGGCATGCTTAATTTTAAATCATTGCTTGTTTTCTCCTCTGATTTGTTTCATTTTTGTTTTGGGACAAACAAAATGTCCATATCAAATGGGATTTCCCTGTTTTTTTTCAAAATCTTACATGATTTTATAAGCAAAAATGTCCTTCCCCGTTGACCTGCTCTGTGAATACAGGTACATTCATTCGAAACCTCCATATGATTCTCTAATGGGCCATTAGCTAATATTTTTCTCATTGTTGACCATGCTAATACCACCATTAAGAATGACATCTGAACAATAAGAAGAATAAAAAACCCTTCTATTTCACGAAGTCAGACTTTCTTGGCGTGGGGAGCAAGTACTGAATTGGTGACAGACAGGTAAGCAATTATCGGAGATGCTGGTTTAGATCAACTCTTTGTATGTTATATAGTTAAGGTTATAAATCAGGGTTACAGTCATATTTTCAGTTCACCGGAACTGTTTGGTTATCCAGTTGCTTGAGGTAAGAATCTTGAATCCTATCTGGCTGTCAAATATTTGAAGTCTCTAGTTAAGACTAAGAATTTCTTTGTTTGTGATAGCCAGCAGAAGTTGAAGCTATGGATGTCTCGGGAGGGAATTTTACGACAACTTCTCTAGTGACTGAAGGTGAATTAGCCACGGATCCCATAAATGGCAATGCAAATGACCAACCCTATATTGTCAAGCCATGTGAAGATCCAGATTCAAGATTCAGAATAGAAGAGGCTGAGATCCTGATAAAAAGTCTAAATGAGAGAAGGCTTGAGGTAGACAAAAAAATAGCCGAAAGAAGGGTATGTGGCATTACGATTTGGAATCATTACAATGATAGGAAAAGCGTAGTAGATTTACCAACTAAAATGCTAACTATCCTAAAGAATGGTAGCTAATGATATATATCAAAAGCCAGTATGATGTCATAAAACAGCAAGACTTCTGTTGAAAGATCTGATATTACTAATTTTTCTTACAATAACAGTCGGATCGAGAATACATAATCTCAAGGTTGAAAATCCTACATGAAAGAGAAAAGAGATTGGAATACGACATGGTTTTGAGGAAGAAACAGCAGGGACATTTACAGGCAGCTCTAGACAAGCTGAGTTTCACAAACAGCGCGTACCAGGATCGAGAGATAAATTCATGCTTAGTTGCTGATGACATCAATTGTCGTGTAAGAATGAATAGCATGTTTAGAGTTCAATTAGTCAAAGCCATTTTGGCTCCGTAACATCTTGACTATAGTTCTTCTCCACTTACCATGCTCTTTCTAACTGACCTATGAAACTGAGTTCAGAACCTGAATTTCAAACTGCTACATGGAAGCAAGAATCTGGCTGCAGAGAAAAAACTTCTGAGAGAGATCAAGGCAAGTGAGAAGGGTAAGATTGTCAGTTTGTGGTCATCACTGAAAGAGATCGATAGTTCTGTAAGTTGAAATACTGAATCTGTTTGCTTATTCTCTTAATATATTCACTGTTATGTAGACCTAAATTTACTCCCTGTTTGTGTTAGATTTGTCCATTGAATTACCAATTGCTACGCGGTTGCTACAATGCCAGCACAGTCGGAGATAAGAGTATACTGAAAGAGATTCAACATCTTGAAATCGCCAAGGAGAAAGCTATTGCTAATGCTACTGTCAAGGGAAAGATATGGAATTCACTAGGTACAAAAAAAGCCTTGCAAGAGGAAATCAAAGTGAGTTTAAATAACAAGATAAAAATCAACTTTATATTACTTCATCTACCTTACCACCTACCAATGATACATTTTTCTTCTTCTAGTTTCATGCTAAGGAACTGGTGGATTTAAGGAAGCAACATTTGTTTTTGAAAGCTAGCATTAAGGAAGTTGAGGAAAAATTGCCGGCAGTAGAAAAACGTATAATCTCCTTAGAGCGGCAACTGGCACATCTGCGCAGGCAAAAGGATGAAGCATACGAACACCTGATAAATCATGCAGATTGAGCAGAATCCAGGGAATCACTCGACAAAATCAGTATTTGAAATAATTGTGTTTGCAAAGGCAGTGAGATTTAGTAGTTCTTTTTTTTTTTTTTTTTTGTGGGGGTTATGTTTTCTCATTTGTGGTGTGGGATTGCTCCAGGATAGGGTTCAGGTCACAGGCTTTGTACCATATTCTTCTCAACTATATACAAGTTATGAAAGCAGGTTGATGAATAATATAGCATTGCAGAGATTCTGTAAAATCTTATGCTTTTCAAATGAGAGATTTATGATTTGATGCCTCAAAAAGCAGATTAGATTCAGGAATTTTATACACACACACACCTGTAATCACAAGTGTGAAATTTTCAGGATTGAACAATTCACATAAGAGGGACAAGACAAGTTAAGAAAGGATTGCGGGCCTGTTAAGAACTAGGCTTAACAAAGTGATTCTTGATAGAAAGAAAGATTTAGGGAAAGATAGAAGAAATTGAGAGAAAGAGAGAAAAGGGATTCTACAGAATTTCTACAAAATAGACTATACTGATTTCATTCTTATTCTCTTTAGGAATTCTACAGTGATATTTATAGAGTTGTTGATCCCTTGTGCTAACTAATAGTTACTTATTAACTATTAACAATCCTTATCCAACTAATAAAGCATGGTGTCATTCTCCGACTAAATAAGGATCACATGGTGCTGTAACAGGGCCGCAGAGAAAGACATAAACTCCTTGCAGAAGCAATGGCACATCTGCGAAGGAGAAGGGAGTAACGCACAGTTTTACTTGAAAAGGAACAAAAAAGGATTGTAGATTAACTTTTCCATTTGATTGCCCACCAGCTAGCTGGAAAATATTTATTGTTTTCCCAGATGCATTCCTCACATGGCAGCATCCTTGGGACAAAACATTGCATGTGGTCGGGTCTTAGAACTATGGTTAGGTGTAGTTGGACACTGTCATTTCAAGATTGGATGATAGGCAAGGAGCACTTGTTCCAAAACCTGGCCTTGGGTGCTTGATATCTTCATCATAACTCCTGAAAGTTCTCATAGTAAAGTCCCTTCTAAAGGTTGTTCCGTCATCGCAAGCATAGCCCTAATCTTGCAGTATTCTCTAGGCGATGGCTGGGATTTTGCTAGACTGGATTTATAGAAATGCTGGCTCCTAGCTATGCTAACAAGTACAAACTTGAATATGGTGCTGAGGAAGAAAGCTTTATCATGCTGGGAAGGCTGATGAGAAATTTTAAGCATTTAATTTCAAGGCTCTTGGTTAACATGTAATCATTGCTTTATGTTAGATCAGCTTGCGCTTTGTTTAGCTATCTGTATGTATTGCAGCTTACTAACAATGCCAGTTATCAAAGCTTGCTTTATGTTGGCTGGCGAGTATTTACGATAGCATTTGGTTACTATTTTTTGATAAAATAGACGGAAATTGTGAAAACAATATGTCGCCCTGTGATTTATATTTTGAAAATATAAAATTTATTTTATAATTATTTGGAAACGAATTTATTTAATATTTTTATTTTTGCAAATACAATTTAAAATAGCGTTTGGTTACTGTTTCGGAATAGAAAAGATAAAGACAGTAAAAACAAAAATGTATTTTGTTAAAAAAACAAAATCAAAAATATAGAAATAAACTTGTCCCCAACACAATTTTAAAGTGAATTTATATACTTTCAAAACAGAAAGTATAGAGATGACATGTCTCGATAAATAATATTTATTCTTTTTTATTTCTAAAATATATTTATAAAAATTCTAAAATTATCTAACTAAAACATGTAAGAATAAAAATTATTATTATTATGGTTTTTAAAATCAGCTTGGGGGTCAATTTAGGACAAGGGTCAGGTCTTAAATTGGATTAACAATTGATCTGTATCAACTCGAGTCAATGTATGAATAAAATTAATTATGATAAATTACCGCATCCTATAATTTGATTATTTTATTATTTTATATCCAAGTTTTTAAATATTACATTTTAAAACTTAAGTTAAAACATATTTTAAAAATCAATAAAAAAAACCCAATAAAACTCAGGTATATCTTAATCTCGTTCTCAGAGCCAACCAAACATCGTCTTCTCCAAACCCACAGCCCATAACAACAATTGTTATTTCTCATGATAACACAGTCAGCCACCACCAATCAAAACCTTCTACCTTCGTAACCAGACTCCACCCGAACCATTCCACAATAAATAAAGAATGGGGCGCTAGTTTTCTGATTGTCATTATCATTATTGATTGTAGTCTCCACATTTGAAAACCCTAATCTTTGCAAATCCTCTGCTAAATATTAATTTCCATGGGGGTGATGGTTTTCCTGTGGAAAGCCGAGACTGTGGGACAAAAGAGGAGGGGAATCAAAGAGAAGATCACGGTAGTTGGGTTGCAACACACGAGAGCTGAGGCTGAGTATAAACTTACACAAAAAAAAAATCTAATTATCTTCTAAAATATGAAGATTTAATAGTAAAATACATTTTTTATATATATTTTATCTATAACAGGATACAAAACAATCACTCTATCTATCTTGTTCATCACTAACTAATACAATTATGTCTCCATTTTCGTTTTTGTATTGTCTTTTCTCTACTCCACTGTTACTATCTTTTCTGATCAAGATAGTGAAAAAACACCACCTAAAAACTATTGTTTCTCTTTCATCAAAACCCCTGCGGAAAAGAGGAATGCTTTTTGGGTCATGTTATCATTATTCTTTGGAATCTCATCCATGGCTTCATCATACTATGATTGAGCACCGTCTCTCCTGCCAGTAAAATCTGGAAATGGACCGCCAGCCTGCAAGATCAAGCAAGAACAAACACCATAAGCATACTCAATGATAATGATTTATGAATGTTCCTTGGATAGCAAGGAATCACATGGCTGAGACTGGGAATGATTCATTTCTTATTTCAGAAAGTTCAGTGACTAAACAGAAAGAAAACTGATGAAATTTGAATCGAAATGATAAGGTCCTAATATCTTTGCATTGCTATCAAACATTTAACATCACACAGACTACAAATCTTGTAATCTAATTAGCCAAGACTTCACTTGAATGAGTCTGGTGCAGATAATTGTGTCATTAGGAAAAGCTCATGTTTTTCTACAGAAAGTTTTTTTTTTTAAAAAAAAAACCCTAAAACCTGAGGAACCAACTTTGATCATTTCAGCACTAAATGACTAAAAGATCAGCTGTCGAGTGCTTTACCATGCAAAGAAACAAAAGCAGTAGAACATACCAGAACACACCATATCTGGTGGCAAGTGCAAGCGTATCAGCACATAAAACCAACCCTGGGCATGAATCGTCAAGCTCCTCTGTGATCATGTCCATTTCACAAAAAAACCTCTCAAGGTCTTGTTGCGAACAGCATGCCTCTCAATGGAATGGTTTTTATTTGGTGGCAAGTGCAAGAGCATCATCGTCATTCATGAAGACTGAAGCATCACAACCCTGCTTCCATTGAGCCAATCAAATCAGTAAATCAGTACCAATATCAAAAACATTATCATGAATCAATACCAGATAAAACAATGTCAAGAATTTATGATGTTTATTACAGAACAAAGCATCCCGGTCAAATTTGTGATTAGCCTGCTTTTAGGAAATTAATATTAACGAGTACCTTAGCAAAGATTGCTCAACAAGCATACATGAGGCATACACTAGGAAATTTAGAGCCATTACCTCATTCTTAAACATTACCAAAATGAAAAGTCTATCAACAAAAAATTTACAGGACCAAACAAAAGAAAAAAACAATGTCAAGCGATTATTGAAACCAGTATGCACAAGAACAAGAAAAAATAAATCATAAAACAAGCAATTTATGAGCAAACAGACCCAAATTGTTAAGAACTGACAGCAAAGTACAAAGACATATCAATACCCACCTCAAAACCCAACACCAATCCAAAATCTTACACTGAGCAGGCACACCATGCATATAAATAAAATAAACAAGAACCAAAATCTAAAATCCTGATCCGGTAAGAATCAAAATCAACAAACAAGAAACCAAAATCCCCATCCAGGAAGACTGTATCATGATCAAACACAAAATACCAAAAGAAGTCAAAGCCTATTGATGACAACTCCCTCAAAAAGAGACCAATAATTAAATAACAACGTAAAATATAAACAGAACCCGCAAATTCACTTCACAAAACCCTCAAAAAGTGTAAATACAAAGAAAACCCATCTCTACTTTCATGTCAGAGTAGTGGTATGCCGAGAGCACCTGAAAAGATCCTATTTCCGATATCATGAATTTGATTATGGAAGGGAAGGGATCAGGTATGTAGTGATATTTGGAAGACACTTTTAGAAATTTGCAATTGAGAGATAAGGTCGGGAAAAAAGCATTTGCCTGTTTGTGGAGAGGAGGAGCTGGTGGAAGAAAGGGTTTTGCATTCCAGCATCCAAGCAGAGGTCAGAAATAGCTTGGAAGGTAGACTTTGAGCACAATGGAAGGAATGCAGACACAAACAAGGTAATTGGGTACTAGGAGGCTGTCCTTAAACAGCTCCCATTTTACAAGGACAAGGCTCGTTTCATGCAATTTTATACACCAAAAAGTCAATTGTTTTAGAAATTTTTCATCACCCAAGGTGTTGGAAGCCAAAAAAATAAGCTTTTGGCAATGAGTAATGGTATTTTGAGTAACAAGCTTACCCTTTTATGATGGAAGAACTTCTTGATTGATCACTCCAAAAAGGCCAAGGCAGAAGCTGCACTAAACTAATACGGTGGTTTTGTAAATTTTTAGCAAATTATAACCGTAACAGAAAATGATAGAGAGATAGACCGAAATATCTTCCAAGCCTTTTTATATCTAAGAGCACTGTGGGTCATGCACTCATTGTAATAGATCACATGAGTTCTGATAGGAAACAGACAAATGGGACCTACGTTGTAGCCCAGAAATCCAAGGAGCTCTTATATTTTATACTCCTAGAGGAAAATGAGAATTAAGTTTGAATTCCATGATTCTGATATCATATATTCATTACTTTTCTATGCAGGGAATGCATATGAACTGCAACATTCACCTCTTTGCACACAGAAAACACAAGTAAGAAGAGTGAAGCAACTTTATATTTTGATGGCAAGTACTGCTAGACACTAAGACTACCTCAAATAGGAATTTGAATGCGACTTTTTTTCTGCTTCAACTATGGCCCCAGAATCAGAAAATAAAATACTAAATTATACTAGCAGATTCCGATTAAATTCTTCCCCTCCTATTGATAGAACTGTCTTAATGAAGTACTCATGAAAATCACAACCAGTTGAGAACAAAACAAGCAACTTATAATTCTCACCTATATCATCAAAATCAGTCAAATAAAGTAAGGACCAGAATGTTCATAAGAGCAACAACAATGCAAATTACACTGCATGTAAACCTCAATAAATCATGTTTAGTCAGAAATATATCATGTTCATTCAGAAATGACAATGCCAGGAATTTCACTAGTGAATAGACGTTTTCCAGTTAGTTTCATTTATGAAGGTAGAGACAGGGCAGCTAAAGGCACAGAAGTTTCCATGGGCGAGTGCACAAGTACACACAATCTTCTAACCTCCTTGGTTTACATAAGTTCAGTTAAAATATATTGTTTGTTACAAGCATAAATGTCTACAAGGTCAGAAAGATGACACTAGCGCAACTCTACAGAGCAAATATGACCTAAATGCTAGTGGAAGAAAATCCCAAGCATGAAACCAAATGCAACAAAAGCTGCAAGGGTAATAGAAACAACTTTTAATTTGCTGCATTAATCAAAGCAACATTGAGTATTCAAAGGTTACTTCACCTTTACATCATGATGATCGTCACAGAGCCCTGGCAAATTTTTAAGAGCAGGACTCCCATCATTGGTGGGTAGATCTAGCAGCAAGGTTCTGGTGGCAGCATCTGTAGAGAATCCCGATTGACCATTTCACAGATAAGCTGCATTGCTGTTGATGTATCCTTGTGTTGGAGAAATCCTTGGATAATCACATTATAGGAGCAAGCATTTGGTGTGCAGCCGTCCTCTTCCATTTTTCTAAAAAGTTTGAGTGCTTCAATTAGAGATCCTTCTTTACAAATTCCACCAATTAACACAGTGTAGGTATGAACATCAGGCTGAAATCCTTCCACGATGAGTCTAGAAAACAATACCTTTGCATCCTTAAGCTTCCCACACTTGCACATACCATCAATAAGGATGGTGTTGACTACCAAGTTAGGCTTCACAGCACTCTTTTGCATCTCTTGAAATAGTGCCCACCCCTCATCAAGATTCCCTTGTTCACAGAAACCATCAATCAAAGTCGAGTAAGTTATTATGGTTGGAGTGAGGCCACAAGCAGAGATGTTCCTGAAAAGCTGATGTGCAGCCCACGTTCTCCCCACTCGACACAAACCTTTTATCAGAGTATTGTAAGTAACTACAGTAGGAACTAAACCTTCTCTCAACATTTCATCAAAAACTTGCATTGCCTCGTCTACCCTTTCCATCTTACAATATCCATTAAGCAAGGTGTTATAATTACAAACATCATGCGTAGTGCCCTTACTCACCATTACATCAAATACCTCTCTAGCTCCATCTACTTTTCCTTGCAAACAATATCCCTCAATCACCGAATTGTAAGCAACAGTATCCAGCACACAACCTAGCTTTTCCATTTCCTCAAGATATCCAACAGCCACATCAGCTTTCCCAACTTTACAAAGACCATTTATTACCACACTATAAGTATATGCACCAGGTCTATACCCTCTTTCCACCATATCATCAACCAATTTCACAGCTTCACCCATTTTACCTTCTTTACAGAGCCCATTTACTAAGGTAGTAGACGTTACAACATCCGGCTCAAAACCACGTTTAAGAATTTTTCCCCACACAGAGAATCCAAAATCAACACGGTTTAAGTGACAGAAACAGTTAATCAATATGGTGAGCGTGAAGACATTATGTTTAACTCCTCTAAGTTCCATTTCTTTGGACAAAGAAACTACTGTCTCATGTTTCTTCATCCTCATAACTGCAGACAGTAACTGATTAAAATCATAAGTACTAGGCCGAGGGTTCTTGCTAAGCATGTCATTGAAAAAAGCTAAGGCATCATCAATGTTACTAAAGGACACCTTATCAGTGCCGCTGCTACTGCAAGTAGTAGAGAAGGGAAATGAGGAAAAGAAGGGCATACCCATTTGCTGTTGAAGACGAAATATTGGATTTTTAGTAAGCAAACCAGTTGCTCGAGACATAGCCGTCATCTTTCTTCACTCTACAGAATCTCTTAGTCTTTCTTTCATGAAATTTCTTGAAATGCCAGCTGAAGGGTTTGTATTTTGTTAGAGGAGAAATGTAAAGGATTAATGACTGATGGTGTTATCTTGAGTTTTAATCTGATTTTTTTGGGTTTAAAATTTAATTTTTTTTAAATTAATATTTTTTAATAATTTTAATAAACTGATATTAAAAATAATTTTTAAAATAAAATTATTGTAACATATTTTTAATCATAAAAAACTTTTTAAAAAGCAATATCCATTATTATTTGTATTTGTATTCTTTAGATTTTTCTAATATAGCCTCTATATGTATTCTCAATTAAATCATTACTCAACCTAAGACTTGAATTACATGAGTTTACTTAAATTTATTAAAATAATATTATTTTTATTTAAAAAATAATATTATTTAAAAAAATTAGCTCAATTTTTTATCATCAATTACGTAATGAGTTGAACCGAATAAAACAAGCCAACTCTGAAATAAGTTTTTTAAAACCTAACCTGGATTAACTTTCATGTTAACCTATATAGCCAACTAGGTTTAATAATTGTGATTGTGCTCTATATTATTTTTAATTTAGTAAATGGTATTTTTATTCTTTTTATTTTTATAATATAGTCGCTATATTTTTAATTGAGTGTTCAATGGCCACCCAGAGAGACAAAAAAATAGCAGGGCTGTGAAATACGGGTTAACTTCAGAAAATACGCTTACCTACAGGGAGGATGCCTTTCACAAATTGCAAACATCAATTTTAGTCTTACCGTTTTCTTAAATTTTTCAACTCTACCCTTTCATCCACTTTACACCCAATAATAAAATCAGTTAAACATCCAAGACTAAATCCAGAATTTAAAGATTTTATCAAACTTATTGTTTTTTTAAAAAAAAATTGACTAAAGTGTTAAAATTTTAAAAAAAATAGGGTTCTTATATAATAATATAACTTTTTAATGTATATTTATATCTTTAATTGAATCAATTCTATCTTTGAATACACGTTAAGTTAAGAGGGTGTTTGGAAATATAATAACGGTTGTTTTTCATTTCAAAACACATTAAAATAATTTTTTTATTTTTAAAAAATTATTTTTGACATCAGCACATCAAAATGATCTGAAAATATCGAAAACATATTAATTTAAAGCAAAAATAAAATTTAAATTTTTCAAAAACACTTTTCGACCGCAGTGTCAAACACTGACATGTTTTTAACCTAAAAAAAATATGAATTATTTGATTATTGAGATACCTGATCAACTCAAATCAATTATTTTTATATAAAACAACATCGTGTGTTCTTTTTTTAAAAAATTCATGATATTGTTTCGAATGAGTTTATACAAAGTTTGGTCAGACTATGAGTTAATTGAGTTTGATTACAATGTCTTTCTACTTGGAATTAAAACTTGGCTCAAATCAAGTTTCAGGTCGCAGATTTCTCGAGTGAATTAATCAAATTAAACTTAAAATCTATATTTTTTTATCTGGCTTTTTAGGTCAAACAGCTAAAATGAAATAAATTACATCATTTAGTAAAATATCATGTACATAACTTTTTTTACAACCATTTATGGCTATATATATTTAAATTTTTATTACACTTGTAAAAGGTACAATTGGGAAACCACTAAAAGACTAATTTTTTTTATGGACAAAATTTACATTAATTATTTGGTTTGTATATGTAACTGTATTATCTCCGTGGTTAAGAAAAATTATACCTCAACTACTTTGACAGCCACATGTAACTGCCATGTCCTCTAAAAGGATTTGAAGGCCACCGGCTGGAGGAGGTTGCTGAAAGAAAATGGTGGCCATTATCCAGCTTCAAAGGCATGGTCGCCATGCCAATCTGCACATCTATTATTAGCCTCTTTATAGACATGGTTGATTGACCCACCCTTCGAATTTATAATCATTTGATTTTTAGATTTCACTATCCTATAAAAAAAAAAAATCTCAATCAAGAGTTTGAAGTTTTAAATTGTTATACAAGATTACAGGACATGATTTATAATAAATTCACTTCAATCCTTATATACAACTAATCTGCATTAAAAATAATAATGAGGTTATCATGAGTAGTTCTGCCATCGTTGGCTTGTTACAGGAAGAAATTAAGACAGTACAAAAAAGTGAAGTGTTAAAGTTGATTGTTTCACCTGTTTCTTCCCATTCTTTCTCACTTGTACCAACTATTGTTAGAGAAAGATGGAGCTTTTTCTTCGTCGAGTAAAGTAGAGCGAGGCTTTCCTCAAAATTATCAAGTTTCCATGAGATATTCCATGTACACCAGATACAAAATCATCCATTTGTTGTTGGTCTTCATCATTATATGGAGCCACTCGTCCATTAATCCCCAACACAAATAGCAATCCACCCTTGTACATTATTGCGGTTTTCGTCACGATGATGCTGCTAAAGTAAACTTGAACTGCCTTCCCAAGAGTGTCACCTGTTCTTTCATCATCCATATAGAACCAGATGTAGAATGAGGACTAGAATCCAAGCACACAGCAGAAAGACATTTTTCAAACACTGAAATGGAGGCAAATAGACGATTATCTTTCCTGATCAAGCTTTCTGGCAAGCTCAATTTAGTAAAACAATCATCAGTTGTATCTAACTTCAATATGGAATTGCGAATACCTGCCTCGGACGTTACAATCCAGTGAACAGCTCCATGCAGGAAAACTGATCTTTGTTTGCTATCAAATGCTTGGTAATGGGGTGCGGGAGGATTCTTAAGTCTTCTCCACAAACCCGTCTTTACTGAGTAAATGTCTTCCCTGGGGCGTACCGCTTTGTAATCATGAAACCAACAGCATTACCATATAAACCGTGTTTCGGAGTTACCATAGTCAGAAATGGGAGAACCAAGTACATAGATACTGTAGGATTCCATAGACCGATTCCCAGGTGGAAGTTTTGATCCATTGTTGCAGAATTTGGAATGTCCACAGGGCAAAGCAATCCTTTGCAAGAACCTACCATGACAAGCTCCATGGTAGTGGTTTGAAGATATGGAAATGGCAAATCTGCCAAGTTTTGGTACAGGCAAAAGGTTTTTTGATTGCCTAAAACTAGTTAACAGTCTTTCATGTTTTTCCTGTATATGGCCAGGAGACGAGAGGAGAGCTGCTGCTTGTTTTTGGATCTGAAAATGAGCTGGTGCCAAACAGTTAATATCATGTACCAGAACGAGGATTGAATTCCCAAAGGGTATCAAGCTGAGCAATTAAGGACTAGGCAAACTATAATCCGAAAGTTTTAGCATAACAGCAATGAGAGTAGCAGCAAAACAGCACCAGGGAACAGCAATGATAACTGAAACTTGGATACACTGAACAAATTAGACAGACCATGAAGCATCTTCAATCAAATCAACATGAACACCAATCAAATCAAATGAAACAAGATTCAGTATATTCAATGAAATTGAAACCTTTGTATTCTTATCAACACTAATTTCATTTCAATCTCATATCAAATAAGTTAAGACTTAAAAAAACAACAATAAAAACAGAAGAAAAAAACTTAACTAAGACTATTTGCCTACTATTTCATTACATTTAACAGAGCTCACAATCTGATAAATTAAGCCTCTTTCACATATCTTTGCTTAGCCAATCTTGGTGAACTCCTAATCCCGCCAACAACAGCCTCGGATCCACTCTCTCCACCACTTTTCTTACCTTTCTTTCCACCCCTTGATTTCTTTTCCTCTCTGCTAACCTCCTCAGTGACCGTCTTTGCCAAATCAGCAACCTTCACATTGTGATTATCCTTAGCTACCCTTTCAAAATCACCCACTAACTTCCTTGCTAGACCCCTTTTAATCTTCACAGTTTCCTCAAATTCTTGATCCTCCTCTTCTTCACTCTCCTCCTCGTCAATCAACTGCAAGAACCTCCTCTTCTTTGTCACTTGAGGAGCTGGAGGAGGCGAGACAGACCCACCCCTTTTATTATTGCGCTCTTTCTGCCCATCCGGGGCCAAATCTTTCTTCTTCGGGCTAGTTTTGGCTAATAACTTGATTTTTTTTTCGCGGAGTTTTCGTAGTTTCTCAGTATTTCCTTCGATTCGACCCTGATATCGAAGGCGGTTGAAACTGAGCCCTCCCATGGACCAGTGAGCTTCATGAGCCCATGAAAGAAACGGATCCATAACAGGAGCAGGCGGGTCTACTCGTTCAGCGCTGTGCCTTACATCGGTGTAGATTCTGGGGCGAGGGAGGGTGCTGCCATAGAATTTTCCAGGGCCTAAAGGAACTACCATTGCTGGGTTTTTTCTGTGGGGAATTTCGACAAACAGGTGGTTGGCGATGATTTCAATGGGGGCGAAAGCGCGAAGTTGCCAAGAGAGGGTTGGTGGTTGCTATTGTTTTGTGAGGGTTTATAAAGAAGAGGGTTCTGGGGCGTGTGTTTTGGGCGAGGGTTTTGGGCGGGTAATGTTCGCGGGTTATTTCGGCGCTAAATATTGGCGCCTGGAAAATTTTGGTGCGAAAATGGAAATGTTTTGGTGTGTGTGAGTTGGACATGGTCTTTGTTGACACGTGGCGAAAATAGTCAATGTCCAGATGCAGTGGTTAATTCATACTCTATTACACTACACACCAATGCCGCGCGGGACGGGTCTTTTTAACATAAAATAAAACATTTAAATGATGATAATCTGAATGAATCGTGTTAATTTGATTAGTTCACAATTTAAGATAACCTAAAAAAAAAAAAAAAAACCTTAAGGCCCAATAAGATTAATTTCAAATGATAAATAAAAAAATTAATAATTTTAAAAAAAATATAAAAGGAAAAAAATTAGATCAACTTTGATTAACTTTACGAACCCACCACCTTTAATATAAAATTAAGATAAGAAAACTATTTTTTTTTAAGTAACCTATAAAAAGAATCAAAACTAAATAGAAAAAAACATTCAAAAAACATGAGTCACGTTAGTTTAACCTGATGAACCTACGACTCAGGATAACCCTATTAAAATAAAAGACATAAAAAATAAGAATCTCAAAACCCAATAGCCCGATATCAAATGATGAAATTAAAAAAAAAAATCCAAAGCAACTTGTGTTAATTTGACCAACCCACGACCTGAGATGACCCCAAAAGAAGAAAAAAATAGAAAGTTTAAGGTTCAATAACCTAATATCAAATGATGAAATAAAAAAAATTTAAAAATATATTGAAGTTAAATCAAGCTAATCTTTAAAACAAATAGTTTTAGTAATGAGACTGAGATGATTCTACAGGAGATAAAAAAAAAACAAAAATTTTAACCAAAAAGAATAGTAATTAAAACAATAAGAACCAAATCTAGTATAAAAAACCAATGAAAGAAAATAATGAGGGATTAATAATAATAAAAAAAAAAGCAATAAAAACAATGAGGATCAAGATTGGATAAAAAAAATAAATGAAATAAAATGTCGAGGGATAAAATTGAAAAAAAAACAAATTAAAAAAAATTAAAAAATAATAATTAAAAGAATAAGGATACTTTGATAAAAAAAAATGAAATAAAATGTTTATTGATTGATTGAAAGAACAAAAAACAAATTAAAAAGGATAACAAAAACAAATTAAAAAACAATTTGTCTAGCCAAGAAATGAAGTTTTTTGTTTTTTTTTCTCCAACACCAAGAAATAGGTGAAATAAATCAATGATTAGAAACAACAAAAATCAAGAATTAACCTAACATATCTTTCATATTAATTTTTTAACGATTTGTCCAGCCACCCATTATGCAAAAAAAAAAAAAAAACAACCTTTGCTCATTAAATTTTGTTTTGACAACATAAACACTGTTGCCTGTACATGAAAAAGAAAACAATAATAAACATCAAATGTAAACAACAGGGCTGCTCCCATGTTAAGATTTTATAAAAAATGATAAGAGTTTATAAGGAAAAGTACAGGAATGCATGATTAATTTACCTGTAAAATACAGCATTGAAAATTAAGTTTTACATGGATAGTCATCAAATAGAAACAAAACAAAAAAAAATCTTGCAGTTTCTTATTTTCTTGACAGAAACTGGGCTGAATTGAAATGCCAACAGAGGCCAACCGAACAGCCGGTGGTAATCCCCTTCACTAATGACTAAGCTCCAAGAAAGCACTGCCATGGAAATAGAGCAATGAAAACAAAGCGATTACAATTTAATTTGATTGGTTCAGAGCAATTAAAATTTTCAAGACTAAAATTAAGGGTTTAAAAAATACAGAGCCACTTAAATTTTGTCTGCAATTTTTTTTGGAAGCCACTGATCAAGCATAATGGAAACAAAAAACCACAAAGTGCCCTTTCAGCCCATCCATGCACAATTATTTGAGATGCAGACAACAACAGGAGCACATATAAATGTGAATTAATTTCTCACAACATAATCCCAGAAGCAACAAATGGAGGCATGCTCTAACCTTGAAGTCCAAGTCCTTTCCTGAAAGATGATCTGACAGAGAGAATGAAGAACTGCAGCAACCAAGAAAAATAGGCAATAAGTAACAGGAAAATGACAAAAAATTAATGCATAAAACTGACAACAAACCAACAGGCAACTGTGAGTGAAATAAAAAAGAAGAAACGATGAAGAACCTGGAACCAAAAGGAAAGCAAATATTCCAGTCAATCGCTCCAAAATCTACCTTTGGTCAACCATATCACAAAAGCACAAACTGCACCAAAGAAAATGAACAAAACATCACGCAAGTTATAAACCAAGATATCAAGAAAAATCACCACCCAAATGATGGCATGAGAAACCAATAAAGGAAAGCTTGCAACCAGGAAAAAGCATATAAAAACATGGTAGGGAATTGCCCGAAAAGAAAAGAAAGATGTACGTCCCCTCCATCTTTATGATGAAGGTAAACTCAATGTGTTTTCTGCAGCTGTACTTGGCCAACCAGGAGAAGTTCCTTAAAAGGCAGATGGACATTTCTGGAAAGCCATACCAGAGATCATTCCTCGGAGGTGCCGAATATATAAAAAGAGAAGAGGTAAGAAAGATGCAGAAAAGAAACCTTCAATCTTGGAAGTTCAGGGTCGGAAGTGTGGAAAACCCACCGATCTCCCAAGGATGAGGTAAGTTTTCTTTAACTGGAGAACAGAAAATGATGGGAAAGATTCTAAGAATGGGACTGTTGGAAAGAAGCCTGCTTCACATTCTAAAATTATTGATAAAATCGGCTCACTTGACTCGTTGAAATTGGATGCTCTTGCTGCTGCTCAACCATTTGTTATAGAGAACGAGAACAAATGCTGCAGCTTTATAGACGTGCTCGAGTCTGAAGCTTAGCCAGTGCGTAGACATTATGCTCACTGTGTCGGAAGGTTCCCTTTTACTGAAATTTTGAAATATAGGAGTTCAAAGCTAAGAGGTATTTGATAAAACTTAGAATTTTCCGGTGGATGTGTGTTGTCCGATGATGATAGTACTGGTGGTAACGGAGGTTGAAGTAGTGATGGTGGTGACAGTGCCATACAATTGGTAGCAGTAGTATATATCTGTGTTCATTGAGAGTTAAAAATTCTGCTCCATGCATCATTTGTTTCCTTCCTGGTCTTGGCCTATGCTATTGCTCTGCTGTGCTTCTAGGCTGGTGACCGGTGTTCGTCTGGAAAAGTTGTGGTTATAGTTTTTAGCATAGTTTTAAAATTCAGTTCGGCTCGGCTGGTTAACTTGGAATTTAATTAATCTGGAATTAGAATTGGGTTGGGTTTATAAAAAAATAAAGTAGTTTAAAACTCGGCCGACTTGGCAGGTTGACCCGGTGACCCGGTTAACCTAGCAAGACCCGGTCAAAAACTCGATTGCAACCCGTTGACTACTTTTTTTTTATTTTTTACCAAAATGATGTCGTTTTGATTTATAAAAAAAAGGGTTGACCCGGGTAACCCGATCAAAACCCGCAAGACCCGGGTTTAAAAACACTGGATTTTTAGTTGTTATTCGATTTTTAGAAAGCTATAAATATTTGTAGCCTTTGAAAATAACAAATGGAAGGAGGGGATGTGATATTAATTTTTAAATTATTACCAAATACCTTAAAATAACAATCAATTAAGGCTGCGTTTGTTTCCCGAAAAGTGATTTCTGGAAAACCACTTTCTAAATTTTCCTGTATTTATTTGCCATTAGAAAAGTTGGTCAACGGAAAACACTTTCCGGTCAACGGAAAACATTTTCCAGTCAAAGAAAAATTTGGCTTGGTTTCCAGGAAAGTGTTTTCTTTTTATTTTGGGCGGAAAACACTTTCTGAAAGTTGTGAAAAAATTAGAAATATCATATTATTTGCAGATTATATCAAATTTAGTCCTCAAACTTTTGATTGCTATATATATTTTGTTTTGAACATTTGTTTTTCAATTTCATCATTTGAAATTTAATTTTTATATTAACTTTGGTCCTTATTTTTATAATTGTTATGTGCTTTTCCCTTATCATTTTTTTAATTGAAATTTTTTTATCTATCAAATTTGGTCCTCATTCTTTTGATTGTTACTTATTTTATTTGAAATCATTTATGAAATGTTAATTATTTTTATTTTTATTTCTTCATCTTTCAATTTTTTTATTTTTTAGATTTGATCTATAATATTTTGATTATTATTTATTTTATTTAAGATAATTTATGAAATTATTTTTTTTTTCAATTTCATTCTCATTCAACTTTTTAATTTGTAGGATTTGTTCCTTATTATTTTAATAAATTTGAGAAAAATAAATATTAATAAATTATTTTTCAGCTTATTTTCCATGACATAATCAAATACTGGAAAGTATTTTTCAACTTATTTTTTATTATATTACCAAATATTTAAAAAATAATTTATTTTCTAAAAATAATTATTTTCCAACAAATAAATATGAAGATAAAAGCCACAACGAAAGCAAAATTGATAATTACAAAAAGAACTAATCATCGTAACCGGCGAGTCTTGATTTAATTAATGGCTTGTCTTGTTGTATACACTAGCCTTAGCCTCAGTGCCTGCTTTATTCTATGGCAAAATTATTTTTGCGTAAAAAATAATGTTAATGTTATGAAATAAGATTAAAAAATCCATTACGATAAACTTATAACCATGATTATCAGGATTGAATTAACTCATAATAATTTATTAAATTCACAGTTAATTAAAATTATATGATTTGAATAACCAGATAAAAAAATAAAATAAACTACAAGATTTGTTTTAAAAAAAAAATCATGTTAATTTTTCAAACTTGTAACATGAGTTATTAAACTCGAAGCATCCAACTTGAAAAATAGTAAAGTTTAATTCTCAATTAATCATATATTGAATGGTGAACTTGAAAAAAAATCAACTATACAAAAGGATTTTAAAAAAACAATTAAAAAAATAAGGATCAAAATCAAAATATAAAATAAATGTTATAATTAATTGAATGGTGAAATTGAAAAAAAATCAATTTAGCAAAAGAATAAAAAAACTAAAAAGGAATGAGATTTAAAATTGACATAAAATAAAAATAATGTTGTAATTAAAGAGTGAAGTTGAAAAGAATAATAACATTTACAAAAGAGTCAAGAAAAAAATTGAAAATAAAACAACGAGGATAAAATTGAAAAACATAATACCATCAATTTGAATTGAATGATGAAATTAAAAACCAGCAAAACTTTTACAAAAAGACTAAAACAAAAAATTAGAAATTCAAAGAATGAGGACCAAATTGAAGAATATAATATTTGATAAATTGAGATTCAATGATAAAATTGAAAACAAATAAAATTTTTACAAAAAAACCAAGATAAAATATGAGAAATCAAAATAATAGAGCTGGAGTTGAAATACCAACAATCAAGAGGGTAAAGTTATAACTTTTGAGGGGGAAAAGAGAGAAAAAGGGAAAAAAAAATCTATTGACAACAAACCGAACTACCATCGAAGACATGCGCTGCACCAACAAGAAAATGATATAATGGTGCTTACAACAAACATGGCAGAAGGGTGTCTTTGAACACCGAGAGGTGCTACTCGAACCCCTATGTGTGCCAAACATGCATGTTATTTTTATTTTTTATTCAGCTAAATACAAAAATGCTACTGAGTTGATTTTCTAATTACAAAAAAATCATTATGAAAAACAAAAAAAAACTCCTTGACCTCAACCTTATCTCCTTTTATTTTAAGGGTATCTTTATTGTTTTATTGTGCATTTTAATTGTTTATTGTTTTTTATATATGGTAGAAATACCAAATCACCCGCGACTTAAACTGTAGTAACGAAAGAATTATTGTGAAAATATAAAAATACCCATAGATGTTGAGTTTAATTTTTTTTATTTAGAGATATTCTAATCATTCCATTATGTAAGAAAATATTTATTTATTCCTCATCAATTTAAAAATAATAAGTAAATCACGTGAAAAGAATTCAATATCCTTCAAAGCCAACTCAAAGTTTTTAGGTGAATGACAAGAACATGTCACGTTACAGTGAACATTACAAATGGATCTAGGGTTCCGAAGACAAATTAGGTTTTTGTCAATTTGAGAGCCTTCTGCCATTCAAGTCATGTTGTCATTACTCTTTTTTAATGATTTTCTTCTAGGAAATTGCTAGAGAAATTAGGCAAATTACGAGTGAAGTACAGCGAAGAAAACTTCATTGAAATAATGTTATAATTTGAAAAATGCACTCACATTGAATAATAAGTGTGAATAAATGTATGGGAAGATCAACCTTTGGACTCGTTTGCACTAACATTGAATAACCTTACATCGTGACTTACAATTCATTGATGAATACATATTCCTTGAGAAGGAAATTGTTGAAGTCACAAAGGTTTAGTGCCATGGCATTTTTAAAGTTTGTTCGAGAGTTTGATAGTAATTGTGTTTTTAAAGTTTTTTTTTTTAAAAAAATATTTTTTTATTTTTTAAAAATTTATTTTTCATATCATCCTATTAAAACTATCAAAAATACACTAAAAAAAATTAATTTTAACAAAAATAACATAATAAAACTCATTTCCAAATAATAAGATCCATGAACCTCAAAGATGTGAGGGAGTCGTTTTTTTTTTATTAAAGTGGATGTCCGGACCAGTTTGCGTGTATTTTGACTAATTCTATAGACTCTAAAATTAATAATTATATAAATCTCCAGTAATCTTGGGATTTATAAAACTTCAATTAATAATTTTAAAAAATAAATTTAAAATTTCACTTAACTTACACCCTTAATTTAAAATTAAAGGAGTTGTTTATTTTTTATTTTTTTTTAGTTTAACGTGGGTATCCAGATTAGCTTGCGCGTACCTCGACTAATCTCACGGGTCCTAAAATTAACAATCATATAAATTTTCAGTAGTCATTATATAAATAATCACAAAACTCAAATATGAAAGTATAGATAAAACAACCTCTTAATTTTAAGTTCTTTTCATCGGGCCAACGCCTATATGGTGGGCATTACGTTGAAAATTCTTATAGAAAGTATTTTTTATTTAAAAATATATTTAAATAATATTTTTTAATTTTTAAAATTTATTTTTACTATTAGTATATAAAATATTCTGAAAATATAAAAAATTAATTTAAAATAGACAAATAAATATTTAAAAACACTTTTTAACCAAAAAAACAAATCCTTACTTAAAAAACACAAAAGCTTTTCAAGAACATGCATGCAGGGCCACCACTTACCCTAGAATTTTATCATGATATAATGTAATTCTGAGGCAGATTATTTTTTCGGTTTAGTAATGTTTTTAAAAATTTTATTTTTTTAATTTAAAATTATATTTTAGTATTTTTTTATTATTTTAATGTACTGATATCAAAAATAAATTTTTAAAATAAATAATCACCATTTCAAACACTTTAAACATAAAAAAATATTTTAAAAAATAATTATTAACACAATATCAAACATTATATTTATATCATTACATGACTATAAATAAGAATTAACAGAAATAAAATAAATATTTACATCTTTTAATTGAAAGAACATATAACATTCAAGGTGCATCCAAAGGATAACATTTGGATTATAATTTTTTTATTATTTTTAAATCATCGGTGTCTTTATAGGAATATTACAAAGGGAAGGGAAGAAGAAACATTTTTTCCTACAGAAAAGACCTAAAAAAAATTAAAAATTCTCCATGTTCTAACAGCGACATTCAAAAAATCGCAGCTATCTTTGTCATGGCAACATCACATCCTTGGGCTATCCATAAATTATATTTTTCGTAAAAAAAAAAAAAATCCTTGCCCGAAAAGAGCATGTTCCAATAAATTAATGGCTAGTAGGGGTGTTCAAAAAAATCGAAAAACCGATTAAACCGAGAAAACCGAAAAAAAATAACTGAAAAAACCGAACCGTGAAAAAAAACCGATTAAACCGATTAAAATTTTGAAAAAACAGACCGGTTCGGTTCGGTTTTGGTTTTTTAAGTCTGGATCCGGAAAAACCGAACCGAACCGAACCGGAAAAAACCGGAAAAAAACCGAGCCAAACCGAAAAAACCGAGCCAAACCCGAGCCAAACCAGTTTGAACCGGTTTTTGCTCTAAAAAACAAAACCGAACCGAACCGAAACCGGTCGGTTTGAACCGGTTTCGGTTTTTTTTTTAAAAAAATCGGTTTTGTTACTTTTTTTGATAAAAACCGAACCGAACCGAACACTCCTAATGGCTAGTCTTGTCTGGCAGTGTTAGGCATTGGCATCGAAAAGTATTTTTAAAAGAATTTAATTTTTTTTATTTTAAATTAATATATTTTTTTTATTTTAAAAATAATTTTTAAAAATTAAAAAAATATTATTTTAATATATTTTAAAATAAAAAATACTTTAACCAACTAACCCACTTTCAAGTAACTCATCTTAAAGCCCTTGACCATTCAAGTCAATTTATAATGATTATTTATAATGATTTTCTCTTAGGAAATTGCGATGAAATTACTAATGATGCACCGAGAAGAAAACTTCATTGAAATTTTCTAATTTGGAAAAGTTCACTACCATTGAATTTTTACAGGGTAATAAGTGTGATAGATGGGAAGGTCAAGCTTTCATCATGAAGTTACTCATTTCACCTTCAATTTAGGAGTTTAGATTGCTTTTTAAAATATATTAAAATAATATATTTTATTTTATTTTTACAATTTATTTTTTACATCAATATATTAAAATGATCTAAAATATTAAAAAAATAATTTAAATTTTAATAAAAAACAAGTTGAACCACAATCCTAAACAACCCTGAAAAAAATAAAAACTTTATTTCTTTAACAAGTTACCATTCAATATATAAACATTTAAAAAATTAACTTCTTTCTTCAAACATAATATCCATTTTAAATCAATAATTTCTTTTGATATTATCCTTAACCCATCAATTTAGCTTTAATTAAACTCATTTTGTATGATCAAATATAATTAGATTATTTTATCAAGATTATAGTTATAAAACCTGATCCATAAATTTACTTGAGATAAGATCGATCATAGATAAGAAGGGCCGAATTAATTTTTCTTTAAATGATTAAAATAATATTGTTTTAATTTTTTTTTTTAAATTAACAAATCAATAGCATTAGTTAGGTAACCATGCTTTCTTCTTCAATCTAGATCAATCCAAGTCAATTTATAGGATAATTTACGTTTTATAACACGATAGAGAAAGAAGAAATGAAGCCACGAAACCAAAAGGAAAATAATACCCTAAATTAAAAAAAAAAGGAAAAGAAAAAAAACAGTAAAATCGTTGTACATCTTTTTAAACAAAAAAAATACTAAATAGAACCAAAGCTTTTTTTAGTAGGGAAAAAAAAAAGTCTTTGATAAATCCTATGATAAAGTCCAGAATGGACCAAGGCACATCAGCAATAATCAACTACACTACACCCTCACCATAAACCCAACCCCACTAGACCCAAACACCAACACTCCTCTTCCACGTCACCAAGCAAACACCTCTTCGAATCAAAACTCCAAAACGTGCAACTAGTAAGATACCTTTACCATACCTTATTTTTACTTACCGTGACCTTCCTGCGCACGATAACATGAAAAACATACCTAACAAGGCGCGAATATCACTCTCTCTCTCACACACTTTCACTGTTTCTCTCACAGAACAGAAAGAGAGAGAGAGAGTAGTGAGAGACTCAACTCTCGTGTTTCTGCTTGTACGTCAACCTTCACCTCCTTCTCTTTTTTCTCTTGATCATCCATCAAATCAAAACCGTTCCTTTTCTAATTCTGATTCCGATCTTCTTTCTACTCCGTGTGAGAGTGAGAGAGACCGTACAGTCTTAACCAACTAACACGCGTTTTTTTTCTTTTCATTTTTTAATATTTTTTTAGGGTTAGATTTCGGTATAAATGGATCTCGACATGGCTGATGGTAACCAGGACGTTGCGATCTCAAAGAAACTTAAACAAAGCGAGGTAATTTTTGTTTTGCGTGTTGTTCGTAATTTAGTGTCGTTTTGGTCACTATTCTGTGATCATGTTCATGATCGGTCGTGTGTTTTTTTTTTTTTGAAGTAATTATTGTTGACTTCTGGTTTTTCAGTAGCCAAGCGGTTTTCTTTTCTTTTCTTAAGGTTTTAAAGTGATTTGGTTTTTTTTAGTGTCTTACTTTTGGGAAAGTTAGGGTTTTGAAGGTGGATTGTTTGAGTTTATAGAAATGAGGAGCTAGCTATGTTTTTTGCTAATTTGGTGGTATAATGTACTTGCAACTTGAAAGGAAGAAACTTAGGGTGAAAAGAGAAAGCTTGGGGATTTATACTGATTTTTTATTAAAGTTTGGGGGTGGTATTAGCTAATTGTAACGAAATTAGGGTTTGAATATGATTTTTTTTTTAGTTTCTCTGTCGAGTGCAAGTTTGTATAATTTTTTTGGCTTAAATTGGGAAGTTTGACCGGAGTTGTGTGATTTCGAGATATTCTGGTAATATGTCTTAAGTTTGGCATGATGCTTGGAATTGTTTGTTTCGGGATGTCTTTTGCATTATCCAACTGTAGAAGGTAGATTACCCAGTCTGAGAATAATTAACACGATTTGTTGTGCATTATGAGGCAGCAATGGAGTTAGAAACTTGGCGTCCTCAACGGTTTCATCATGTATATGGACATTGGAGGATGAGCCTATTTCTTCTTCTGTCGAAACATGCGTGCTGAAAACTGTTAGAAAAGAGAAAAAAGAATAAAATTTGTTGGTAATTTCTACGGCAGTGGTTCATTTTTGCTTGCATGCTGGAAATTTTGGCTATGTTAAGTGTTTTGTGAAGTGGTAGACTAGTTATACTTTCTCATCTCAATAGCTGTTTGAGCACCGCTCTAGTTTTTACTTTGTCTTGCATGATTGGGAAACAAATGAGTCGAACATGTGCTGTGGAAACTCGTTTATGCCTTACTGTGAAACACAATGAAGCATAAATTCTGTACTTGGCTGCATATTTGCCCACCTATAGGCTGACTAAGCTAGTTTTGTTCTTGCAGAACTAAATGGCACTTGCCAAATTTCACAATCTTTGCAGCAGAGAATTGCCTTTTCAATTCTACCAAAATTTTAAAATAATTCTATGCAACAATGTTTTTGTAAATTATGCTGTAATTGTTTTTAATGCTGGAAGCAATTTGTTGTTTAGGTTGTTCTATGTGATGTAATGGATGCTCAAGCTGAAGTTTTGATATGCCATGGAAAAGCTGATACGGGCACCAAGGGAAAATTAAAATCTGTTCATGATGATGCATGGCAACAAGACATTAAGGTGAACTTTTGGAACACCAAAGTAATTGTACATGGCTTTTTTTTGTTCTTTTGAATATAAGCCATTGTTGGTCTAAAATTCTGCTCTTTACTCAGAATGCTTCCTCCAGTGATCTTGGAAATTATACCAGTGTAGCAGGATCAGTGGATAGTGCTTATCATCTCAGGGGTTCAACTTCTGGATCAACTAATTCAAACAATAATAATGGTTCCAATTCTGACATGTCATACCATGATGATGAGGTTGGCAATGATTGTGATGATTATGCTGATGAAAATGATTGTGATGACCATGATGGCTATTTATATTATGATGATGAAGATGAAGATGATTATTCAGCCATCCAATCTCAATTTGATAACGTGGATCTTCCTCCTGGAGTAGAGGCATCCCTTCCTTGGCTGAAGGAACCAGCTTCGAGTTCAAATATGATATCCAATACCAGCACCTCAACTATTCCTAATCATACTATTCCTAGTCATACTAATCATAATCATTCCGAGAGCAAAATTATGACAACCACTTGTCTATCTGAAAACAAATGGACTGCTTCTGCAAGTAGTTCGATGTTTCCTGCAGATTCAAGCTCTAATGGTGAAGTAGAAGATAGCGGAGAAAACAATACCATGCAAAAGTATAGGAACTTTAAACAATTTGATAATGTGGAAGACTTTTCTGATCATCACTATAGGGGCACCAGTGTCTCTGACCTCCCGGTGAGTAAAGTTAATAGCAGATTCAACTCTCCCTCTATCCCTCTCACACAGATACATGCATAAATGTGTGTGTGAAGGGGTCACACGTAAGCCAACCATGAGGGGGCCATGGTCCCAGAACTTTAAAAATTCGTTATAATACCTTAATATCAGTATGCTTATATTGGCTCTAATAGGCCAAAAAAGTGTTTTATTACTTGTTCGTATTGATTGATTTATTATTTACTTTTCCATTGAATTTTCCTTTGCTGTAGCCTCCCAAAATTTGGGCGAAAAGAATTCAGGATGAATGGAAAAGTTTGGAGAAAGACTTACCAGGTGACTTCTGAATCTATTTGCTGGCTTAAGTTTGGCATTTTGCAAAAGTTGTATCTTAGCCACCCTATTGATTGTAAAATTAGTCTGTCATTTGTCATTCACAAGCGTTTTCATTTTCTGGTTATAAGGCATTGCTTGGTTAGATGACTGAACCCCCTCCCCTTCTCTCTCAGATACTATATTTGTTAGAGTTTATGAAACAAGGATGGAACTTTTGAGGGCTGTCATTGCAGGACCTGCTGGCACTCCCTACCATGATGGCCTTTTTGTCTTTGACTGTATATTCCCTCCTACATATCCTGATGCACCACCGGTAAGTAATTTGTAATATCTTTTTTATGCATATAAATATTTTATGCTGTGCCTGATTGTGATTCCTACCTGTCAGATGGTATACTACTATTCAGGTGGGCTTCGGTTGAATCCAAATCTGTATGAATGTGGAAAAGTCTGCCTCAGCCTTTTGGGCACCTGGTCTGGCAAAGAGACTGAGATGTGGATCCCAGGGAAATCAACCATGCTGCAAGTTTTGGTCTCAATACAAGCCCTCATTCTAAATGCAAAACCTTTCTTTAATGAGCCTGGGTATGAATCCTCATATGTGGGGGCTGAAGGGGATAAAAGATCTAAGAAATACAATGAAGAGGTGTTCATTTTGTCCTTGAAGACAATGATGTATACTCTACGAAGGCCACCAAAGGTATGATCACATTGACTGCCCCCTCTTAATAATCAATTGCTGCTTTGTTACTTGGAGTTCTTGCTTCTGTTCTCACGGACATAAAGTTCTTGCCTATAGCTTGGATTCACCAAATTGGCAACCGTTTTTGGTGTTATCTTTCTATGGTCTTAGCATGTATGGATCTGATCAAAATTTTACTGGGGCAGACCTACCCTCGGTCGTCGCATATATGTGTGTGTGTGTGTGTGTATGGTTTTGTTAATTTTTTGTTTTAGCTTTTGAATGAAAAATAAAATAGAAAAAAAAGGATTATTAATGTTTGAGTTTCTTTATGTGGTGCATTACATTATCCTTGCAGGCATTCCCCATTGTTTGTCTGGCAATTTGTGAAAAGGTGTATTGGCCCTAGCTTTGGTATTAAAAGCTTGCGCAACTGACAATGCTTTGAGCTTCATCTTTGTTGATGTCCATTATAGTGTTTTTGTTCGCCACCATTTGCAGTAGTTTCTTGTATTGAAGGGACCTCTTGGATAATGTGCCTTAACAATATGTCGTTTTATTTCATATTTTGATTTTTTGTTTCCTCCCGATATTCATTTTTCTTTTTTATTTCTTTCTTTAGAGGATGTTAGTAGGTTCTGTTCTGTCTAGTGATACCATTGGCCTCTCATCTTATTTAAGAGCATTGTGATTTTACTTGTGTGGTCATCAAATTCGCACATGCATGTTCCAGTTCACTTAGGACATTTGCTGGATTCTAAACTTTGTCTGTGGCTACCGCAATAACTAACTCGATTGAGTTTGCTTGCAGCATTTTGAAGATTTAGTCATTGGTCAGTTCCACAATCGTGCACATAATATTTTGGTGGCATGCAAAGCTTATGCAGATGGTGCTATAGTAGGTTCTGTTACAGTTAAAGATGGAGTAGCTGATGTTGATAAAGCTGACATGGGTGCCTCAGGTGAATTCAAAGCAACTGTAAAAAAGATGATAAATGCTCTTGTTACAAACTTCACAAGGTTTGGATCGATCAACTGTGAACAGTTCCGGATTGATGACAGATGAGCAAAGAAGTTGACAGCATGGGAAGGGGTAGTTGGTTGGCAGCCAATTTTAGGGCAGCTATTATTATAACAATTTTGACAAATTTGGTTGGACCAATACCAGCTTAAGAAGCCTCGGGTTCTTTATGAGATTCTAGGGATGTGTTAATATGGTAGAACGATGACAGGATGTTTTCCAGCTGAACACATTGCACATTTTGATTATAATATATATATTATCTGCCTTCTGGTTTATATACATTAAGGAGTTACTTAGTTACATGATTCTCACCAACTTTTAATGCCGATTAGGGTTTTGGCTGTCGTTATACATGTAGTGGTGGCTACAAAAAGCATTTGTTTTTCCTTTTCTTCCTTGAAATTTCTTGTGCTCACTGCTGCTGCTTAACTCATCAGAAAGCAGCAACTACAGATTATCAAATGCATGACCTTCACTTTATATATATATATATATATATATATATATATATATAGAAGGCATTCTCTGTTTCACTTGTTAGAGAATAATAGAATTCACTGTATTCAAGAGCATGGACTGCTCTGTTATTGTACTTGTGCTGTTATGCTGCATTATTCGAAGCTCTTATTTTTATCTCTTCTCACGGATTGTAAACCATCAAGCTAATCTGTGTAAAAAAAAGTGGGCATGCTTGCCACCTGAACTATCTTCTAATTAACTTTATGCACCGGCGTCGTGCATCGTACTGTAAAGACATGCATAGAATTGATAGCACACAGCATGCAGTTTGGAGTTCACAAAACACAACTCTTATACACTTATTTTTTCTCCTCGCAAGGAAACCATAGAAAATGTAGCTCAATTCGTGTTCCTAAGGTCACCGCCAACGGCACAAGATGCGACTGACCTATTTCTAACTCCTCTAACAGATCCAGCTAAGGTGCAGCTCTCCTCCCTTCCCTAGATCTCCAAACACTAGATTGTGAGATCTTTCAATGGAGAATTGATCAGGTTGATCGTGTCAGGATCATGGGGTGTCCCTTGGAAATGGAAACTATCACACTTTTCAGAGTAACTTGGAAGATGAAGCAGCTTTTCTTTACCTGATCCATTTCACCTGATTGCAATTTTATTGTCATTTAATACTGATCAAAAGCTAAGTGGAAAAGGTAACTCTACCACCATCCATACAAATTAGAAATTAATATTAGTAGAATTTAATAACCGAAATAATTAATTCCAAGCCTTTGATGCTTCCTTTTCTTTCTTCAAGCTGTCTGTCAGTAAATCCCAGGCAAGCTGTCCCAAGAGCCAGTTCCAACGGTTCTGCCGCCTTGGTCTGTGGCTGTGGTGGGAAACAATAAAGCTATCTGCTGCTGCATATCGATATCCATGTTATTATCATCAATTATGACCGAAGTTTGCCCATTGGAGATGTCATCGGTATACAGATCAGAGAGCTGCAAGGGAGAAGGAGGGAAAATGTCGAGCAGCTTGGTCAAGTCATCAGTCATGCTACTGTTTAATTGCTCTGCTACTTCACCATCTGTTGGCGTCAACTCTGCATGCACAGAAAATCAAGGGATGGAAAGGAAATCATTATTTTATCAATCAATATCAAGGTAAGTCTATTCACATGCATGAACAAAAAAATGCTGACCTGAAGACAAAGACAGAGAGCTGGAAAGATCCGAATATTGTATTCCGCAGAAATCTTCGAACATGAGCTCCTTTGGCTTCTGCTGAGCATCCTGAAAAACCAAATGACTCTGCTTGGTCGAAGTATCCTTTTCGTTCACTTCCAAAGCTGCCTTAACCTCTTGCAAGAGATCGTCTTGTAATAATCCAATCCTACTACTTTCAGTTGCACCAAATCCTATGCTATTTCTCTTACCCTTGCCAGAAGTTGTAACGTTTTTCATTCTTCTTATTCTTGTTCTACCAATCTTAGCAGGCACAGCGGTGGTGTTGTTAGTAGTAGTAGGAATGCTGCTAGATGCTGAATTCCAATTCAGAGATGTTGGTGACAACAATTGGGCAAAAGGGAGGTGATCTGTCTGCGTCACGGAAGCGAGAAGCAAACACAGTTTCTCATTCTCTCTCTCCATTTCCTTGTGGAACTCACTACTGTTGCTGCTGAGCAGGTTAGTGAAGCAACAAGGGATTTCGTAACTGAGAGGACTAGTATTGGATGGTGAAGTTATAGCGGGCAATGGTGATGAGGGTAGCGAAAAGTAAGAGGCAGGAACGGTAATGCTATGTGAGGTGGGCGGGGTGTTAACAATGTTGGTGTTGTTCGGGGAGGTGGCGGAAGAGGATTGGGAGAAATTCTTGAAGCGGGGAGGGATCTGAAGGATTGGAGGGGCTCGGGGGAGGGAAAAGTCGAAAAGTGGGAGGGTAGGAAAATTAGCAGTGGAAGGAGAGGAGAGAGGGGAGATAGGGGGAGCGGTAAAGGGAGGAGGAGAGGGATGGAGAGCGGCAGGGGCAGGGGGACGAGCAGTGGTAGGGGGATGGGTAGGGTTAGCGGGAGGGGTAAAGGCACGGGCAGGAGATGTGAGATTATTTTGTGGATTAGTCGGAGTTGTCGGGGATAAGAGTTGGGTGGTCGGGAAAGTAAAAGAGGAGGTTGGGGTGGAAGGTAGAGAGTGGGATTTTTTGTTGTTGTTGTCGTGCTGAGGACTCGGTGGATTTTGGGGCAGGATTTCTGGTGGATAAAGAGGGAGGCGATGCCGCAGGAGTCTCTTTGTTCTTGTGTTCCAAAAATTCTTGATATCATTGTCTGTTCGTCCAGGAAGCCTAGCAGCCATCCGAGCCCATTTGTTGCCAAACTGGGCATGCAACTCAACAATGATCCTCTCCTCTTCAGCAGAGAAGTTCCCTTTCTTAAGATTAGGTCTGAGATGGTTAGTCCATCGTAGCCGACAACTCTTGCCACACCGAGCCAGTACAGAACGTTTCTGCAGAGCATTCCAGTTCCCTTCTCCATGTTTGTTCACGTACTCTATTAGTATGGCATCTTCTGCAGCCGTCCATGGCCCCTTCTTCAGCTCACCTCCACCACCCTCATCATCATTAGATGCTGAAATCTGAGCATCCAACTCATCAATGATCCTATCCTCTTCAGCAGAGAAGGCACCTTCCTTGGCATTAGGCCTGAGGTGTGTGGTCCATCGCACTCGGCAACTCTTGCCACACCGAGGCAGCCCAGAGAGTTTATGCACCGCATTCCAGTTCCTTTCTCCATATTTATTCACGTGCTCTAGTAGCATGGCATCTTCTTCTGCTGACCATGGCCCCTTCTTTAGCTGGAATTCACCACCCTCATCACCACCTTTAGACATTGAAGACGATCCACCTTCGCTCCTTGCTCCAACCCCATCTATGTTTCCAACGGGTTCCATCATTTAAAACTCTCAAAACCAACTACAGATATTTCAGTCTTTCCTTTTCGCTTAAGAATAAGAAAACAACTTTGTTATGTGAATTTTGCTAGAAATTAGTTTACCTCCTCTCAGAATTAAGAAATGAAGGAAACAATTTTTCCTGGTGGCCGGGGATGTTTATTGAGGAAATAGAGAGCAAAGAGGTATAAGAATGTGCTTTTTTGTGGGGATCATCTGGTTGCAAGTCCTTTACACCATGGGAAAACAATGCCGTCGATTCATTGGAGGAGGGGGGTGGGGTTAGGGCGGGGATGGGGTACCCCGAAGGGTAGGGTTTACTAGTGCTTTGGCCGAGAGAGGTTTTACAGAGAACAGAATATTAGAAAGATAGAGGTTGCTCCTCTTTCCTTGCATTTCTCTACTCTTGAATGGCGAACCTTAATAGACGGCTTTCCTTTCTTCTCCCCCCCCCTGCCTTTCCTTCTCTTTAGTATAAGCAAGACTTGCATGGATGCCTAACAGATACAGCCTTGGATTCTTATTGAAGTTAAAAAAAGGTAAAAGCCAGAGTGGGAAGAAAACGATAATGACCTGACAACTTCACTAATCTTAGATAGATTGACAAAGCTGACAGCACAGGAAGGAGGGCAGCTGTATTGTTATCACAATCTTGTCAAATCTGGTTGGACCAAATCCATGACTCTAGGGCTGTGTTGATATGGCAGAACGACATCTAGGCATGACAGTATAATTTCAACTCCAACGTATATTTACTAATTTTCCGGTCTATAATCTATATTACTGGATAGTGATAAGCTCCTGTCATGTTTATTTCTCATCTTGTCGGCTAACTTCTAACTCAAAGGTCAGGTTGTGATAACATAATTCCTTACAAATAAGAACATGTCACAGCAAAGAGAAACTTCTCATGAATCTAAGATGCTCAGAGGAGCTCGAGGATACCATTTTATTGTCATGTAATAAGAGGAAGAACAAGAATAAAATGAACACTTGTCAAATTGTCAAGGAGATATTGATCATGTCTGTAGACATGTTATGAGCCCTTGCACTTCCATTGCTGAGGTAATTATAAGGAAGGGTAGAATCATGACAAGAGATCACTAAAGAGTAGACAAAGTCCATACACTTCGTCACATAAGTTTCTGTTTACATGATGATGCACACCACACTTATCTCATAGAACACAATATTCATGCATAAATAGCATGTAAAGTATGTAGTTTGGTGTTCATACATAGAACATCTCACATCACTTAATAGCTTGGCTCAAACTTGTCAAACGACTTGAGGAAACCTAGGGCAGCATCCCTTGCTTTGTCTGGGGGAGGCATTGATGAATTCAGTAGCTCATAGTCAGCCTTCCATTCAGCAATACATTTCTCCTCCTCCTTTCCTTCCACTGGAAAAAATGAAAACGTAACCCTATAAGGATCATACATGTCCCTAAGGTCACCCCCAACAACGCGATATGTGACAGACCTTCCAATCTCTACCTTCTCTATCTTCTGCGTGGATTCCTTCACGTAGCTGCTTACAGCTGCGTGAAACAAAGTGAAGAAGTAGTAAGTTAATGTGGTGGCATGATATCTTAAGAAGAGAGGTTGCAAGAGAGAAAATACCAGGTCCCAGCCTGAAGAGCCTGAGACTTCCAGGGCTGCCGTCTCCTTCGATGTATTCAGCAAGGGCAAGCATTTCAGGATTGATTTTGCTAATGATCTCATTGTCTCTGTACATCTCCCAAGCTTTCTCTGCAGGAACGTTGAGCTCTACTTCTCCCTTCATGCTTCTCATCTTCCTTTTCCTCTCCTACATTTTATTTTTATGTCGTTCCAGAGTTTATATACTGCTATTAAAGCCCTCTCTCTCTCCGTGGACTTCATTTCCAATGCAGATAATCGACCGGAAAGCAACCCTAGATAAGGTCTAGGACATGTTAGTGCCTCTAAATTCTCAAGTCCAATAACCACAAGATCTTAAACAATAAATAGAATGGAAGACTTCAAGTTGGCTCAATTGCATCCTGCTCTTTAAAGCAGATGCAAATCTTTCCATATCTCCTTATTTTTATTTACTGATGCCGATATATATATTCATGTCATGAGACATTGGTCTAGTAAATAATAAAATACAGAATTTAATCAAACGTACTGCTATGAGAACAATTCTTGCAGAATAAAGTCCACAAGGCACTAGTGAATGGTGCTTCCATCACCAAGAAAATAAATTTAACTTCATTAATTTTTTGTTTCATTTCAGAGGAAAAATTGTGGAAGAATCTGAACCAAATACAGCAAAACCTATTACTTCTTTAAATTAATAAACATGTTGGAAAAGATTCATATTACAATCAGATTGTTTGTGTGAAAAGAGCAAAAACAAAAGAAAATTTAAAGCAAAAGAGCTTTAGGAGACGTGCATCTTTTACAATGACAAATCTTTGTGTACCATAATAGACCAGAGCAGCTTCAAGATTACATTGTTCCTAAACATAGAATTAACACGTCATGTTGATTAAAGAATGGCCGAGCTCCTCTGAGAATTCCTCCAAACAACGTTCAGATTATAGACTAGCTTGAGTTCAGAAGGAAGGAAAACTCTCTCCACCTTTTCCTAGTTAAAATGCTAGAAATCCTGTTGAAATTGCCAAAAAAAAAAAAAAAAAAGCAATAAAAAAAAGCACTAGTACTTTAATGTATCATACTATCAAAAGGAAAAGGAGAGATTTGTATAATCATGCATTCTTAGAAATAAAAAAGAAAAGGATCGGCATATATGATGGGATAATGCTCGCATGGCATCAATATATCATATTGAGATTTTGTTCCAGTGGTATTAATGACCTGAGTGTCATCTTCTACAAGTACAGTTCAACCGTGCAAAACCACTCTTGATAGACGGCATAGCTGTTAACCCGTCAGGTCAGCTTGTTGACAGGTTTTGACCAACTAAGGGTTTTTGTTCTAACCAAACTGGAGCCTTGGCTGGTTCATGTGTAGCCTGGTTGAACTGGCCGGTCCAGTTTGGTTTTGACAACTTTGCACCTCACTAGAAGTTCATGATTGAACAATGATTTCGAAAATGAAGAAGGTTTTCACGTACTTGCATCTTTGGGCTAACATAATTTAAACTTGAAAGAGAGATTTAATATGCTAACCAGAACTGTGAAAGAAACCATTTATGCATTGGAGCATTCTGGTTTTTCCAGCTCCGCACTTAACATATGATGCAGAAGATTATCAACCCTTTGACTGCGAGTTTTTGTGCTGCACCAACCAAAATAAGTTCAGATTATTGTCAGCACTCAACATCTAGATTGAAAGAAATGACTAGCTAGCAGCACATACCCAACAGATCGGCGTCGGGATTTTGAGTTGCTTCCTTCCTACATTGAGAAGGCAAAAGAATATCATTTAAATTCAGTAGTTAATCTATTGCCACAAATACAAACTGGGGATAAATCCAATAGCTCAATACTACATTTAACCCAAAAAATCAGGTATGAGCAATGGAAAATTTGAGAAACAAGATCAACCAGTAAATCAAAGCCACAATTAGCATTCAGTAAATGTAACAAAAATCTTATGGTATGTGAAACCTGAATCTACTTTCTAATGTTGAAGAGTGAGAACTTCTTTCCAATGTAAACTAGAATATTTAGCTTGCATCACTATCAAACTATCATTTAAAATTGAAAAAGATTAAACACAAAAAAATGAGTAAAAGAGAAATAGTTAGGTGGATTTAAAGTGAAAAACAAACAAGGGGTTATTACCTGCCCTTGCGCGAAGGAAAAAGCAAATCAATCAAATTAGAGACAGAGGCAAAAGAGAGTAAATTTCAAGATCATTGAAGTATTAATTAAAGAAATGAGGTGGTTAAAATATGGAAAAAAAAAGAGCCAAAGGATCACTAGATAAATTCAATAGAATGAAAAAAAAATCATAAATATTTAATTTAAGAAAAAAAAAAACAGATTCATATTAGAAGAGAAAAGGAAATTAAATCGTTTATACTAAAAATTTTGAATTAAAATTTTCAAGTTATAAAGATTGTGTGGTAGAGCCTATAGTAATGGGAAGAACAATGAAACAAACTAATATCGGTAGCATTTTTTCCTTTTGCTTATAAGCAAATAAATATATTTTGAGAAAACAACACGACACAGGTAAATTAAAAGCTCATAGTTTAAAAAGGTACCAACCTTGTCCTCTGCTTCACATTTTTCTGCTGTCTCAAGTTCCATTTCAGCAAAGAATCCCTCCAGGACAAAAGCCATAACCTGAAACATTGAAAACAAGAAAATGATGTTTTGCATTTTACAATAGCTTTTGCCCTTGACTAAAAAATGCCATGTATTTAGTAATCCAGTCATAAAGGCCAATAATAACTTGAGTGGAATGAGATACATAAAGTTCCAAAATTCTTGTTATCTAGAAAACTCTGCACTTCATTATTTAATATAAATAAAACCAAATAGCAACTAACGAAGCTGAGTTCTCCTATGCATTTTAATTTCATCACAGAACACCTGATAATACCAATCAATGATCAATTAAATCCAGCTTATTATCATTCAGATGATTAAGTTATAGGGTCACCACCATTTCTTAGATATTTCTGGAATAGCCAGTCAGTGTTACCAGGCTCACTGAACAGTGAAAACACTGACCATCTATTGCAGATTATGATGCATTTGTTATCTGACCAGTTCACTAGAAACGGGATGGTATGCAGGAAAGAAATCTACATCACAGAGAAAAGCATTAAAACTGCAAGGACTAAGTGCAATGGGACATGCTATTCAGAAGTCTGCCAATTTGAGGTTGATTTCGGTAGCAATAATGACCAGAACAGATTGCCTTTATGCAGATGAAATCATAGATGCTTCCTCTCCACAATAATATAGGATTGATCAGAATAAGCATAAGAATACAAAATGCAAAAAACTGTCAACCGATAGTCCCATAACTTCGTTCTATGAACTTTCAATGATTCATGGATCATACATCTGACTGGAAATAGAATATCCTTCCTATCAAATTATCATTGATAAGGCAAAGAAGTGGAAGGCTACACGTGGTTTTCCATTATTTGTGTTGTATTTGACAGATTGACCTCTACAGGTTTTGAGTTTCAGCAAATTCAATAAAAAGTGCTGCAGCAACAAATAGAACTTACCAAATTCAAAAGCAATAGAACTGTTACTAGGTAGAAGCTGATGAAGTATGCAAGGCTCCAGTAAGTTCCAGTCAAATCCTTGTAACTCTGAAATAGTAAGTACAAGTGATTAGGGTTTTTAACCACAGTTATAAGATCGAAGACTGTAAACGGTAAAACAGGTAAACATTTTTTCTTATAGCGTCGTTGAGTGTTACCAACAGCCTGATGTCTCTTGCATGCAATATGCATAGTTCAGTAGTTGTTTTAATGTATTTCCTTTAAGTTTTTGGAAATTTATGACACATTCATTATGTTGCATACAAAGCAAACATCAGCTAATACTATTGAATCCATTGTTCGCTTCAAATTTAGAAAGAAAGCAGATTGTGTAAAATGTGTATAATCCCGTCTTTCCTTTAATAAATTCATAAATTATTCGCCAGGAAAATCATGAAATGAGACAGTATTCTCATTTACAAGAATGAAAATTTGATAGGATATGGAGGAAATGACATGACAGCATTTAAAAATGTGTACATGATTGCACATGCATCATATACAAAAGAGAGTGGACAACAATAAGATTTTCCAAAGTTTATCATGCTTAATATTTGACCGCACCAGCTTTGTCTCAACATATCTTTCTGACTCTCTCCAGTTCCATGGGAAACAGCTTCCCACCAAACAACATGTTAAAATACATTTGCAAGTTACTGAAATTAGAAAGCCACTCAAGCTGATAAATGATTTTTCATTATGTATTTTGCTGATAAACGCTATCTTGTGATCTCTATTGGGACTGCTTTGATGTGGTTAAGGTTTCAAGAGTGATATCCTGCTGGCACCAAAACTTCTGTTTTTATGGGCAGAAATAATCATTCCTTAAGTGACAATTACAAGTTTACATGCAAGATACCAGTTATTATTTTGTTATTTTTTCAAAGGAATCCATAACAAAAGGGCATGTGAAATAGAATGTTCTGCACCTTACTAAAAAACAACAGTGAAATTGAAAAAAATATAAATGTAGAAGGCAAAAGGCAGTATTTACCTGCATCCACTCGTGCCAATTTCCCATAACGAGCAGATTAAAAAGTGTCACCATTCCATTTGGATAGTCATTAAAATTGAAAAGCAAATAACTTATTTTGTCAAGGAAATTGATTTTTGAGAAACTAGTGGCTTACCCTAATCATAAAGCCATAACAAGATATGAAATCAATTTAAAAGGCACCACCCACAGATCAGAGGCTACCTCTAGAGGGAAAAAGTAAAACGCGGCTTACAGCAGGCTCTAATCCATTATGATTAAAGGATACTCATCTTCAGCAAGACCTGTTCCTTCCAAATCGAGGTTCCCGGCATTGACAAGCCCGCCAAAGATCTACAAGTTTAAACAAGTAGAGATTTTATAACAATAATCATAGTAAAAAAGAGAACATAATCCAGTATAGTTTATACAAATACTGCAGGCTATCTTGAAGACATGCCAATCCAAGATATCACAATTTGCAGATTACACCAATAACCAGCCAAAGAGTAGTGAGGCCACAAATGACATCTTTTCATTACGAAAAAACTAAATCAATCACATATGCATGAATGTGCCAATACTTCCCAATATAACAAAAAAATAAAATAAAAAATCCATACTGTATTTTTTATTGTTAGCAGTTTTTGGGCAAAACAGCACTATGCTTCATCTAAAAAGAAAGGGGATCATTTCTGAAGGAATCAATTTACTATGAACTAGAAGTTTCTTTTCACTTTCCTGCTACCAAAAAGCATAAATTGAAACAGAAATATCGACAACAGCAGAATTTAATTGCAATATGACAAGAAAACAGAGCATCCAATGTACCTGAATACCAAGAGAGCAATAAATACACATGACGCAAAATATTGTGCCCAGATAAGGCATCAGACTTGGTATGAGGGTTAAAAATGTGGCAACAAAAGCCCGGTAACTTCTAACATACATCAAGATCCTTATTAATCTTAACAATCTTGCAATGAGGAGGTAACGAATCCTGCAAACAAAAAAAGAAGATGAAGATACATCATAAATAGAAGAAAGAATATCTATGCATATCAAGCTTCCATTCTCCTATTAGAAAACTATTGTTTAACAACACTATAGTGAGTGGAGATGTTGAAAAACAAAATCGTGCTTTGATTTTGAGTTCAATGATGGAATTATATTCACAATACACGAAAAATGTCAACAATGAGCTTGTAAAGGCAAAATATGTTAAAAATCACATTCAATAACAATGTGAAACTTGCTGAAAGTGGGCCTTGGCAAGGATGGGCATTTTAATATTACTGTCATATATAATGCCAGAACTCTTTCTTTAAGTAATCTAAGCATAACCAGACTGCAGGAAATAAGAGCTTATTGCTTTATCCAATTCTCTGCAAGGGCTAAGAATGATCTACACGAGGAAAACTTAGCATACTGTTCTGGGTGATTGCGTGGTTGCTGCAGAGCAATCCCCAGTGCTATTTATTTTATGGTGAATAACAGAAAGGATCCTGCAGGCGGTTCAGAATGTCCAGCTGCATGTGCATTAATGTAGGCGAGCTTTAGCACAAAGTAAACAGAAATAAGGGTTGCAAGGGCTGGAATATGGAAGAAATACCACCCAAGTTAAGACAAAACCCCCCCATCCCTCACTGATGTCACCCTACTTCATTTGTATGCACTAACTGTAGATGCCAGCTAAGTTTGTAGGTAAAAGTGCTGGGCAATCCTCCCAATAGACTTTTGCTCAAATTCTGCTCACACTTAAGATCAGAGGGGAAATAAGTGGATAAGAAGTGATATCCCCACACTTCCCCACAGGTGTAATCTAGCTAGTAGACCAAATAATAATAAAATAATAATAATAATAATAATCCATTAATAAGAATATATATATATATAGTTCATACCATTCTCCATTTGAAAGAAAAGTCAGCTCATTAGGAGATGCAAAAGTTACAGTCTCTCCGATAACTGCAAACACAAAAATCATTTTCATGGCATTATGGTGCAGCGTAAAATGAAATATTCCTGTCAAACAAAATAGTTTAGTTTCTCTACTTAGAACATTTGAATCAATGGCAAACAGGCATATCAAAACAAAATTCTCTGGAAAACAGTGAGCAGGTTTCTCGAATTTCCCCAGAACTATAGTTATTAAATACAAAATCTTTTTTTCTTTTCAAGAGTAGTAGTTTGGGAACATTAACAAAGCAACACAACCAGATCCTCATGTATGGTCATTAGTTCACTCGTAGGTCATCCTTTACACAACATATTGAAAAGAATATACAAAAACAAACTACTGATTTTTTTTTTATTGAGATGCAAAAGAAATTACAGTTACTAAAAATAGTAGCAATGAATCACCATTAGAATTCACAGAATAATAGGGTGAGAAATAATTTTCATGCATTCAAATTAATTGCATTAAAGAAAGAAAATAATTGACATAGGCTGCTGGGAAAGATTATATAAAGTAATTACCTATAACCAAAGTGATCACAAAATCAAAGCGATTTTGACCATCCCTCCAATAGTTCTCAAATCCATATGCATAGATTTTTAGAGCCATTTCCACAACATAGATCCACCCTGAAGTACAAAAGGCAATCCATGAACTCCAAAGACATGATTCAAACTCACATCATAAGCCACTACAAAATAGCAAGATCGAATTCACACGACAAAATTGTAGAGCTAATAAGTGGTTGACCTTGGACAAGTTAATATCCAACTTTCAATTGACACCCTGCAAAATCTAACTAGTAGATAGTCCGAGGTATCAATTATTTGACCATCAAGATTGGAATGACAAATGGTCAAGAAAACCAATTTTTATGATAAGAATTTACATCTTTATGAACTCATATTCATCATGAGCAATGCATGTCATGTTTCATCATTCACAGATTATATTTTATGAATGATAAATGGAAATTCAATGAAGCATCAGAAGAAAAAAACAGGATAAAACATGTACAAGGAGGGACACCAAGAGGTATGCAAAATCTGTCTCCATTGGTTTTAGAATTAACTAAAGAACAAGTCAATGTATAATGAAAACAAAAGTGCATTAAAATTCTCACATAATTATCATATTCATATGGATAAATTCCTTCAGCCATTAATGTTAAAGGTTTATATACTGCTTGCCACCAAATTGATGTCAACCCTGGCTGTTAGAAAGTTTCAAACCAACTACAGAACACATACTTATCCTCAAGAATTTCAGGATTAGTCCTATAGTCAGTCATTTCTTTTCTGCTAGATGGAACATTGTTTATAGACAACCGTGAGTTATGTGACTATCCAAATTTGAGGCTAGAATTGCATAGACCCAAAAAGCTCCATAAATGTACTTATATCCATATAAGTAACATTTATAGGAGAGGGAAACAGCATCGGAAGAGTTGATGATTTAGCAAGTCTTTACCAAAGACAAATTCCACTTCTTGCCACACCTTTTGAGCAGAATTGTTGGCTATATCAAGCTGCAAACCAATTACAAACAAGATTAGCATAATTGCATCAGCATTTAAATATACAACATCAAGACAGTAATCTAACAAGTGGATCTTGGTGGTTTCAAATTTTTGGTTTTGTTTATTGAGCTGGATAGATCATGTCATTGAAAAGTTGGTTGTCTTGAAATGAACTGGCCCAAAGATCTTTGCGCGTCTCAAATTCTATTTTAATCTCCTTTCCAAATGGTTACATTTCAATGCAAACATGCACTCATATGTGGTATTCAGAGGAGTTGACTTTAGATCAAGACATGATCTTGGCAACAGCTACATCCAAAGCCCACATTGTTTTGCAGTGATATGATTAGATTTATAAGAATAAACATTTAAACAGATTAACAAACCAAATCTTAGAAGAATTTAAATATAGAGGAACCAAACTTTAATCTCTATATGTTTATCGTGATAAGAGAGGGGAAAAAAGGGAAAACATCAGTTCTATCAAATTTTCATTTCATGCCATACCGTTGTCTCAGTGATGACAGCTAACAGATTCATGACGAGAATGGATGATATTATGTAGCCAAATTTAGGGCTTCGTACAAACTCTTTCAACTTTTCAGAGAAAGGTGAATGGTAGATTGATGGAAGGTATTCAAAGTAAGATGGCTGCAAACAGAACCCATAGTATCAGAGACGCAGTCTAAAAGCTCCAAATATTTCCTTTGTGTTTCAGTTTCAGAGCAATACAACTTACAACATCCTCCTTTTGAAATCTTAGAGCGATTGCATTGCAAAGGTCCTCAAATTCATCCAAGTTGATCTACATAAAGAAAAGATACCAAGGCCAGAAAACATAACTGAAAGATGCCCGATGAAAAAATAATAATAACCAAACGTCATCTTTCTTATAAATGGCTAGTTAAAATGTGCCAAATGGGATGGTTGTGAAAGACTCTTGCAAGCTTTTGCAAATGATAGCACAAGCAAACCACAAATCTTAGATACCAAGAAGCTAAATATCAGTAATATAAATGAATTCTTGTAGCGCAACATAAACAAGCTGCAGTGAGGAGCAACCAAAAATAATGTGAGTTTTGGGATTTGCACTCACACACATAAATGTGTGTGTACATACACACATCCACATAGGCAAGCACACATGCAATACTTGATCTTTGAATAATACTTTTGAGCACATGGCTTACACAAGGATGAATGAAGTTCTGTGGTTTTTCAAGACAGCAATTTTATAATGGAACTTTGTGTATACCTAAAACTTGTACAACATTCATAACTACCACAACAAACTCAACATCAGAAATATTTTTGTGCATATCAGCTTGTGAATTCAAAAAATAGATGATATGCACAAAAATATTAGAATGACGAATACAACACACTCATGTGTGTGTACCAATGATCAGTTCAATGAAGCAAATTGTTTCCTTCCTTTCAAGCCATGTAGAAATCATACAAACTGATGTGGCAATTACTCTATTCGTGCTCAACTAACCATTTAAAATGTGTGAAACCCATAATCCACCACTTATCACTTACCACACATGTTAGAATGGAGTTTTAGTATTGTTTTGTTTGTATGCATAGCATTTCCATGATGATGGTGAAAACAAAAGATCACCTGTGTTTTGTTTAAACACGAGGGATTATACCTTGAAATCATGAGAATCGTCAAGTTCATCAAATATCAACTCGAATTCTTCCCTTGATATGCTTGGCAAAGTCCTGATAAACAAAATAAATATAAATAAATAACACATACTTCAATATATAAAACAACTTGCACCAGAATAACAACTTGAGTTATAAAAGCTAAAGGCAAGCAATTTTTTATCCTGAGCCATGGTAACTGGTAACGTCTTGCCATCTGTTTCCCATCTTTTTTCCAAACTCCATCCAAAGGAATGATAGAAAATTTGCCAAGATATGGTGAAAATAAAGTGATTATTATTACAATTCTTTCATCAGTTAAAGTCCACTCTAAGTGCTCCCAAGATGACACCCATGATGAGAAAACTGAAGGCCAGAGGACTTACAACAATATAAAGCACGGATGCAATTTTAAATAAGACCCAAGGCTCAAACAGAATAGCGTTTGAGGGAGAAAACATATTCACAGGAAGAAAAAGACAGTCTATGCCCACGGAACCAATCAGTTAACAACCCCAGACAACGACACCATCTAAGAAGCTCAAGAGAAAGCCATAAATATACACACAACTGAAAAAAAAATATAACAATTAAATGAATTCCTCTGGTCAACATGTTGTAACTGTTTTCTGCTACAGTATCCCCACACTCATATGTTATCAAGGCTTTTTCTTTCAAACAATATATAATGACGGAAGCTGACTTTGGTGGCTTAATCCAATCAGTTCATCAATAGTCAGCCCATATGATTGCCTGGTGATGATATCGAATATCTGAAATACTTTTGTGTATATAACAGTAGCTTTAAAAACCCTTGCACAATGACTTAGTCACGGGGATGGTGGTATACAGTGTAGCTGTTCATTCTTACTTCACGACCAAATGGATGATAGGATAGTGAAATTAAATAGGCATAATGAAGCTATTCATGTCATTAACAAATGAGATCCAAGGCATAATCTTTAATTTTCATCAAGGAAAAATATCAACTGTCCTTGTAAAACAAATGGCTTTTGAATAAGGTTGGTTTTGAGATCAAATACCAAAACAAGTAGGCAAAAGTTGACCAATCCTTGTGCAAAGAAAGCACAAGACACCATTAGAATGCCTTTGCACTAGAAATGGATATCTGAGTATAAGTGGTGATTTATAATGTCACTCATATTCAAACAGTTAGTTGAATGCAAGCATCTGTGGAGTGTCTGTTGTTGTTCTACCAAGTATTGAATACACAAGTAAATGACTGAATTAATAGTTTAATGAAGGTTTTTCCACTTGTGCTCCATAGATGACTACCTTAATGTCCTTTCTTTTCCAACTTCTAAAGCAGAAGTGAACACAAAGAATGAACAAAGTTAAATCCTATGAAATCCAACTAATATAGTGTCTAATTTTCATCCACTCATTCTTTTAAGGGAAATGGGAACTATTTTCACTATCACACATCTATTCCATCTGTTCCTCTGGTCAAGGAGTGAGGAAGGGGCTCTGCTGAAAATGAGTTCCTCAAGGAAGAATAAACTATATGCTACTTTCAGGAATCAAGACCAAAAAAAGGTCAAAACAGGAACCTTCAGAATCTGCCAATATCAGTCATCCATCTAGAAAGCACCATATTCAGGAATATAAATATATTTTTTTGCAACATCTTTGTATTTTTGAGAAGTCAATTATTCGTGCTCCTCTAGCATCAATTGAATTAGACTAAAAGCGTTTGTGCAAATCATATATCGGAAGGATCTTGTGCACGATTTATAGAGCATGTTTTGAAAGTGTATTGAAGATGGTACACAAGGAATACCTGTATTTATTAAGTGCTTCAAATAAATGAATGCATTGCTCCTTATTAAGGTATCCAGCATCCTGTTGAACAAAAATGATATTCCCATTGGACACGAAACAAAAAACAACAAATAAGATGTCAGCAACTACATTTTAATACAGAGAAAAAAATGCTATATTCAAATGTTGAAAACACAGTGGTAGGTCAATCAACAAGAGTAACTATGCTGGGGGGAAGTTGAAAATTTTCCCTTAACTGAAGCAAACCATACACCAGGGAGAAAATGACTGCAAGAATATGACACTCAGTCATATTGTGCACGTTGTCCAAAACAAACATTTGCATCAGATCAGATCAGATGAATGTGAGACAGAGAAACTAGCCTTGTCACCTCATCGCTTGATTTAGCGTGTTTGTCTCCAAGAAGAGATAAAAGAGCAAGAGCATAGTATTTGGGAAATTCAGGACATGTTATTTGAAAATCTTTCATGCTCATCTTATTCATAATCCTACATCTTCTCAAATCCCTGTAGGTAATCTTATTTGTAAGGTCAAGATACTAAGAATAAAGCATTTGTTTTGTTCAGTCGTAAACAATGTCAATGCTTACATTTTATCACAACACAATGTCTCCAGATGTTTGTTTCATGCATTCTATTAGAAGTGACACCTTCAAACATTATTACCACATAATTATGTAGCTTAGGTAAAAGAAAATGAAATTGTTGACATATAGAGAGCCATATATTTGTCCAAATAGCCTAAATGAGTTGCTTTTCTATATGCTTTTGTGAGTTTAGCAAAGGCACAGCTTTTGCAATGGTTTGATGAATTTGATTTCAGCACTCTAGAATCTTTAAAGACTTGAAATTATCTTGTCTTCTCATTTTGGATAAAATAGCTTTCCTGACTTCGTCATTGTAGCACCACAAAACGGAATTTTTGGAGCCATATCTGAAGAGCAGAGGGACTGCAGAGAAGATCTTTTGTTTAAATTGTACAGTATGTTTCCAGGGAGGATGCCTTGTCATCCATTACGTACCATGCTCTTTTTTTTGTCTAGATAAAATTACTTCCTGTATCAATATCAAGTTGAGCGTTTAACAAAAGAAAGTGACTATCATTCACATCTACCGACAATGGACATAACAACATTGGTATGCACATTAGACAAGGATTTCTCTTTTGTTTAGAACAGGTATTTCTCCATCTGGTAGAGAATCATTATGCAAGGGCTATTTTGATTTCTTTGTCAGATTTCCATTTTATTAGATATCTAAAAGGACTTAATGAAGAGCATTTCTCTCAGAAAGCAGAAGTATTTGAGATGTCATAATGTTAGAACAATATTTTGAAGGCATTGTTTGAAAGAGGAAGGCTATACAATTACTTTACAATGAACAAGAATTAAGCACAGAGATTATATTTGTGGGGCGTGCATGCAGAGTAGCATCCATGGAATATAAAGATAATGCAAATTGAATGGATAGTTGAAAACCATGGTATTGAGTGACAACATACTTACATTCTTATCAATGACATTGAAGGCTTTCATCAGTATTCTTTTCCTCGAACGGTCCATCTCAGAAACTTGTTTTACAAGCTAGAACAGAAAGAAGATGTAAGCATGTACATTTTCATTTTATCCCTGAACACAAAAGAAAACATCCTACAAAATATTTTGTAATATATCAGAAGGAAATGGTATAAGCATTTGAAAACGAGAGGAAGACCGCATATCTGACTGTTCACATTTTCAACTTTACCTGGTCTTTGAAGCTATCATATACGACAGCAAGAACCAAGTTGGTGACAAAGTACACTCCTATTAGCACGTAGAGGATGAAAAAAAGACTATACCAACGTGAAACCCTGTAAAACAAAGAAGATGTGGACAATACAATCTGTTCTTGTATATATGTTTTTTGTTCTGCCCATAGTTGAAAAGCACACCAAATAAATGAATAGCATGTGTTCTACCATATGAATGACCCAAAGAGACAGGCATGTAATACTCTAAAAAATTCCAAGAGAGAATTATCACTTCAAAGAGAGCAGAGACTTTTTAAAAAAAATGCCTTAGCAATTAGCAAAGACCAATTACACTACAAGTACACCTAAAGAATGTTAATAGTGGCAAATCAGATTATAAGCAAGCCCCTATAACAAATTTCACATTCAAAGTCCTAGATTGAAGGGGAAAGCATTTCTGATCGATTTGCATGCAGAATCTCCAGCCAAAAATACAAGGCATCTTCTATATCACTAAATATTACATATGCAACTCCACAACTTTTTGCCACATTGCTCTAGGTTGAATTCCATGCCAGTATCACAAGTGAAATGCAAACTATATGGTAATACTTTGGACGAATGTAGGCTTGAGAATCTTCTATATTGGCAGTGTCTTAAAACTCTCTTGAAGAATAACATCATAATAAACTCAACCAAGCTTTAAGGTCAAACAACTTAACACCAATGACGTACTCCACAATGTTTAAGGCCACATTTCCCATGACTTCAGAAATCACATCCTGTCTTATAACTTCAAACTAAGTCAATTCCAGTATGTCTCTCATGCTCTTTGTTCCTTCCACTGGATGCAATTACTCTTCCTCACTCTTTGCACTTTCATATACAAGGTTGGAGCTATTAGCACTATATCAATTGCTAACAGTACTGTGCATCTCTCTCAAACTTTTTCTCTCTCTCTACAGAAGCTGAGTGCCATTGACAATAGATGGCATAATAGATCAAGGGCTCATAAACCCATTACATGTCTAAATGTCCATGTTGCAATCCAGACTATTATCAAATGGCTTTTCCTCCACTTTTCATTAATCAGTACTACCTTTACCTGTTCCTTCCCCTGTCCGTCATTTGAGTATTTGGTGTTCCTATAGAGCATAGATGACTTTATATTTGTCCAACAAAATGTGCCAATCAACTTGAAAGGTGTGTTATAATCTCATACTACACTGGAAATGCCCCTCCAAGATACCAAGAATATCCATTCCTATATTTCTTAGCCATTGAATTTTATTAGACTATCAGATCTATTACCAGAAGTTCTAAGGTATGAATTCCAGGATTTTGTTTTTCTCTTACTTACTCTCAAGTCCTTAAGAGTATAACATGAACTTTACAATTGTAACTTATCAGTAATCCCATCTAGCCTAGTTTCATCTATCATTAATTTCGCAAAGATTGGAAGAGGTTTTAACCATAATGTAACCAATCTCTTAACCCCATCATTTGCAGAATGCAAATCACTATTTTTGGATGAAAAAAATGCAAAGAGTAATCAAAGGAAAAAAAGGTTTTTTTTTTCTTCACTTTTTTGTCATTTTTCTGAAGCTAGAAATCTCATAAAAAATTGCAGTTCAATAGCTTCAAATGACAGCAACATTTTCACCACCACCCTCCAACCTCAAAATAGAGTAAACACACACACAGAGATGAAAAGGACACCTCACTAGCTACACATAAGTGGAAGAAAATATAATAAAAATAAAGAAAAGATCACATAAATCATTTCTCAAGAAAACTTACTTGTATGCAGGTATCCATACATCTGGATTGTTGGATGTTGTAAATAAAACAAACATCTGATACAATGTGATGCCATATGAAGTGAAAACTATTTTCCCCTGTTGGGTATCTTCAAACATGACAAAGGCTAACCAACTGGAGAAAAGCAGAAATAAAAACCCTAGAGCCTGCACAAAGACATCAGACAACAATAAATAGAAAAGAGAACATTATGTAACGCGCACTAATGGAAATAAAAACATATCAAACCAGTTCATAAGATAAATGGAAATATAGTATTGAGCAACATCTAAAAGAAATCAGGGACTGACAATAGTTGCAAACTAAGATTAATTGTAATTCCAGCAGCAATACTGATAAAGGAACGAATGTAAACGAACCAAGACATTCACATAAGTCTTAAGCATTCCGCCCAAAATGATGATGCTCCTTTGCAAGTCCCTAAGGTCATGACAAAATAAAAAACCCGGTCAAATAACCATAAGTTGTTTGACAAAGAGAAGTGCAATTTAAAAATGTTCACCATAACATTCAAATTACATGTAGAAATAACTAAACATTATAAAAACAGACAATTCATTTACCTTTTCTTCTTTTAAAAAAAGAATTCAATAAAATGACAACCCAATTACCACAGACAATAGAAGTAGAGAAGAAAGATCTCAAACATCATTCCCCTAAATTGGCTGATTTTCATCCCTTCTAACGCAGTCCTGCTAGTTTCATTCTCCCTGCTTGTATTATCTAAGAGGTTAAATCATGAAGCATGATGTAAACATCCCTGAGAAATTGTGCCAACCTAGGATTTCTACAGGTATTCAGTAATGATGCGGCATTAAAGAGATAGAAATCCTTGACAAAATAGCTGTCCACATGACAAATATCATGCAATCCTACCCCATAGTTCGAACCAAACTAAACTGCCAACAGTTCACCAAATCATATCTCCATTCACTAAAATGCTATCGATTAAACTTCACCACTGGAACACAAATGCAAAGAAGGTTTATCTATATATATAAGAGAAGAAGAATATGAACTATGGTTAACACATGAACAAGGAACATATGAGTTTTATGACATAGATACCTGATGTATAGAATAAACAAGACAACTCTTATGTAAGGTGCAATTCTGAAAGGAAGAAAATTGAAAGCCACTGGAGACGCATAAATCGCATAAGCCACCAAATCAACAACCAAAATGCATAGGCAAATGACCTGAAAATCCAGCCACCAAAACATTGTATATCAAAACCTAAAGAATGACAAATTAACATTTCTTCATCAATTAACATTGTACAATAGAGTTTATTGATGCACATGTACATTCCATAAAGAGACACATACGTATTGGAAAAATAGAGAGCTGGGTTGCCCAAATGAAAAAGAAAGTATGATGACAAGCAAGCATTTTGTGGCTACACAAACATGAAAACACAAAGATGGAAATTTTTTATGCAATAAACAGTTGATAACATGAACAAGTCTTGTTTTCTGTGAGCTTATCAACTTCCCAATTTGGATTTGGCAGAGATGACCAGTAACAACATTCGGCTATATGCAAAGACACTCAGTTTCCCACATGGAAAAACAGAAATGGATACATTACCGCAAACATTAGAAAAACGTTACAAGAGAATCCTTTTACCGTCAAGACACCAAACTTTAAGCTGGGTTTACGTTTTGGCAAGAAATAAAATGTTACGGGGCGGCTCACATGGGATACAAAGGGTGCATATAAATGCAAGGCTGCTTAAAAGGTTAAACTGGAGTTCATTCATTAGCTTACGGGATAAGGTGCTAGTGTTTCACATTACGTTAACAAACAATATATATGGTACAATTTTCTCCAAGGAAAAAAAAACACAGTGAGAGAGAGAGGTATTCATGTTCCAAAACTATAATTACTGCCCATAAGCAAACCCTATCTAACAAACTAAAGATGCTTCATGTGGCAGAATAAAACAACAACAATCAGATTAAAACTTCACAATAAGAAAACCATAGCCCAGTACCTTGGAACAATTAAGAGGATTTTTCCAGTAGATACGGAAACCTTCATATGATATTGGAAAGAAAATATGTGCCGCTAGTATGATGAGAGTTATGCCCTGCATAAGAAAAAAGAAACCAGTGTAACTTGCCAAAGACCAGATCTGGTGACAGAATAACTTTCATATGATGTCATTTAAAGTGACATGTTTAGTAATAAGACTACTAATGAATTCAAGACAAATTTTACTGACTATGCATTTTATCAGGTCTATACTTTAGATGCATGCTTTCCAGCAGATTAACTAATAATTTATGAAATTTTCAGCACCTTCAAAACTTGGTGGAAGATATAAAAACTTATCCAGCTTATTGCTAACGTTTCAAGAAATCCTAGAAGATCCTTCAAAATTTTGTTAATTAGTCCTGAATCTTTACAGTAATTTGCTTGAACCATAACAGACTTCTTGCCCAAACAAGAAAGCTATTGCCAGTTTCTGGTACAAGTAATTCATTAAAAGTGCTACAGTGCATGACCCAAATGTGCACTATTAATTTTTTTTAATGTACATTTACAACTCTAGTCAGTAAATGTTAAAAATTTCACTAATCAGTTTTGCAATATTTAAGCCATTACTCAGTGTATATGTGCCTCTGTGTTGACAGCGTCTTTTGCAGCACCCTGAATAGAAGAGGATAGATTTCAATCCTATGGAACATGTCCTACACTAAATAAACCACCTTGTAGTTATCCAACTGGTTAACTTTTCTCTACACTAACGAAAAAACTCTTGTTCAGTTATATAGAGATGCCGCAGCAAGGCCAGAACTTACTTCTCCAAGTTAGAAACAAACATCAAGAAGATATTTACTCATACCTCAAAAACAAAGGACTCTGCAGCAGTTAAGTACGGCAGCTCCCCAAGATAGAAGTACTCCCTATCATTGCAAGAATGTCCAGAATTATTTTGACACCACAGCGGTTTCTGCACCAGTTAACCAATTTAAGAATTATATAATAATTTAGAAAGACATTGGAAAATCCTGTTTTTGTTTTTCAATTTTCTCAGCACCTTTATGATAAACTGAAAGCATATAGCGGTTATCAGTAACAGAAGGGTACTGACCTCCAAGAAATTTAGTACTATCATTGCAAAGTAATTGAGGGTCCAAATGATATCAAACTGAATAAAGATGAAGTAGAACTTTGCAACACTTTCAAAGTTTGCTTGATCAAGAATTTCTTCCGGTATACCAATACCATCTTCAGCCTGTACAAAGTAGTTTCAAACCAATCCAACTAAATTCAATCCCAGTCCTAAAGATTCTCAACCAATAACAAAAGGTGAATTTTTGTAAAAAATCTTAAACTTAAGATGGTTAGTAAATTGCGTGGGAGATAAATGAATAATTAAGTAAAAGCAAAAACCGATTCGGCTCCTCGCACGCTAGCAACTAATATGATAATTCATGCCACTTGAAACAGGTCCATATCCTCCATATTTATAGATATTAATATTTTCAATGATTGGGTTGGTGCTTCCTCACCAATCATTAATTTCTATAAATCAATATTATATTTTGAATTTTAGCCACTTCACTAACCCTTAATGGACCTGTATTACTGGAAATAAACTAACATAACTGTGCCCATACTAAGGATTATAAACAAACTAAAAGAAAACAATACATGATCATAAACCACAAGTATTTTACTCAAAAAGTCAGCCCTTCACTGTTTTATTATTATTATTTTACATCCATCAAGACGATATTAACTGACTGAAAAGAATTCCAGAACAAGAAAGCAAAAGAAAAGAAGAAAAATAAGACTAAAGAGACAATAAAATGATTATCAAAATCTCTCTAATGACGAGTCAAACCTTAAATCCAAATCACATGAAAGCAAGAAAAGAACAAAAACCAACCCATCAATCCCATTTACAAATCAAGCAAGAAAACATGATCACAAACACTCAAAAACTCAACTTTATAATAACCCATTTTGATTTAGAGACTCAAAATGTGTTTCCTTTTACTATAAAATGATTAACATCCACATTCAAGAGCACAAAAAATTAAAATTTTCAAGGAACGAAGCTAACCAGATCAACAAGAGCAGCAGCTTTTTGAAAGGGAGAACCATGAGTGATGGCATCAGAACGTCGAGGAAACTTGGACGTGGACTGATCTCTTCTTCTAAAACGTATATCTCGTCCACCGCTGCTTTCTCCTAACAAAGGCTTCTCCATTTTCTTTTGTGATCTCTGGTTGCCGAAAATGGTGGGAAACAAAAGAAAGACAGAGAGACAGAGGTTTAATACTCCACACACAGATCCACGGTCCCCGGGTAGTTATGTGTGCGCCCCACTACCTTGAGTCTAAGGTGGGCCAGTGGGTCCACACAGTTAGATCCCGCGGTGGGTGGTTTGGTGTCAACTGTAGAGGTCGGCTCAAATCCTGTCTTTTCAAACTTTTTTTTTTCATTAAAAAAGACAACAAATCCTTTACTAATCCCATTTTATAATATGTAAGTGCGTATTGAAAAGAAAGAATTACCCAACAAAATAATCTACGAGCATGCTTTCAAAATATTTATACAGAAAAAACTAAAAAACCTTAACAATACCTTATTGATAATAAATATAAAAATAAAATAAATTTTTTAAACTGATATATATATATTTGATTTTAATAAATATAAAACCAAACCAAATTGAATTGATGAATTTGATTTTTTATTAGAGTATCTGATTTAAGAATAGATTTTTAAGTCCAGACCAAATACTCATCCTTGAATTTCCTAGAGCATTGTAAATTATTGGTTATATTAAAGTTCATTGGGGGTAATCTGCTTGAGGATACTGTTGAATTTTGATGCAGATTAAGTAATTGTAAGGGTAGATTGGAAGCATTTATTCGAGAGCGAATAAATACTGTAACGTTAATAATAATAATAATAATAATAATAATAATTTTGGTTTAGGACTCCTTGATATTTTTCTTTACTGTTTCTTAACTAATTATTTTTATTCTCGATTGACTTGATGCAAGGTTCGGATAACGTTTTAGATAAATTAATCATGATTAATTTAAGAAAATTAATTTTTATTTTAAAGTCAAAATAATATCATTTAAAAAATAAATAAGATTTTAATCAGGTTGATTCCCGAGCTAAAAACAAGTAGGCTGGGTTCCACGTTGATATTAACCGTTAAGATTTGCAGGTTTAATAACATTGATTTGGAATAAGAGGGCGACAATACCCCACTTGGCGAGTTGATTATGAATGATGAATAAATTACTCAAAATTAAATTCCAAATCCTTATCATGATGATGATGGCCATGGCTACTTGTAAAAATGGAGGGAGGGAAGTTTCTATTACTGGATAAAACATATCTGTGCAGAGGGAAGTCACCTCTCAAGTGGTGATACGCTCAATCGACACGGATGTCGGCAAGAGAAAAGGTCAAAAGGGGGGACCAAATAAAATCAATTTCCCAGTTGGCTTTTATTGCTGCAGTGGAGGATGAGGCGACAAGCTGCTGCTTTAGACTTTTTCAGTGCAGAAGTTCCATGGATAGAGATGAACTTGAACAGATAGATGGACCCATCTTTGATATTTCTTCGCAACTAAGAAGACCCCACCATCATGCAATAAGATTTGGATCAAATCGTGGAGCCCATGTTGTTTTTGCTCAGATTTAAGCATTCAAGGCCTGGATTTGAAGGATCAGATTCAAAGATTTGTTGAGCAGAGATATTGAAGCCCAGCAAGTTGATCCGGTTCATGACGATAGAGAGATAAGCCCAGATATGAAGGATCAAGAAATGCTTGAAGCAAAAACAAGAATCCCAACAAGCTAAAACTGTTCATGATGTTAACAATGGATATTAGAGAAAAAGAGGGGGCAATTGATTGTTTCTGTAAAAAACTGATTAAACTAGAAAAAAGGTAATTGAAAAAATTAAACAATAAAAAAAAATCGATTAAACCGATTAGAATTTTTAAAAAAACTGATTGGTTCGGTTTCGGTTTTACAAGCTTAAAACTAAAAAAATCAAACCGAATCAAACCCAAACCGAAAAAAACCGGAAAAAACTAAGCCAAATTGAAAAAATCTAGTCAAACTGGTTTAAACCGGTTTTTGTTCTAAAAAACCGAACCAAAACCGGTTTATTTGAACCGATTTCAGTTTTTTTTTTTAAATTCGATTTGGTTATTTTTTTTTTATAAAAACCAAACCAAACAAAAAATAATCACCCCTAATTTCTCGCAATATCAATTTACTATTTAACAAAAAAAAACAGTAAACTTTTTATTGGGATTAATACAATTTTTTTTAGGGTTTATTTATTATTATGAGATTAACTAGCAATAATTTCATTTTTTATTAAAAATATCGTATAATAACTAAATTACTTTTAAAATCAAAGTTTTTCAAACTGATTTTTAAGAGTTTTTATTTTATATATTCACTGTTTTTTTAGTAATTATCAAACTGACTGAGAGATAATTTTTTTTTAATAAATATAAATATTAATGTAAAAAAAATTAATTTTTAAATTTGTTTAGAATTATTTTAATGTGTCAAAGTTAAAAATAAATTTTAAAAAATAAAAATTATTATTTTAATAAAATTTTCAAACAAAAAAACATTTTCAAAAATAATATACTCCAAAAGTCGCGGTATGCTTTCATGTGTTGCCCCATTTCTTTAAAATATTGAATAGTTTTGTGACTGATACATTTAACTCTTATTAATTGATTAAGCTAACAAGTCATTTTCATCTGGACCTACATTCAAGATGAACAAGAACCCATTTTATTTTTTATTTATTTATTTTATTATTTATAATAATAATAATAATAGTGTCAATATCATCTTGATTAATTATTCTTTTTAATCCTGTGTTGTTTTGGGCCGATTCTAATTACTTTGTTTAATTATGAAAGTAATTTTATAATTTCCATGACAAGTTCATATTGTCCACTCTTGTTTAACCCTAATGCAGACGCTATTGCCCTGAGATCTAACCACATGTATGGTGGATATCAACCTTCTTTTGCATGATCTACACTATAAATAGCAGGTCAGAAGCTGATAATTAATCATCCTGAGTTGAGTTAGGCTTGAGCAGATTCATTCGCCAACTAACCCTTTAATTTATCCTATTTTTCCTAAAGAAAATGTCTGGTTGTAGCTGTGGCTCTGACTGCAAGTGCGGCAGTGACTGCAAGTAAGTGCTATTTCTTTTCTTGTGAAGCTTTTACCAATTAGAAACATCCAGTCATGGAGCAGGGCGTTGAGCTGTTTGTTCAAACGTCAGAACATCCAGTTCAACGCTGTTTCCATGCCTTTTTGTCCCTTCAAAGATGCTGAAAAGGGCACCACCATATATACTAGTTTCTTGATTTTCATTTTTCCTTGCCCTTCTCAAGTTGAGAGTATAGTCTGACACTCACCTTGCTGTTTTTGTGATTTCCTTGTATGTTGCAGATGTGGTATGTACCCTGACTTGGGTTTCTCAGAGAGCACCACAACCGAGACAATCATTGCAGGTTTTGCACCAGTTCAGATGTAAGTGTTCCCACAGCTGATATACTGTAATTGGTTTCATGCATCGAAGTCTTACTTGATTATTCTATATGGAAGAAAAAGGGAATTTAACAGATTTCCTGCTGCTGCTGCTGCTGCTGCAGGTTCTACGAGAGGTCTGAGATGAACTCTGGTGCTGAGAATGGCTGCAAGTGTGGATCAAACTGCACCTGCGATCCATGCACTTGCAAATGAGAAAACTTGGGCATGGCTCCAACAAAGTAGTTATTGTGGCCTATAGTAAACCAGGTGGTCAGTACTCCATGTATGCATATATGATTGTGCTTTCTGTAAATTAATAAAACAGCAAAGGGTTCCTCAAAATCCTTTCTGTAGGGTTTTCATTTGCTGCTGTAATTTGATGGCTACTGATCTGTCTTGTGTGTGTGTGTGTGTGTGTGTCACTGCTTTGTTGGCTTCAACTTTCATGGTGATTGAATGAAAAATGCTTGATCAGTTTGTGCTTTAATGGTGTGCAGACTTTTTCTTCTCCTTTCTCCCTACAAATCATAAGACTTTTCATCTGCTTTGACGCTGGTAAAAATATGACGCCATGCAAGCATCATTCTCTTGAATAAGAATTATATGTAATTTAATCATTAACATAGCTGAATTGATCAGATTTTGAGTAAAATTCTTACGAATAGGCTCTTTGAATGATGAACAAATCCGTATGCATTCGCTCATCTAAAATGGAGTCAACCTCCCATTGCGTATTGGTACTTATCTGGTATAGAATAGATCTGCTTCTCTTTGTTCCTACAAACAGAATTGTGGAAATGATATAAATACAGAAATTATCAATAATAATAACATAAAAAACCACGCTCACATTATAGATAAAAGCAAACATTTGAGTTTTTTTATTCTATTGGAAGTTTCTATAGTCATTAACTTTGGGGTATATCAGATTAGTCGAAATACATGCAAGCTGCCCGAACATCCATATTAATAAAAAAAAAATTATATGTAATTTTCTCCTCTTATCATAATTACATTAATCAACATGTATTAAAGAATTAAAGATCCAGTAATCAAATCAAGTACAGCAACTAAATGTATTCATAGCGTTGCATAGTATAATTAATAGAGCGAGAGATGATTATCATCAACATCAAACTAGTTCCTGTCATGCTGAGTTTTGATTATTTTTAAGGAGTTTGGTGTGGTGATATCATAACCTATCCGATGCTATTTTTTATGTATATATTCATAGTTTTCAATAAATACATAAAAAAGGCGCTTAATTTGCAAACCGCATGTTAGGATGCGTGCAATATAAAATGTTTGTAATATTCCTGTTCCAGAAGTAGAGATGCCATGGAAGATGCCACCCTCCAGTTCAAGGAACACAAATCTTCTTGGTCGGCATCATGTTTTGCAGTTTAGGGACTTGCGCAGGAATTCCTTGATGGGGAGTAGCTGTTTTTATATATATATATATGCAGATTTTTTGTTGCGTCTTGAGCTTCATGGAAAGCATGAAATATGCTGGTGTTTCAACTCACAGCTTTGGAGCTCTCTCAGATTATCGAACAGTCACTTTTCTTAGAACCATTTTGTTTTTGTATTTAAAAAATTCTTTTGAAATTTTTTTATTTTAATTTTTTTTTAAAATTTTTTCATTTTGATAGGTTGATATTAAAATAAATTTTCAAAAATAAAAAAAAATATTATTTTAATATATTTTCAAATCAAAAATATTTTAAAAAATAATTGTTATTACAATACCAAATAAACTCTTATTAAAGAGTATAAACATCAATCAAACTTCAGACCCAGGGACGGTTCTCTCATTTTGGCAGTCCATTTACTTATTTTCTCAACTTTGCTAGGTGTAGTGTTATTTGTCCCAAAAATACTATTTTTAAATTAGATTTCAAGATATGATTTATATTATTTTCTATCACATATCTTTAAGTAAAAACTTTTTAAGTTTAAACTCACACTATATTATGCTTAATTTTTAATATTCTATTTAATTTTTAAATAGAATAAAGATAGTGATTGTTTGGTTAACAAGGCTCTAATATTATATTAAAGTATCATCTCATTCAAAAACTTAAATTGTTAGGTGAGAATTTAAGATATAATTTATATTATTGCCAAACACTTTTAAAAAATAATCAACTAATTTAAAAAGAAAATAAAAAAATAAAAATACTCAGCTAACCCAATGGTTTAAGATCTTCCATAAATTCTTTGGTGGGTTGGTTATTTGAATATATATATTGAATTCAATTGGCTTTTAATAAGATTAGTTGGGTATTATATTCATGAATTTAAGATGCTAGTTTAAATTGACTCGAACTATTTTATTTTGTTATTTTGTTATTTTTTAATATCAAGTTATTTTAGAATTTAACTTTGTTATTTTTTCTTATAGTTATCATTATCATATTTTCTTTTAATTTTTAGTCAATTTACTGCTGTTTAATTGAATTAACGTGGATTTCCTTTTTTAAATCACGCTAGCAATGCCCGAGCATCGTGTTTTTTTTTACATTGCAAAAAAATCCGCCAGATCTACGGGCCATCTGTATATTTATATATATATATATTGAAAATACGGTGAAAATAAGTTAGTTCTTCGTTCTTTGTTAGAAACCGATAAAAGCTAGATGTCAGAAAGAACAGTTAAAAGAAACAGACATGTCAAAAATATTTTCATGGAATTAATTAACTTAGGGTTTGAATAATAGATAATTGAAGCATAAATAATGTAACGAATATAGAAGAGAGAGTAAGTACTAATGTGTTTGTCAATAAATATTATTCCAAAGTATCTAATGAAAATTTTATCATAATTAGATTCAATTAATATGACAACCATGTAACAATTAAGGTAAGCTATCAATTATTTTTCCACAAGCAATCAAAGCTACAATTAATAAAACAATTAACATTAGAACACATAAGAACACAATTAAAATTTGTATGCATTAGAACTTTTAAGCATTAAACACATATGAACCCCCTGCTCTTCTCGCCCCGATGAGCATAGCACAAAGCCCAGGTCTGAAGAATCAAAATTTCTTAAGCAAATGAAATCCAGCAAGGTAAATTTCACCACAAAATTCAAGGCTTAATAGAGACAGGGGAAAATGATTTATCATGCACATATGAGGAGTTAATGTGGTGGTGAGCTGGGATCATCCTCAATAATTCTGCCCTTAAACCATACAGCCCACAGAATCCAACGAGAGAAATAGGAAGTCAAATTCATTCAATGAAAGATGAAATAAAGAAAAGGATGCAATCCATAACAAAGACAGTTAAGCAAAAGCAAGATTCGTGTTCTTGACCAAAACAGAAGAAGCCAGATAGGGAATCAAAGCACAAAGCTAATGTATGAATAAACAGATAGAAGCATAGTCAACAAAAGATCGGTTATGGATTGCACGATTGCCTGCCTCGTTGAATATCACCATTTTTGTCCTCAAGGCAGTCAGTTAAGACAAAGCAAGATTAGTGTTCTATACTGCCACAAAAAGACTAGGATAAAGACACCAGATCTGAAGTATGAGTAACTCAAAAGCTGCATATCTGACAAAAGAATTACAAATAATCAAGCAATCTCAACAAAGCTACCGCACTAAGCTACTTTCAATATATGGACACTGCTGTATTTTCAGAAATGAGGGGAGGCTAGGCACGTAAGAACACAAGGGTCCGTGAATAATAATGCCAGGGAGAGCGTGAGGTATTACACAAATTACATCAGTAAAGGAGATAAGAATCTGAGAATGAAGAACCAAATAAAAGTTTCCTCTCCAACCACACTGAATTTCAGACATTACCAGAGTAGCAACTGTGTCAATCTCACGTGCAAAAAACAGGGAGAAATCTAACCTCTCAGTTCGTATGATTATCTTACAACCTCTTCTTGACTTGAGACCTGCAAAAGATACCCCAGTCCTGTCAGTAATGACCAGAAAATTGGAAGGACAGTAGATAGTAGACCAAACGATTCAGTTATCTTTCATTCAAAGATTAAATTAGAGACTAAAAACCATCAGTATATTAATAGCAAAAGTCAAATGGGATAAACTAATTGTTTATCAACCACCTACACACACAAAAAAAAAAAAGGTCCACGGAAAACTCGAGGTTCAATCCCTTGTTGGGCCACAGTGTAGCTGAATTAAGACATATATATATACACCCAGTATTAGGAAGAAAGCAGGATTCAACACCACAACTAGTTCCACTCATGCAAGGTATAAAAAGAATTAAATAAATAGTGCAACTGAGGCAATAATTTTACCATAATTCTATTAATCAAACAATAGCAAAAAAAACTAGTTTTTTTTTTTTCGTGCTATGTTGTCCGTCAGATATGTTTTTTAGTAACTTATAAAAAATGTAAAAATGTTAGGAAGTTAAAAGTTCAATGTATACGAATAAAAAGTTTTTAAAATATTGTGATGATAACCCTAGATGATATTTATTAAAAAAAATATTGAGATACTAATACATTGGATTGACCAGGACTAACCATATTTAAATTGTGAGACTCAATATGGGACATGAGTCCGTGATAACACCATAAAATTTAAATCAAAACAAATTAGAAACTCCAATTCAAATTAACCAAATATTGAAGGCCTCAAATGAAAGAAAAAACCATTTAATAAAAAAAATGACTCGAGCAAACCTAAATCGGTGTCTCACATTATAACGTGGCTCGGACCAGTGTTTTTAAAGAAGAAAAAAATTCGAAACTTGGATAATTGACCTGACAGGATCTATTAAGTCGAGTTAATTTAATAATATGATTAAAAAAATAACAATGAACAATAAATAAAAAGACACGAAGATAACTCATGTCATTTTTAAAATTAGTGAAAAATCATATTGAAAAAAAAGAGTTCAATCTTCAAATAAATCAAATATTGAAATATAAAACAGAAAAAACATGAGTTTAAAAAAAAATAAGACTTTTTACCATACACTATATTGCGAGTTAAATATTTTTTTGTTACCTTAAAAAAATGTTAAAGTAAATGGAAATGATGACAAACTAGACGATATATTTTTAAAAAAAACCTATTGAGCAATTAATTTAATTTTATCCAAAAACAATTCTTAAAAAACAAAGCTAATAAAAAAAAAATATAAAAAAAAAACCCGAGATAACCCAGGTTATTTTTAAAAGCAGTGAAAAATCCTATAAAAGAAAAACAATAAAATTACAAAGTCCAATATCCAATTAAATTAAATGTCAAATGATGAAACTGAAATACATAAGTTTAAAAAAAAAACAACAAATAACCCGAACGAATCTCTTAATTCTGGGTTAATCTCTCCAATTCACAACTCGTTGAATTCTAGAACTAAGATCAATCAAAAAGCTCAATTTAATATTAAAAGATGATTTAAAAAAAATCAATTATAAAAACTTGCCAATGTTAAAAAATAACAATAAAAAAAATAAGGATAAAATCTTATATGTAAATATAATGAAAAAAGATGAAATTGTAAAAAAAAAAAAAAATTCTAAAAACTATCCAAAATAAAATAAATAGCAATTAAAAGATAAAGACTAAGTCTAAAATTAAAAAAAATTAATGGAGGATAAAATAAAAAAAAACAATTCAAACCTATAAATTAATTTAAATAAAAAAAATCAATTAAAAAAATAAAAAACAAATATTAAGAGGAAAAAATTGAAAGGTTGTTGTGAAATATCGCAAGGGCACGCACAAAAACCAAGAAAGAAAGGAAAAGAAATAAAGAAAGCCAATCGTCGTCAAACTGATCAAAATTATGCAACATGCGCCGCCAGAAAACGACAAAGTGACTTACTTGTTGGAGCGTTCCAGCAGCTTTTCCTTTTCTTTATTAATTAAATTACCAAATCACCCTTGAGATCATATAAATATTGCAAAAAAACAATGTAAAATCACGAATATACCCTTAAAGCCAAGCTTAAGATTTTTTTATTCCAAAGGCATTATAGTAAGTTACATTGTTCATAGTTAAAGGAAATTTCGATAAAGATCGTAGACCAAGTGATTGCACTGTGCAAAAAAATAAGAAAGGACTGGGATACTCCTGAACAAATATAAAATAACAAATAAACCTAGTAAAAAAGATCATTACCCTGAGACAGCATGGAGTGATTTTTTAAAAGGCAAAACATCAGTTCACTGTTATAATTCATAGTGAATGAATTAAAGCATAGTTGCAGTGGTTTTCCCACCCCAAATTAGTTCGGTTAATTCACTCACTGTTGAAATAAAGTGAACTCAAAAGGCATGGAATTATCACAAATGTTGTATATAATGACTTCGTGGTCCAGAGCATGAGAGGCTCCCCTTCATTTAACATAAAAGAATAAATGCAAACATCCCGTAAGGTGCACAGTGCAACACTAGCATATTCCAGTCATCTAATTCGACTTTGTCTAGTTTAGGTTGCCAAACAAGGCTAATAATCAGAAACAGAACTGATGGGCTGAGAAAAATCTCCTTATATTGAAAGAGTTGTGTCAGAATTACCTCAAATCACAAATCAACTACGATTTTTTTCCCGTGAAAAGCTGGAAGATCCGGAGGCCCCTGCTGAATGCCTCGTTGAAGAGGATCCTAGTCTGCATTGATTGGAACCCAGGCATCCATGACAAAAATGCCACAGGGACCATAACTATCACCCCAAACAATATATCATATAGCCGAGCCACAGAAACCACTGCTTCCCAAAGTATAGCGGGCAGGAAGGGGCGGAGTACTTGGGCAATCAATAAAATGCCCCATCCAGTGGGGATAAAAGCCAACAAACTTGTGAAAATATCAGTAAATTTGAAAGATGTGAACTGAAGCAGGGCTACAATCACAAAGATGCCAAGCACAATGATTAGAAACTGGACCATCCGATAGTAGATGTGATCTTTTGCAGCATACTTGTTCCGGGCATATGCTACCATCAAAAAAAACCCAAAGGCGACAACTACATAAATCCAAGAGAGCAAGTACACAGCAATGCTAGTACTTCCAGCAGCAATACCTAGTTGGTATACGATCCCATATTGAAAAAAGAAGAAGCGAAGGTCCAATATTACATCCAGTAACTTTCCCCAAAGCCCAGTTGTCCTCAGATGATCCTGCTCCTCATACCACCATCTTTCCCAGCTCTGTTCAGATTTTGCAAACACACCACCTTGGTACCAAATCCAGTTCATAAAATCATCGAAGTCGTATACTGTCTTCAACCAATCAAAGCCAGATGGATTGAAGACAAACGGGGCCAATATCCACGACACAACCAGGAACCAACTAGAGATGGTCATTGCTATATAAACAAATGTGTCCTTAGCTACAGGGCTGTACGCTGCATAAACTACAAGTATCAGTCCAAGCTCAATTGCCTTCACAAAATGGCTACGAGCATAGAGCCTGTAATTCTCTGCAAAACTCTTGTGCTGCACAACAAAACCACGCCCAGTTGCCCGATATTTTGCGCCACCATGGAGGATGGTACGGCCAAAGTAGTGCGTCCGAGTTCCCATAGAGAATGTGTAGAAAACAGATGAGAGCTGGAGCTGCATCGTCAAGAAATCCCAGATAGCTTCGAGAAACCCGTGCTCAAGAGAGTTCTCCACTATCATCGGAAGGGCAGTGAAGAGGCCAAGTTGGATGATGAATTGCTGATTCAAAATAGCACCAAGTGCCTTATTGTTACTGCTGTTGTCGGCCAAAGCAGAACCCTCAACACCGCTAAGAGCCAGATAAAGACGGCCCCACAGAAATGCATACACAGTCAGAATGACCATCATAGTGTTCAAAAAAAATCCCACCGTAGTATAAAAGAATGACAGCATACGGAAGAAGTCCAGCCTATGGCCCAATCTATAGACATCTCTGCTAAGAATTTGCTCGCCATTTCCACTGGCAACTTTTGCTTCAAACATGGATATTTGATTCAACCCAACATCCCTTCCTTTTCCAACTTGGATGTATTCGTGGTGAGTAATATTGCCTCCTCTCAAGGTGCAATTAAAGCCAGCAAATATGTCCTCACTAATGTTAATCACTCTGGAAGCCTTGCTGATTCCACCTCTAGTCATGAACCAAAACCTGTCAAAGACATCTGGATGGCCATAATGCATTCGAATTTTCAAAGGGTTTGCCAAAACACGCTGACCCAGGGTGACAAAACTAGTTTCCTGAGCAGACATAAACCATGCAAGAGATGAGACAGAACCAGTAAAAATGTGTTCCCTGACTCCCAAGATAGTAGGTTTACGAGCTCCATAGTAGTGCCTGTATTCTTCCAAAAGATTCCGCATTTTGAGAGCCTCTTCAAAATAGTTATCCTGGTTCATATCAATAGTCTGCACTGCATCCCCACGAGTGAAGATTAGGGCATGATTTTGATTCTCTGGTTTTCCCTCACCGAGTTTCAAGGGACCCGGCAACTTCACCCTGTAGATTTCCACTTCCTTGTCCAACTGCTGATCATACTTCACAAGTACAGAATAATATTCCATCTCATCCCTCCCAGTGTTTACTTCGTCAACATAGGCAACTCGAAGGGCCTCATTATTTTTCATCAGATACAAGATTTCCTCAGCATGGGGATCCTTCTTTGCCTTTTGTGCCCCGTATATCTGGCAGGCAACCACATATGTGTATTTCATCAAAGCAGTCCCATACTCATGACCTTTAAACAACAAATTCACTGAACTGCTATTTCTGCTCAAGCTCTTAGAAGGAGAACTTTCTGAGTCAATGCTATCCAAACCATTGTCTCGCCTCATCGAGCCAAGTTCTCGTGAACCCTCTTTAATGTCCATCTCCGAGGCAGAATCAAGAAAAGCCAGCATCTTAAGAGCACGGTAATAATACATCATTCCCCTCACAGTACGGCCAAGCGTCTGGCCTCTATAAGATGCCCAGAGCCTAAGATCTCTCAACTTGGTCGTCCATATCTCACCATCCTTTTCCATTCCTTCACGGCGCATCCTCTGCATGAAGTTTTTCCACTCATCAGCATAAATAGTTTGCAGGTAGTACAGTATGGAAACCCCATCTTCATTTTCAGTTCGAAGCTGTTCTCTGCTGTATAGCACCTCCTCATTGTAATAAGGGGTCAGCACACTAAAAGCCATCATTTTCTCAACCTGGGGAGCGTGGGGCATGCTCATGAACAGGGAATTGCTGAAAAATGCAATTCTGCGCCTGGCCTCTAGATTTTCTGGGATAGTGTTCATCGAGTCCCTAGAGGTAAGAATCATGTGCAAACGCCGTGTCTGCCTATAGAAGGTCTCATTGCTAGCATCAGGCAACTGAACTGCATTCCCAAAAAGAAGCCCAGCCATGGCAGCTGGGTCACGAGGAGCCAACCCGTCCTCCATCAACTGTTCAGTGCTCCTCTTCTCTCTGAAAAATTCTCGTACAGCAATCTCATATAGAGCCTGTAGAGTATCTACCACCTGGTTCAGATCCCGCTTAGGCTTGTTCAACAGCTCAAGAAGCTTTATCAACTTGGCATGGAAATTAGGCAGAGCTGTCATCTTGAAAGTCTTGGTGAATTTCTCAATCTGCAGAGAGTGATCAATTTCTTGAAACAAAACCGTGATAATTGAGTGCTCTTCTGTGTTGGTCTTGATGATTTCAAGTAACAGGTGCTTGACACTATCATAAGCTTCTATGACCGCACAGCGCCTATACTCGTTCTTGCATATCTTGTACCAGAGCCACTTATCAGGAGCATCTACCAACTCTTTGGCCTGGCTAAGAGCAAGCAGCAGCTCATTGCACAGGAGAAAACTTGGCCAGCGAATCACCCTCACATTCCAAGAATTCTGTGGCAACTCCATCAACTCAAGCTCCTTGTCAGAGATAATATCCTCCTCCCTGAAAATTATTATGATCTCATTCCATATCAAAGCAAACTTGTTTGCCTCAACCTGGTTAGACTCCAGCTTCTTGTAAGGGTGGCCAAACCCATACCTAAGCTTCAACCTGTGAATGGCATCTTTGAACTTGCTCTTGAACGTACCCCTTGCATTCAACAGCTGCTCCTCTGGCATCAGATTAAACTGAATTGCACTTGCAAAGAACTGAAATCTCAACCTTAATTGCTGGATGTTTCGAATCTCACCCAAATGTTGAAACAACCCCACTCCTGCTCCAACAAAAGAGGAATAAATGGCATACCAAATCTGCAAGTCCATCAAGTAAATCAACACCACAGGAAGCCACAGCAACCCAACTGAAAACCTATTGCTGTGGTCAAAAAACTCGTGCCATTCATAATTCACATCCTTCAGCTTCAGCATCTGTTTTGATGGTTTAACCATGGGTTTAATCTGCATAAAGTAACTGAAAGCAAATTTGGTAGCTAAAACCATAGCCCAAAACAAACTATATTTAATATTATCCACAAGCCCCTCCCTCAACCCTCTACCAATAAAACTACTACTCTGAAACCACCATGTCATCATCCGAAATATCCTCCAATCCGTATTCTCAAGAAAATTCCTAATCCAAGGAAGAATAAACAGAGCCAATGCCAATATCTCTGGCGCCACAAACACCAAAGCAACCTCAAGAAAAGTCACTACCTTCCTATCAGCCTCCGATGACCAACTCAGATCCCTGGGCGATCTCCTCAGATCACTGTTCCTCTGACTCCAAATCCTCCCATAAAATGCACCAAACACAATAATCCACCCTACTGCAACCACACTTTTCAAAATCATCCTAACCCCAAGCCCCAAAGTCTCCCTCGAAACCAAATTATACTGTGTCCCAACATCAAGCAATGACTGCAAGAACCTCAACCCACTCCAAGTAAAAAAAACAGTCAACACCCTAACCTGCACATCCCTGCTCTTCAACGCTTTCCACGGATACTCCTTCTCCTCCCACGCAACAATAATCCCCGCTTGCAAAAACAAAATCAATATCACCCACAACCTATCAAAACTCCTTACAATATTCCAAAACGACCGTTGCTCCACAAACCCCGTCTTCCCCACCTTCTTCCTCGATCCCGAAGTCACAAAAAAATTACTCCCTAAATCAATCGGCCATTTCAACCTCTCAAAACACCTCTTACTCCAAAAATACTCATTCAAATCATCATAATTCCGCCAAGCACTATGCGGCGCAGCCCCGTTAAAGCTCCTATCCACTTCCCTCCTCGCCGTCTCATAAATTGGCTTCACAACACCATTCAAAAACGCATTCTCCCCTGAAATTGACGGCATCACCGGCTGCCCTGTATTCTCATCAATATAATCCTCTAAAACTCTATTCAATTCAAAACACATATTATGAAATATAAAGCAAATACACTCCGGCATAAACCGTAAATTCGCCGATTCCCCCCAAATTAACAAATACAACGAGACATACAGTAACTCCCTTCTCAGATCCGTCGACCGGTCAGAGATCCAGATATTCGACTTCTTATTCAAGTAATCACACCAATTTGTATAATTCTTCAGCAGTTTCCGCCTGAACCGACGGAGTACACCGGCGTCTAGGGTATCAATGTTGTCCGGCGGAGGAGTCAGCCGCATCTGAGCGTTTGCAAGGTGAAGGACTAGGTGCTCCCGCTGGTTGCGAACGTTGTCCTTTTGGAAGCCGAAGAGCAGAGCAAGCCAGTCGAGGAGGTCCATTGAAGGGTGCCATTGAGCGTAGGGTGGTTTACGGAGGTTTCCGACGGTGCGTAAGGCGGCGGCGGCTGCTCGAACTTCGGGGTAGCGGAGGGAAGGGTGGTCGGCAAGGAGGTTCTGGATGGGGATTATGTTGTAGGGTTGGGATTCGGTCCGGGCCGGGTTAGGAGGGGGCGGGCGACGGAGAGACATGGCATTTGAGAGTGAGGATTGTACAGGCCGGGTTTGGAGGTGGTTTTTAGGCGCGTTTTGGGGTGTTGTTGGATTTTGCTAGAGAGATTTTTGAAATAGTTGTCTTTGCCAGTGTTTTTGAAATATTATGGATGGAATTTAGAGGGAGGACTAACTTGAAGTTCTGTATAAATATAAGGACTTTGTGGTGCTTTTCTTCTTGGCTAATTCTTGAGGTGGTACTTGGCTTTGGGTCTGTACGGTGTAGTTTTTTTCCCTCTATATATACATATTTTTATTTTATATAAACAAATTAATTTTTTTCATCATTTCTTGATTTTAAATTCAAAATCATAAACTATGGGGCAAATTAACTTGTTAGTTGAGCTATGACTTAAATCTTGCTTCTATTGTCTAAAAATTGAAGCTGAGTACATGTATATAAAGTATAAAGAAAATTAAAAGTATTTTTATCAATTTTAATAGAATAAAATATGATTTTTTTATTTATTTATCTGGGTGAATAGGTATAAATAATTACAACACAACACAATACAAATTTTCATGTTTCAGGGATACGTATTAAAAAATCCACTTGTATAATCAGTTAAATTATTTTTTTGTTTGGGTAAAATCTTAATTCTAAATTCAATGAATATAGAAATTAAACCATTCCATTTATACCAATTATTTGCTTAATTATGTGTCAAGTAACCGTGATGAAGGCTAGCATGATTGGAGTGTGATCGTGGTTGCTTTTCAAAGTGTTTTTTACTTTGAAATACATCAAAATAATATTTTTTAAATTATTTTTTACATCAATACATCAAAATGATCTGAAAACACCAAAAAATATTACTTTGAAGTCAAGAAAAAAATATAACAATTTAAATTATTTTTAAAACACTTTTAAAACGCAAAAATAAACAGGATTGAATCAACTCTCCTAGAGAGAATTGCTTTTTTACGTGTAACATGCATGCATCATTCGTGTGTTTATTTTTGTGTTTAAGAATTAATTTTTTTTTAAATAATTTTTTTATTTTAAATTCATTTATTTATGATTTTGAATAATTTTTATGTGCTGATATAAAAATAAATATTATTTGATGTATTTACAAGTGAAAACAATTTGAAACGTACCCGCCACCATAATTAAGAGTTTGTTTAGTACTGTGGTAGTGATTTTTTTTCTTGAAAATATATCAAATAGAACGATTTAAAAAAACTAAAAATTTTAAAATAATTTAAAATAAAAAGAAAAATAAAAAAAATTCAAATCTTTTTAAGATATAAAAATAAACCGGTAAATATATATAATATTCCAAAAAAAAAAAAAAACCTCAAGCATTATTTCATGTCGTGTGGGAAAAGCTTTGTATTTGTATTTTTGTCCTTGCGGGATTCAGACATTACGCGTTTCATTTGATTGGGACGCGATCGGTAAGAAGAAGAAAATAAATAAATAAATAAATAAATAAATTAGAGAGAATTAAATCCCAATTGCAAGAGATAGTGAAAGGGTGGAGAAAATGAGGACAGCCCTTTTTGCTGCATTGTCATGAAAGAGACTAATTCAAGAAAATACAAAGGGGGAGAAAAAGGCATTATTAACTAACTGACAAAGTAAAAATCCAATCCATTGATGGTGACATTTTCTAATTTTTGTAGGGAATTCAAATCATGCTATTCTCGGAAACTACACAAATAAAATAAAATTTCATTTCTTAAAAAAATTAAATTAAAAAAATTAAATTAGACTAAAAGGTCCTTGAAACCAACATATTTATTGCTCGTACGGGAGTTACTAGCTTTTATTTTTCTCATGCTTCCATGTTTGGTAACATTTAAAAGCTGGTATTATAGTTCTAAGTGGTAGCTTAACTGTTCAGGTCTTGAATTTATTTTCTAATAATTATAAGTTCAATTTCCCTTAAGATCACTAAAGACTTACATAGTCGTTAATTTCAGGACCCGTGAGATTAGTCAATATTCGCGCAAATCAGTCCGAACACCTACATTAATAAAAAAAACTGGTATTACAACTCTTTTCTCACGTGACTTTATAATCATTTTAAGAAGCTATAATTTATAGCCTTTAGAAGTGTAACCATATTTCTCTTGTTTGGAATTGCGGTTTAAATGAAAGTCAACTAAAATTTAATTTTTTTGTTTAAAATTATATTTTTAAATTGTTTTGATGTGTTGATATTATAAATAAATTTTAAAAAATAAAAAAAAATATTATTATAATGTATTTCTAGTAAAAAAATATTTTAAAAATAATTACTACCATGCTGCTTAATATTTTAAAAACAAATGTAAATATATAGATTACATAATTTTCAACATTTTTATGTTAGTTTTTCAAAGGAAATGGAAGATTCTGTTTTTTTTATAAATAAAAAAAAATATCTCTGACGTTTCTCTTTTGTCGTTTTCAAGGTTTTAATATTTTTTTTTTAAAAAAAAAAACCCCTTCCTTTGTGGCTAAAATGTTTTATAGATAAAAAGAAAAAAAAAAAAGGGAGAAGTAATCATCTTTGGAGGCTTCTCCCATACATACAAAGCCACCAAACGGACCCACACTCCATGCCTCCATTTTTTAATATTTTATTATTGCTCCACCGATCAGATCTAGGAACTCTCTTCCAGCCAGTGTCTCTGACCGTGACCGTTCGATGGATAAAAGTCAAACAAAACGCCGGTTTTTTTAAATTCAAACGAAAGTTTTCGAAACACGGTTACGACTTAGTGGACCCTCTAGATATTTCCACGTCGTCGTCATGTGGGACCTCAATTTGATTACATGATGGATGGTTGAGATTTCATGGGTTTCACACTGATGGTTCCGATGAAAGTTCATCTTTCACATGGCAAGTGGGTGTCGTAGAATACAAGGCAAACCTTAGTTATACATTCAAAGTATTTTTAAAAATTGGAGCATAATTAAATTATTTAACAACACATGTTATGTGATCCACATAAAATATAAAATCCCAAATTTATTTAAAAAATATTATTAATTACAGTTTATTTATATATATTTCTCTTACATATAAGAAGCTTTCTTTTATTTCATCATTCGAAGAGAATCATTGAAGAACACAAATAATTAATAGTTTTATTTATATATTTAATGGGACAATTGCACAAAATATACTTTAGATGTATAATTAAGATTATCCCAATAGTTTGGTGATAATTTAAAATTTGTCCTAAAACAAATTTAAAAATAAAAGGTTGTCTCGGATAAAAAATAACTAATTAATAATTTCAAGTTTATTATCAATTAAGAATTAATATGATCATCATAATATCAACTTTTTTTTTTGCATAAATGAGTTTATAAAAGTATGATAGTTTTTGCTTTTAGATACATTTCAACATCGTGTTTCACTTGAAAAAACATAAAATTGATTTTTTTATAGTTTTTTCTATGATTTTAATTAATATGTTGATATCAAAAAATAAAAAAAATCATTTAAATATATTTTTAAGTGAATTTTTTTTTAAAAGCATAGTATATCACAATACCAAACACAATTTAGGTATAAATAAATCTAGTGATCATCAAAGCCGAGAAAGACTAGATTACAAGAAGAAATTATCATGAATATTAATGATACACACACTAAATACAATTTAGATGTAAATAAATCAAATGATTATTGATACTAAACCACAATACCAAACACAATCTAAATGTAAATAAATCTAAGTGATGCCAAGCTAGATTATCGATGATCACTAGATTTATTTATATCTAGATTATATTTAGGCTTGGCATCCAGGCATCCATGTGTGTGTGTATATATATATATATAAAAGGTTAAACCAGAGGAGGGGGTTGATGGAGCAGAAAGCAAAGATGCTGAGCACAAGAACAGGAGTATTCTTCTTTGAATAAATAACTTGTTTAAGAACACAAAGTGATGCCCTCGAGTCAAGAAATGGCATGGAAAGTCGACAGGAAAAGATGCATAGAATCATGAATTGAACTTTAATTCAAACTTCAAAGCATAAAGATGAACATGGGCTCACATGTTTTCCACAAATTTTCAGCTTAAATCCCCTCCTGTGATTCTCTCGATGCCTATCCACCCCATAGTCTAGCTGGAGTTCAGATTCCAGGAGAGTAATTTACTCTGAATGTAACAATCCAACATGAACTTATTTCCTTACACGAAAGCTGTTTTCTTTTATATATTGTTTTTTTAGTGTTTTTTTTTTATGATTTTGATGTTAAAAGTAATTTTTAATAAATAAAAAAATATATTATTTTGATATATTTTTAAATTAAAAATAAATTTAAAAATTAAATCGCTCTGACTCGAAGGTAGCTTCACCTATCCAACTGCCATGGCCTGCCTCTACCAGGAGTCAGTCACCATTACAAGATGGTCGGCTAAAGTTAGCCAGAATTGGATGGCCAACTTTCCTAATCAAGCACCGAAACTTAGATCAACAACTCCCACTTCCTCTGAGACACAAACCCGCTAACATTTTCATATAAATTGTATATTCACTTCCCCAAAAGAGCAAACACAGAGATGGATAAGTTGTTGTCATGCTTTCTTGGGATTTCATCGCTAATGTTGTTCGTGTTGCTGCAAGATGGATATGCCCAAGACACCTCGTGCCTAAACCAGCTCGTTCCTTGCCTCAGTTACCTTAATGGAACAAAAGATGTGCCAGATACTTGTTGTGATCCTCTCAAGACTGTGATCAAATCAAACCCAAAATGTCTGTGTAACTTGGCGAGCAATCAAGGCAGTAATCAAGCTGGGATCAATGTGACTGAGGCCCAAGAATTGCCTGGAAGATGTGGACTGCATGTCAATCCACTCTCCTGCCTTACTGGTGTGCATTCCATTCCCACTCCATTCATTCTGTTCTTATTGAATTAAATATTTCATGCTAATCGATGATCCAATGTCAATGTGTATCAGGCAGCAATAATTCTCCCAATTCCAAGAACTCAGTTGATAATTCTGCAAGCATTTTCTTGTTGCCTTCTTGGAGCTTGATTGTGGCCACAACTCTGTCCTTCACTTCTCAGTTTTTGTGATCCCAGACAACAGAATACATACTTCAGTCCTGAGTGTTCAAGGAAAGGAAATGTTCAAGCAGAGAGTTCAGTTTTAACATGGAGCTCTTGCCTTCTTTAATACATTTATAATTTACTTCTTATAATTTACACATTTTTCAGTTTTGAAGAAATGATAAAACCCTGTTTAATTCTTCTTCTTCTTCTTCTTTGAATTGCCCTGAACAGATTTCAAAGCCTTCTTTTATAGTATTTAAGATTGAAATGGAATGCGAGAAACCATATACTCTCAAGGTTTAAAAATTCAGAACTCATATCTGTAACAAAGCGAGTTCTGTAAACCCTAATTCCTTCTAACAATTAGACCTCCATTTTAACAAACTGGAAGTTAAAAACTGTAAACTATCTTATTGTCATTGCTGCAAGATGGCTACAATAAGATTGGCGAGACTTGGTAAACAAGTTGTTTTACTCGAGATCCTTCATGAAAAGAAACGAAAAGAAAAATTTAGCCCACTTGAGTTATGAGCTTCCATTAGTGGAGGAGGAAGAAAATAAGAAAATCTAGTGGCAATTTAAAAAATGGTAAGCCAAGTGGGTTTGAGTAGAAAATGCTAAAAAACACAAAGCCGATCTATTTACATATTGTATGGATTGACTTGATATCATACTGGATTTGATAACCTGCTTTAAAACCCTAATTAACTAGACATCAGCAATCAGCTTCCAGATGGGTTCAAATCTAATCATTTTATGAAACCGACAAAACTTTGATTGCGCCATGTTAGAAAGGGTTTAGCTTGGAAATGCTCCATTCAACCATTTCAATAATTAAGTTCACATGGGATGCGACTGGATTTCGGTGTCCCTTCATTGAAGGAGGAGTTTTTCTATAGAATAATTTCTCAACAACCATGCCTCGTCAACTTTGTTTTAATTTTTAATAAAAACTCAAACAATGCTGTTTTGAACAATTCCTTTTTTGGTAAAAAAATAAACGATGCAACTTTTATTGAATCTCACTCGAGTTTAACCATTCCAAACAAGTCATGATTTAACTTGCTAAATTATTTAAATTTGATTAAGTTAATTAATAAAAACCGACCTCCGTCAATGAATCATCAACCGCAAAGCCAAACCCACTAAGTATGCTTAAAGTCATGCTCGAAATGATAGAGGAGTTGGCAAAGTCCGATACTAACACCTAGGAGGCGAGGGATTGTGGATCTGTCATGTTGAAAACTCTTTCTGGACATGAAAGTTAGGACAACGATCCCACTTGCCCCGACCTATTAAATCCATTTGCATCTTTGAACTAGAACAGCTGGAGAACGAATTCAACAAGTTGAAATATGATTGGATTTTTTACCATGCCCAACTTGAACTGGGCCTGACTTAGGGCATCAGACATCTTTTTGCATTTTTTTAGGGTCACAAATGATTAATTATTTCAATATTTGTCAGTTAAAGACAGAAAGCGTCCATTAAAGGAAGTTAGACGGATATCATATAAAACCAGGGAGATTAAAGAGTAAAGCAACAGAAAAGAAGAAGCATCTAACCCCTGAATCAAGGGAAGAGAAAGAGGAAAGATTTGAAAGAAACAAAAAAGGGAGTGAGAGGATTCGTGCTAAGAAACCCAAATTACTCATAGGTTCATGATAGTTAAAAGGCTCACAGTGAAATTGGATCTCCCTTACTAAAAACCAGAGGGAAAGGTCCAACACACATGCAATAAGAACTGCTAACATATAACATCATAGATACATGAAGACTCAATAACCATATACACAGTACTGGAGAACACCGTGCATTGTAACTGCCTTTATTCAATTGAAGACAAGCATAACTGTCACTGCAATTAAGGTTTCGAACATGGATTAGTGGTGGCTTCAACCAGACCATCCTCCCCTCTGAGAACCCCCAGATGAATGCACTTTCAACCTATCCAGCACAGAATTAAAATCCACAGGCTCACCACCCTCCTCCATCCTCTGAATCACGCTGACAACATGATCACCTCGGAAACCCATGTTTACCAATTTCTCAATCAAGTCGTTGTAGAAATTGTTACGCACAAAGTGTGAAGGTGAAGGGCTTGAATGGCGGGGCAGCATACCTGCACCTGCAGCTGGCTGAGGAGGGTATACACCCTGGGGAAAGTGAGGTTGTTGAGATGTATGGTGTGTTCTCCCAGTTTCACCATCATAGATCATGTATGCACTTACTGGGGGCAGGCCTGGATGAGATCCAGCAGTTGCATATACATCACTGGGTTGTGCTCCAAAATTGCCCTTAATTTGCTGAGGTGGAGGTTGCTGTGGAACTGCTGCTCTTCCAGCTCCATATCCATATGGCACCGTGTCAGCACGACTAGACATGGGTTGAGGTACACCTGAATATGAAACTTGCATGGGCATGCTGTTAGGTAGAGTCTCTGGTGGAGAGGGATTTGTTGGCTGACCAGCTGGAGGGTAGGGAGTGTAAACTGTGTTGGATGGAGGCTTGATCTGGGGCTGCATGGAGGGCTGTTGAGGTGGTTGTAGTTGCAAATGTAACTGCTGGGGCCACTGTTGCTGGTACTGAGGAAATTGTTGGCCTTGTGGTGTCTGGTTTACTTGTGGCTGTGCTGGTGCCACCCTAGAGACATCTTGCATTTGGGGTGTTCGGTACTGAGGATCAGAAGTTAGATATTGGTTCTGAGGGTGTTGGGTTGGAGCTGCTGGAGTTGGTAAAGGGGCAGGAGACAAATAATAAGATTGCTGTTGTGCCACATTCTGAGGTGGGGCTTGAGAGAGTGGAGGCACAGGTGGGGCCTGTTGCTGTGGTGCTACCTGGTGAGGCAGAGCAAGAGCCAATTGCTGGTTACGTATTTCAGATGTATTGTCAGTTGTTTTGGGATCAGAGGCAGCTGGTGCAACTTTTTCCTCACTAGATTGGGAATGGCTTGATGAAGAGGGTTCCTTCTGTGCAAGCTGAAGCTTGTATAATTCTTTCTGAGTCTCAGCGAGTTCTTGCTTGTCCCTTAGAATCTGGACAGACCTGTGCACCTGCAGCAAACACCATAAAACAAGCCATACTATAGTATCATACGACCAGAAAAAAGATGAAATGCTTGAAGATCAAGTTACGTTGTCAGCAAAAAAAGAAGTGATAAAACTTATTAGTAATTGCATTTTAATAGTTCAATAGTTTAAAAATGAAGCAGGATTGCCTTCCCACAGAAACCCACAATTCTTTTCCGCTGGGGCTCCAGAAAGTACAATCAGAAAACAAATAATTACACTAATATTACAATATTACTAATATCACATTATTACTAATACCACTCATATGCATTTATTTAGCCTCCCTAAATTTATCAAAGTACCACTATCACTCAAATAAACATTTAGCCAGTCAGGATGTTTTACTCGACCCAAAAGTTGAAAACCTGGTGTAACCATATGCACTCCCATGTGTCATCCAATGACCAAGGGAAATAAGCAAAGGTAAAACACAGTTCCTTTGGACAAAATTACTAGTTAGTAAACCATGATATTGAAAATACTGATAAAAAGCAATCTAATCACCTCTTGAATGTGCTTCTCGAGAGATTTAAGTTTTAAATCTGCCTCCTCATTGTCACGAACAAAATCTGATCGCATTTCTCCAATTGATTTATCAAGGTTGTAGCAACACAATTCCAACTGGGACAGCCGTGAACTGATACCCTCAAGAAAACGCATGATGTTGTCAGTTTGTTTTTTCATGCTTTTCTCAACAATAGAGACCACATCTTGATTGAAAGAATCCTCTGGCTGGCTATAGGAAGTAGCAGGAAACATTGATGACCTTGTCATTCTACTTTTGTGAAAATCCTGCTTGAAGTAGAAAATTGCAGTTCCTCATATAAGTGAATGTGATAATAATTCTGCTTATACTGAACAGCTATAAAAAATGCATTCCAGGTTAAGCATTCAAGTTGAGTAGAAAGTAAGAAACTACTGAAAAGATCTAAGAAAAATGATCTGAATTAGACTCTTTCAATTCTCGAACTAGGACTTCTCAAAGCATGTACACGGAAAATATCAATTGGGTGCTTTCTTAGTAAACAAAGTACCAAAAGAAAAAAAAGAAAGAGCAGCTATCTAGTGGCAAGTAGTTCTGTGGTGTGCAAACAAGCTTTTCAGCAAAACTTTTAAAGTGCAGCCAGTTATCATCATCAGTTCACCACAATATTTAAATTTGCAGAAAAAAGAGCTGTAAGATCTAAATGCTTTGCTTTCCAAATGGCACTTGTCTGTTATCCAACCCTACCAGCAATGTAGAGCTCAATGATCGTTTGTAATGGCACTTGTTTGTTATCAAAATTTGATATTTTGAAGTAATGAATTGCCAAGTAAGCACAATCAAACATTCCACTCTTTTTTCCCTCATGATTTTGTTTTTGCATTTAAAAAGCAGTCAGACTAACATGTCATTCTAAAACACATTTTTTTCCTCCATAGAAACTTTAAGATGTGTGGTTCTGAGGTATCAGGATCTCTTTGCACTCACCAAGCATTGCAATAAAGCAAGCATGAGACTATGCAGCTAAATATTGAGGCCCCAAACTTCTCTCATTTTCTAATAAAAGTTCCATTACATTGGCTAAAAACAGTATCCTCGCACATCATCTTATTCCATCTAAACCTCAACACTTATCTTAAGAAATGATAAAATCGATGAAATTTAACCAAAACTCGATCGACTTTCATATTCTAATTTGAAAACAAGGAAAACCAAATTCATACAAACCCAAAAGGCCTACGATTTTTTCAACAAAAACTGTAAATTATTATATTCACCTTGTGCTTGCCATATAACAAAAACAGCAAAATAGTTAAAGAAAGAAGTCAACAACCATCAAAACTTCCACTAAAAAAATTAAGGACTCTACTGGCAAAAACCAAAAAAAAAAAATCACCATTAATCATCCCAAGATTAGTTACAAAAATCCATAACCAAATCCAAAAATCTAAAACCCTAAAAAGGGTCAGAGAAATTTCAACATTTACAGCTAAAATAGCAAAAAATAAATTGAAACTTCCATTTAAAATCAAGAATCCAACTCATAGTAAAAAAACACACAAGAAATACCTAACCGAACCCAAAAAATAAGTTCAAAACCCTAAATCCCCAAATTCCAAAGAAGCTAAGCACAGATTTCAATAATCACACCTGACCCAACAAAAAGATCAAAGCTTTACCAAACCAAAACAGTTACCTTGCTCGAATTGGACCCTATAACAGTATCTGAATGAGACAGGTTAGAGGAATCTTGATTGTTGGTACCATAATCTTCATAAGAGCAGAGAATGTCATCAGACCCAAAATCGAATCCTTTTGAACCCGAGTTAGTCCGACCCGATGACCCAGATGCCATTTTGGGAAGTGGGAAGTTGAAATTATCGAGATTGAGGAGCAAGGGAGAGAGATGAGTATTTAAGGGTTTCTTTGGAGAGAGGATTTTGGGGGGTTTTGAAGAGGATAATACAGAGAAAGTTCAGGGTCGCTTGGCTTGTTTTCTAAGGAAGGTTCTGTTTTCTTATTAATTTATATAAAAGTGTGAGAAACGTTTTTATATGGAGGATAAGGTGCTATGACCTAGCTAGAAGATTCTTCCTTTTGTTTTAGTCCACCAACTACAAATCCTTACATTTATATCACGATTTCTTCATTCCGGGTCGGGTCGGGTCGGGTCTTACATTGTATTTATTTATTTAAATATATGCTTCATTCTTTATTTTCTTTAGATTTATTCAAACAAATAACAATTTAATTTGAAATGATTGATCTAGTTATTAAAAAGACATGCTTCATTTCTTAATTTTCTTGATTCGCTATTTAAGATTAACATATAAAAAATCATAATAGTTGTAAAATACATTTTAAGGTTAAAAATTAAATTTAAATAAAATAAAATTTTTAATTTTTATAAAATATAATTTGAATCACGTTTCCAAACAATATTTAATCATTATTTAAAATAAATTAATTGAAACACAAGTTCCATTGAGTAAAAACAATATTAATGAGCTTCCTCTCCACCTTCCCGGAAGGACGAAAGAATGGAAGGGCATGCTTCTCTTTTTCTAATTTTGTTCTTCATTTTCAATTTCTTAGCCAATTAGGTTTTGAGGAAAGGAAGGGCATCACGCAACTTTGACCAAGGATCAAGCAAATGTGAAGTTAAATCATGTTTCTTAACTACAAAGATTGTAATAAAACCTAACTAACTAAGTTCGTGTCCGGTCATGCAATGTTATGTATTTTTTTCTTAAAAATATATTAAAATATTTTTTTTATATTTTTTAATATTATCACATCAAAATTATAAAAAAAATTAAAAAATTATTAATTTTAATATGCTTAGATGTCTAAATGTGTATGCATAAGGAACAAAACCTACGACTCAAGGTTTATTACTTGTTCTTTTTATAAAAAAAAAATTATTTTTATTTTATTTTATATTTTTATTATTGTTCCTTCATTGGTGGGTTTTCCAATCCAATCTTGGTAAGTCAAGGACTTGATTGCAAAGTTAGCCATGATTAGGTGGTGAAATTGCAAGAAGCATTAGTTTGAGGACTATAAGAAATGTCTAAAAATATAATAAAAATTAATTTTTAAAATATCTTTTATTTTAAAATATATCAAAATAACACGGTTGGACTGCCGCTGAGCACCGCCCAAAAGTCAAGTTTATGCTTGCAGGAGACTGATCGGTAGTTGGCCTGTTGTTTTACATTTAGCGAATTGGTCCTCATATTTGCATGGAATTTCTGTTGGCGTGTGGGGTGGGAGATGCTGCCAAGATGGACACGTGTATGGATGAGCATTGGAGAGAAGACACGGTCTTGAGAAACAAAAACTATAGTGTACACGGGTCACCACAGAACACAATCAGTGGTGGTGACGTGCACGCCATGATTCACGCTGTTAACGGATCAAGCGTGGTTCGTTTTGGAGTGTTGATGATGGGATGGCCCAGTTAATTTGATGTTGACTAAAGCTTTTGAAAGTCAAAGGGACAATATATTAACCATATAAAACCGACCTAGGTTAAAAAAAAACGTGACAAAGCTTTAAAGTAAAGTTGTCATAAGTGGTTAATTAACTAAAGCTAAATCAGAATATTGCTCACTCATACCCTTTTGCAATTTTGCACCGTTCACTTATTAGTAGTTTAATGGTGTCTTTATGACTCATAGAAAAAATTAATCCAATCTTTTTACGAGGCGCATCGATCATTAAAACTTTGATCAAGATACATGTGTTTTTTTTAAATTTGTTAAGCATGATAAAATGATCAAATCACCTTTCATCTTGAGACTTATGATGCTGGCAAATAAGGGTATTAAAGTCTTTTTATGTTTTCAAAAAAATCAAATGAAGCATCTAGGGGTCTTTTGGTCCTTTCTTCACGTTTTTTTTGTGTTATGGCAGGTTTCATGAAGGGCAATGTGATCTTTTTGTATAGATTCAATATTATTTAAATGCAAAAAAGTGAAGACGTGTGTGGCACAAGCGTCCGCACACTTCAGACAGCTCGTATGATGCCTCCCTCTAGCAGTCAAAAGTATCGTTTCCTTGTGTCATTAAATAGCCTGAGCTCCTTGTCTCTTTTCATAATGATAATTGCCACTTCAGCGGAGTACTTAGGTAGTGTTTGATATTGCGGTAATGATGACTTTTCAGAGTGTTTTTTGCTTGGAAATACATTAATATATATTTTTTTTAATTTTTAAAATTTATTTTTGATATCAGCATATCAAAACGATCAAAAAACACTAAAAATATTATTTTAAAGTAAAAAAATATATTTTTTAAAAGCATAACTGTACTGCCTAAACGAACACACTCTTAAACAAGGTAGGTAGATTGATGGGGTTTTGCTTCATACATCTTTTCTCATTATTATAACCAATAATTTTGCTTTAAAAAATTTTCCTCTTGAAGTTCAAGTGAAATTGGAACATATAATGGACAAAACTTTGAGAATAGTGGTCGGGAAGAGAAGATAGGTCAAAGGATGAATGAAAATTAAAAAAAATAATATAAAGTGATTGGGATTATCCACTACTTATGGCGATGAAACACCTTTATTTTGAGAGTTGAGAGTGCCCTGAGTAGGTAATACCTCCATCTCTATAGTGGGGAAAAGCCCTAAGCTCATTTTGCAAGAGAAAACGATGACACCTTGACCCTCTTCTGGCATGGTGATAATCCTAGGAGGGCATGGGAATTGCTCCCTTCTGCCCTCAACTGAGCTTTGCAATCCATGATCATGGGAATCACTCCTGCAAAGTGGAGGAGGAAGTGGATTTTGATTCAAGTTGGAGCTATGTCCTTGCCATTTTAAAAATCAAGAAAAATCAGTCGTTGAGGATTGGAATTCAGTGACCAATCTTGGACTAAATTCTGGTCCACTCCAGAACTAGAATTTTTATGCCAAGTAATTGCCTATCTTCAAGGCTTTCTATCTTTTAAAGATGTCGTGAAAGAAATTCCTGTAATAAAAAGAACAAGGATGCAATCCGAAATAAACAAATAAATAAATTAAAGGGTTGCTTTAAAGGGCCATGCCTTGAAACGAGAAAAAAAAAGAAAAGATGAAAAAGGATCGTCAATGCTAAATCAAAGAACTTTTGACCACATGTACCGACCAGGGATGGAAGGGCTGCTAAGAAGATTCAGTTGTCTCGGAAGCTATCATTTGGCCTAGGGCTGAGCATTTTTGTTTTGGTCCGGTTTTGAATCAAAATAAATATCAAAATAATTATTTTTTTCAAGTTTTTGAACCGAACTGAACTAAAAACCGGTTCAAACTGACCATTTTTTATTTGGTTTGGTTTTTTTCCCTTCTAAACCGGTTCATTTCGATTCGCTAGCTAGCTTGAAAATACAGGAAATGACACAGTTTCTATACAAGCTGCTCATAGGTTCCAATTGCCTTTGATTAAAAGAATTAAAGAGCATGGAGCTTAACATTTATGGAGCATATAGAAAAATAAAAGAGAAGAGAGATACATAGAGCAAAGGGAGGAGAGCGACTGATTTTGTTTTAGGGAATACTGATTTAGGTTTAGGATTAGAAAAAAATCCTATTTGCACTTGTTTTTTTTTTTTAAATGCTGGTCCGGTTTAATAAGTTTAGTTTGGTTTGGTTTAATCGGTTTCAGATTTTGAAAATCGAAATCGAACTGAATCAGAATTTTTTTGTGTTTTTTAATTGGTTCATTTAATTTTTTTTCTTGATTCGATTTTTTTGATTATTTTTGTTTTTTTTTTTCAGTTTAATTCGTTATTTGGGTTTTTTGCTCACTCTTAATTTGACCGATTGGCGACGCTGCAAGCACAACTCGAAGAACACAACAACCACATATGTGCTCACACGTGTCCCCACATACATCAACCACTTTTTTTTAATATTATTTATTATCTATTAAAATATCAATTTTCCTCTCAATCTACCTACCTGATTATAACAAGAGAGAAGGATTGAACTTCCGGTCTCTGTTGCATCCATACAAGCAATGTCTTGACGACTTCTCTCTGGATGTGTTGAATAAATGTTCAGTTGAGGGCAAAGAGTTAATAGTTTTGAAAGCAAAGTGATGGTAGAAGAAAACAACACAGTAATTTATTAAAAGAAAAAGAAAATCCTTCGTGCTTGGGCTACCAGCTATAAAAAAACCCAATTTCCATATGAAGTTCTTTCATTTTCAAGGCCTTGTGGTGAAGCTTTATGTATTAAATTATTGTCTGGGCCATGAAAGGTTTTTCTTGACTGTTAATCTATCATCCATCTTTTTTTCTTATAAATATTCTTATTTCATCTTCAGAATGCCGATCGATCTTATATCATCTGCATATGTTGAGAATCTTCTTTGAAGAACAATCCAAGACTAGTAATATGCAGAATAACTTCTGCAGAATCAATTTATGGCATGTTCCTTGTTAGAACTATGTCATTTAAACAGGGAAACATCTAGTTTCATGTATTTTAAAGAAATATCATTTCATTTGAAAACCATATATGGGCTTGAGAAGCTGAATTCAAAGAGGAAATTGGAGTTATAAATGGCATTTCAGTAGCCATGACATTGATCAGCAAGAAAGTTCTGTAAGATGTAAGATCAGCTAGAATATTTTCTTCCCTTCTTCTGATACCACTTGATAGCACAAACGTCTCCTTGAATCTTGGCAAATGGCCATTGTTAGGCATTTTATTTGTGATATAGCTTCCCTTAAAGGACGAGGAAAGCATTTTGTTCAATACAATTCTGAAAAAGCATCTACTAAGGCAAAATTTTTTAAATGGGCATCCTACAAACCATACAATGAAAATGCAAAGGACTGGCGATGATTTCAGGAACTAAATCCCAGGACTTGATAGCCTACAAGGCGTTTTCCCAAGAAGAGAATTTAGGAAAGTGTAAATAGAGTAGAGCAGCAGAATTATGTAAGTTATGATTGCAATGAAACCTGCAACTAATGCTCCTGTTACTTGGTTGCAGTACTTGGTGACTTGGCCACAGACAGGTAGCCAACCTGCACTAGAATTCCCTTTCTTGCCTACCTGAGCAACCGCCAATGCCGCCGAAATGCTTGAAATGAGCAGCATGGTAAACACCTACTTGAAAAAAAAAAGAGAAAAAACGAAGAATATTTATGAGTAAGATTATGAAAGGTTTCCTGCATTCTGCCGTGCCTGAAATCGCTTTGTAATATTTGCTCTGGAGTTCGATATTGAACTGAAGCAATCAAGTTAATGAAACAAATCAAATCTGTGTGCTGCATGTTACCATATCCAAGGCCAGAACTAATCTCCATAGCGGACTCTCTGAAGGGATAAACAGAGCAAGAAAACCATAGACAGTAACAATTGCATTTGCTATCACAAAATACCTGCAGAAACCCTTTTAGTAACCAATACAAAGGTGCAAGAGCAAAAAAACTATAGAAGCAAATAGACCCTTTTCAGTAACTATAAACGAACTTACTTGAAGGCTGGTGTGTCGGAGTATTTTGCTTCATATGATAGTGCAAAGAATGAACCTTTCTCATGGCTTGTAGCCATGATAATTACTGCTGCAAGTGTAGCACCAAAGGCAATAAGCCTTAGCAGGAGGCTGAGTAGCCTCTTGGGTTTGACCATTGATGATAACCTGAAAGTTTGAGTGCACTAAAAGTATTGAAAGTTGTGATTGTAGACAAGGTTGGAATATAAAACAGAACTGTTGGAGGCAGATGAGAAAATATGTTTCTTTATAGGGTTGTTGCCTAAGAAGGCAGGTATGGAGGGTGGTGGTGACAGGTGCACTAGTTCAGGTCCTTGCTTGTGCATTGTTAGTTGAATTTCTCATCTGTCACCAGCACCGTCCAGTTAGAGTTTTTCTACCTTTTCTGCTATGCAGACTTTTTAGGGTAAGCAACCTATGGCTCATGGTGTTAGTGTTTCTTGATGCAGATGAATATCACATAGCCTATGACTATGATTAAAGGAGGAAGAAAGTATCCACATTGTATTATGTAATCTATCACTTATTAAATGATTTATGTATGAACATGATGCGCGTAATTCACTTATTCAGGAACATGCCAACCTAGACTGGATCATAGTAAAAAATAGAGAATTTTGAAAAATTCGGAAGAACCACGCCGAGGAGCCATTGAGCAGATGAAAAAAGCACGGGGCCACTTACCAAAAATGGAAATAGAAGCGGATCAATTTCGAGTGAACAAATGCTATGAGATAGAAAATTATAAAAACAAAACCATTCATTTTGAACAACAAAGAGCGAGCAATCAAGTTCGACAACGAGTTTTCCATTGGGCCTTACAGGGAGTTCTAGGACTTTGAATAGTTGTAACGAGTTACATTTTCAGTCGACTTAAAGTCAAAACCCTTCAATTTTTTTCTCAGCAACCAAACAGACAAGAGAAGAGGATGGCTGCAATCTCTTTCTCTCTTACTTCTCTCTCCAAAACCCCAAAATTCTCTCCTTCAAAAACCCCGACAACAAAATCAACAATCCTAAACCTCCTCCCTTACAAACTGCTCAATCTCAACAAGTTCTCTACAATCTCAAAACCCAACTCCTTCTCTCTGACCGTTACAAAACCCTCAAAAAACTCGAAACGCAAATCCCATTTTCAACCAATAAGGTCTCTTTTCACTGGCATAGTTGAAGAAATGGGCAAAGTTCAAAAATTGGGAGATACCAAAGATGGTGGCGTTGATCTTAAAATAGCGGCAACAACAGTGCTTGAAGGTGTAAATTTAGGTGACAGTATTGCAGTTAATGGGACTTGCTTAACTGTCACTGATTTCACCAATCAAGATTTCACTGTGGGGTTATCTCCTGAAACTTTGAGAAAAACATCTCTAATTGAGTTGAAGACTGGATCTTTGGTTAATTTGGAGAGGGCAGTCCAGCCTATTAGTAGGATGGGAGGGCATTTTGTGCAGGGTCACGTGGATGGCACGGGTGTGATTGTAGAGAAGGTGCCAGAAGGTGACTCGCTGTGGATCAAAGTGAAAACAGAAAAGGGGTTGTTGAAATATATTGTGCCAAAGGGGTTTATTGCAGTGGATGGGGCTAGTTTGACAGTTGTTGATGTTTTTGAGGAAGAGGGATGCTTTAATTTTATGCTGGTGTCTTATTCACAGCAGAAAGTTGTTGTTCCTTTGAAGGAAGTTGGACAGAAGGTGAATTTGGAGGTGGATATTTTGGGGAAGTATGTCGAGAGGTTGCTTAGTAGTCGTTGCTGATTCCTTCAAGAGTTCTTCGTCATACAAAAAGGAGGTAATGGGCGTGGTTTTGTTGTTTTGAATTTGGTTTTTATTTTTTCATTTTTTTTTTGTTTTAACTTCACTGAAATGAAATTTGAATAAAGATGATGGATTTTTGGGTTGATGTTTGATGCTATTTTAAATGATTTATGATATTTGTGGATTTTTCTCTATGAATGTTAACGCGGTTATATTTATTTGTGTGTTTTTGCATTAGAATTGCCTGGTTTTGTGTATTAAGTAGGAGATATCAAGTGGGAATATGATTTTGATAGGAATTTGGTATAGAGTGAAGTTGTGTGTGTTTTTGAAGTTGTCCTGATGATCTAGAATGTATGGAAAAAAAATTATAGATTGGTCTTTCTTGTTGTTATAACCAGAGAAGAATAAATCTGCAGAAATCCTGTTCTTCATTTCATACTTAGTAGCATTTTGGAGAATATAGTTTGCAGGATTGCGTTCTTGGCCTTTACTAGCTGAGCAAGAGTGTCTTCAGATTAAGTTTTAATTTTTATCTATCTAGTTTGTGGAAATGGCAATTCTGAACACTCCAACATTTTTATTGTGAAACAATGATGTTAGCAACAATTAAACTTTGTTTCTTCTCTTTCCATACTTTTATTTTCAACTCAAGAACCTTTATAGATAATGAAAAAGGAGTAGATGATTTAGGGCACCATGGGACTATTAAATTGAGAGCTGTACTGCTTTAAAAGTTAAAGGAATCAAGTGGGAAAGGTTTGGAATAAAGCCCTAGAAGTCTAGAAGGATGACCATGAGGAAATTAATTAAAAGCTGAATGTGTTCAAATTAACCCCTGGGAAAAATTAGTAAGGTTTGCCAGACAGCCTGGAGTGGCTGCATGGTAGCCTTGTGGATGGCCAAGTCGAATATTATCTATGACCTAATTTCAGTTTTAGATTTAACACCTTTGGTTTTGTTTTGTTTTGTTTTGTTTCTTTTCTTTTCTTTTCCTTTTCTTTTGAAAAGAAAAGCTATCTCGACCGGAAATGCTTAATGGTTTCAGGTCCTTGCCTTTTCAATTGGTTGATTTTCTTATTTTTTTCCTCCTCCATTTGTAAAATCATCAAGCTGACTACAATTGTGGCGACGTCACTGCTGTTGAAATCAGTAGCAAAATCAGTAGTGTAACAGATTTACTACAGCAAATATTACTTTCATAAGAGATGTATTACTGCCATTTCAAACTAGGAGTGTCCAACAGGGTTTTTGAAGTTCTTTGGTGTTAAACAGTGAGCACCCTATATGGAGGCTTATCATAATCCATAAGCTGTCTTTATTTCCCTCTTCAATATTAGGTAATTTTATAATTTACATTAAATTTTATTGTTTCCCCCAAAAGAGAGAATGATGTGATAATTCTCATAGCATCTTAGAAATTTGAGTGATGGTGTGCTAGAGCTCATTTGAATGATGGGATTTGAAGTTTGTCATTGCCACTCAGTAGAGGGGATGTAGCAGATCAAGCTGTTTGTTATCTTTGCTCATGCAGTGAGGAGACCTGCTACCATTTGCATTACTGTGTCTTGGCAAGGGCGTTCTGGCAGTATTTGATCCCCTCTACTGCTAATGCAGTGTTTGCTTTATACAAGGGGCAATGGTTTGCCTCTAATATCAAGGGATGGTGTGCTAGAGCTCATTTGAGTGACGGGATTTGAAGTTTGTCATTGCCACTTTGTAGGAGTTTTAGTGTAGATATTGCTCTTTGGGAAATTAAGAGATTTGTGGGGGAGGTCAAAATGGCTCAGAGGTGGTGGCGGCATCCACTCTTAGACCTCAGAAAGAAGTGAGGCTTGTTTGCTGGAGCCTGGAGGCTGGAGCCTGGAGGCCACCTAATCATGATTTACTGCGTGATTCTGGTGGTACCTGGCTTGGAGAATTTGTATTTCAGTTTGTCATCAGCTATCGTTGCAGAAATGTGGGCTGTCATAACATGTTTGGAGGGGGCTCGAGATGGGGGTTTTAAGCAGCTGCATTCACAGACTGATTCTGCTGTCACTGTCGAGATGTTGCAGGACGAAGTTTGTGCTTCTATTCCCTAGCTACTTTGTTTTGTAAGGCAATGGAGCTTCTTAAGCAAAATTGAGCCATCAAAACTTGATATGCCTTGATAGGGTAACCGCAAAACCAACCTGTGAATCATCCTTGAAAAAGACCTAGAAAGATAGACCCAAACCTGTAAAAAAGGAGAGCATCAGCGCATCAAAAGATTATATGCGCAGCACAACAACAACTGAGAAAAATGCAAGTTAAATTCCAAGTGCCCTAGTCAACCGGCCGAAAAGAAAGAATGCTCAGTGCAGGAGGAGTGGACAGTGATCAAATGAAAAATGGGTAACCAAGGATAAAGCAGAAAGCACATGATCTAGCTGCAGTTCCAAGCAAAAACCGCAGAAGCCCCCAAAGAGCCAAAGCAAAGATAAAGCATTCGAGGAACATCCACTTTCTTTACGTCACCGTGGCTCCAAAAGCAACCCCTTCAACAACTGCGATTCCAGTAAAAAGGAAACATCTTTTTTCTACAATTTAAAACGATACAAAAATAGATAATTTAAACTATACAACTCTTTAAGATTAATGAATAAACACTTGATGACAACTCTTTATTATTCATAAAAAAGTCAGTATTTCTTAGGATTTTTATCACTGCTACTTATTTAAGAAAAGACAGTTTAATTAGGTAAGTCTTTGCCTTTTCGTGTCTGTTGAGAGTATGGTTGCGGTTATTTTTTAAAATATTTTTCACTCAGAAATACATTAAAATAATATTTAAACTTTAAAATTTTTTGGTGTTAAAAAGTTTTTTCACTTATTTTTGCAATTTATTAGTAAAATATATAAGGAAATTAAAAGAACTAAGCCAATCTGCACTAATTATTTTTTCACTTTTTTTTTTAATCTTTTGAACAAAGTAGCTTAGCTAAGATTCACAAATTCTGAAAAAGATGAAGAAATTGTAGCATGATAAAGTTGTAGGATCCAATTTTCCATATTAAGCAATGAGCATAGGCCATGGAGACAAGGTGTACAAAAGAAGAATTGGGATTCTCAAATGCTTCTTTAAATATAAATTATCGAATTAAAATTGAGTGATTGTCATTTAATGTATAATAAAAATGAAAATAATTTATTTTTTTATCATTTAATATCTATTACATAATTCAAGTCATTAATTTCAAGATTTATAATGATAATTGAAATATTATTAGCAATTTTTTTAAAAAAAAAATATGAAAGTAACTAAGATAGTGTTTGACACAATTCTGCTTATATTTTTAGATGTTTTTTATAAATATTTTTGGTTTTAAAAAATATTAAATTATTATTTTTAGTATTTTCTAATGGTTTTAATGTATTGATATTAAAAATAAAAAATAAATATATTTTTAAATAAAAAAATATTTTAAAAACTAATTTTCATTATAATTTCAAACACTACGAAAACATCCTAATCCAAGCAAAATTCGTGCAAACAAGATACCTGATCAAATCAAGGGCTTGGAGAGAGATTTTGGTGCTAAATTTGTGTTGCTGGTGGTGACTATGATTATGAGGTATTTGAAAAAATATTACTGGTTGTTTTTTAAAGTGTGTTTTGTTTGAAAATATATTAAAAAATTATTTTTAAAAAAAATTTATTTTTAATATCTACACATCAAAAACAATAAAAAAATTAATTTAAAACATTTTAAAAACAAATTAAAACTCAATCCTAAACATTCATATCACTAACTAATAATAAATTACTCAACCGCATGTCAAAATTTATGCTGGCTACCTACCATAATAAAATCAAGCAAATCATGAAACGAGCTAAGGCATCCAAGGATGACATCAAATGAATTTATTATTATTATTATTATTATTATTATTATTATTATTATTATTATTATATTTATAATTTTGTTATTTAATACATGTATATAAACCTCAAATATTTATATTACTCTTTTATTTATATTAAATAATAAATAGCACTCACATGTGATGCAATCTTTGTTTATTTTGGATTAACGAAGTTGTTTGTTTTTGTGTTTGAAAAGTATTTTAAAAAAGATTAGAAATTTTTTTATTTTTTTATATCAAAATTATTTTTTTAATATTTTCGGATCATTTTAATATATTAATGTTAAAAATAAAATTTTAAAAAATAAAAAAAATATTATTTTAAAGTATTTTAAAATAAAATATATTATAAAAAATAATTATTACTGTACAAAAAAAACGAGCTTGAAAAACTCAAGTTGTATGGCAACTACAGCCGCTTTACTAAATAGAATCTAAATATTTAAATGAATGACCAAAACCATTAAGAAACGAATATTCGAATTTTCTTATACAAAAGAAGAACAGTGGATAGAAAATAAATATAATAAGAAGCTGACCAGTAGAAATCCATGGCCATCCTTAGAAGGCATCCCTCTGTTTGGATAGCATTTTTATTTATGCTGGTGTCAGGTGGCCGGCGGAAAGGTGGGCTGTTGACTTGATTATGGACGGCCGACTACTTGATTAGAAGACATGACATCTGAGTTCATGCGGGGCCAAGACAGCGTCAAAAGCCGAAAACATGGAGGATGACAACAGTTTAGAGACGGAGGATCTTGTCTCTGCTCAACGTCACCTACCAGGCTGCCTTCAAAGTCCCAAGCTGACCTTGTCATGTTCTCCATTGTCGGCACTGGTATTTCCTGAATTAGCTTGACTTTGAGACCATGTGATCGATCAAGCTGCGTAGTCCAGAGACCATCTAATGTAAGACAAATTAGAAGAAGCAAGAATTCTCCTCTATGGACATGGCTTCTGGACCAGGTTATAAACAACAACACAGGATAGTTCACAGATCACTAGGGTTTGTTCTTCCTGCCCTTTTCGAGTTAAAATTTTATTTTATTTTTACTTACGAGAGTATTTTTCTAAGAAATTGAATGACGATGAAAGAACTTTATTTTATGTTAAAAAATTATCTCAATCTAATAACTTAAGTTGTTAGGTGAGTTTTTAAGATATGATTTATATTATTCTTTAACATACCTTCTTAAGTGAAAACCTTTTGAACTTGAAACTTGCACAGACTCACATTATCTTGTGCTTAATTTTTATTACATAAATAGAAATAATGAGATTCAAACTCGTGACTGTTTGGTCATTAAAACTCTGATATATATATCATGTAAAAAAATCATTTAAATTTAATAATTTAAATTGTTAAATAAAATTTCAAATTATGATTTATATTATTTTTTAATAATTTAAAGAACATAAAACCTGGGCCAAGATCAACCTCGTTTCTTGAAAAAAAAACTACTCACAAATATGTTAAAAATACTTGAAACTTCGTTACGTAAGAGGGGATGTTTCTTTTTAGTGTAAGGAAGGAAGGCACACAAATCAAAGAAAAATAATTTAGATGAATTTCCAAAGGGTTGCGTTGGTGCAACAACTCTTCTTTAGCTAACCCTACAAGTATTTCTTAGTTAAGGTGTCATTAGGTATTTTATAGAATACATTCGTTTCTTATGACAATGTCTATGACTTTGTTTCTATGCCAAGTGATATGTAACCATGTAAGAACTCAATGGTAGGACATTCAAAAAGTATTAGCTTAGGTAAAATGGGATTAATCACATGATATATTTTGTTATTGAAAAGATATTTTTTTTAAAAAAATACTCATATTATATAAGCAAATAAAACTCTCGTCTCCTAACCGATATGAGATAGTGATATAACCCTTCAAATGAGAGTTTTGGATAACATGACATAGTTGATATTTTCATAGACAACATCAATGATGATATGTATTCAAATCCATACACAATAAATGATTATATCACTATTTTATATCAGTTAAGAGATAAAAGTTTTAGTTATTTATATAGCACGAGAATCTCTTCTCTCCCCGAGAAATATCTTTTCAAGAACAAAACTCATCACTACATAACCAATCCCTTATTAATTAGGATCAATAGCTCTTAGAGGGTCATGAATATGGTCACACACCATCAAATTGCAATGTTTTCAAGTATTTTATACCCATCTTTTCAATTTACTTGTATATTCAATTTGTTTATATATATTTTTTGAGCGAGAGAGAGTGGTTGGTATCTCATGGTATTATGGCAAAGATCACGCGGGCCTAAAAATTCATTTCAATACATAAAGTAAATATAAAAGCTAAGAATATATATAGTAATTCATTCATGGGGTTGTCCTACTCACAGCATCCATCACATGTGATTTGGCATGGTCATGTTTTGCTCTGTCGGCTCCAACTTTATTTGGTGCCCACTAAATTATTGTGAATTGGCTTTGACATTGATTAAGTTTATAATTAAACTTTACTCTAATTTCCTGTCATTTCAAATGGTTGATCATATGCGGTTGACTAGAAAGATTATTCAACTTTTGATTTCAACTTTGAGATAAATTTGGATATTTTATTGGCTGATCTATGCATTTGTTGAGCTTTTTGGAAGATGGAATCACACTGGGCATATATGCTCTAGGTGGTGAGATTTGGTTGAATTTTTTTTATTATTATTAACGTGGGTATTCGAGCTAACTTGCGTGTATCTCGACTAATTCTACGAGTCCTGAAGTTAATGACCATGTAAGCCTCCAATAACCATCATATTAGCAATTACAAAGCTTGAATCTGAGATCAAATGGGGAGTAAACCCCTTGATACCAAGCTTTTACTACTGAATCATCTATTAAATAATTAATTTTTATTGTATTTTATTTTGTGAAATGATAAGTATTACATCATAGTTTGCAGTTGGTGATTTAAAATTGTTTGAATAAAATTATATGGTAAATAAATCTGTCATCAATATGATAGTAGATATATATATATTATGAAAAATAATTTAAAAAATCTCACTTCTTGTTTGTTTATTAATCTTATTATATTTATGATACCTTCGAAGAATAAGTGTGAAGATGAAATAGCATTGTGTTAATTGAATTAGCTAAAATATTATTTTAATAACTTAGTTGACCCAATAAAATTTTTACTAACTTAATTGATTATTAAAAAATTAAAATAATTAATAAAAATAATTAGTTTGATGAACCCAACAACTCATAAAATAAGATAATAATAATTTATTGACTTTTTTTTAAAGTCGTTATAGTGGTGGACCAAAAACAGTTGGTACGACACGTGTCACATGGTCGTACGAGCAAGAAGAACCGCAGGAATAGAAAAATCATGAGCTCATGTATCATGCCACCATAATGCATTAGCAAAATGACAATACTACCCTTCAACAAACCCCTGAATTGTTCATATTTTTTAACTTCATTTTGTTTTTGTTTTATTCTGACAGAAAATGCTGTGTTCGGCTTCACATTGCGAGGCTTTAGTTAGTTAACTTGAAGCAGAAGCATTTTTGTCTGTAAGAATTGTTTTTAAAAATATTTTTTATTTAAAAATATATTATAATAAAAATTAAAAATTAAAAATCGATATCACAACTTCCAAACAAAAACCATTTAATAATATCTTCCTTCTCTGCCAGCTCATGCATTTCCAAAACCTATTGAGTGGTTCCTCCTGTACAGTCTCTTTTTCAACAACTTTGGGATGCTTGCGTGGGCCCGTGTCGTCCATACACGTGTCGACAAGCTATTGAGTAGCTAAGTGAAAAAATCAGCGTATCAGAGAGGACTAACTCCCGAACAAGTCGTCTCGAAAAAATCAACTTCGACATGCCGCGAAAAACCTTTCTTCATTTTTGTTATTACATAACTGCCCTCCTTCCATTTCATCAGATTCTAGAAGAAAAATTCGCCTTTTTACCGGACAACCCTTCCCTTTCTTATAATATTAATTATTTATAATCCGGACTCATCGGGAAAAGTTTAGGAATAAAAAATTTATTTTTTTATTATTTTAAGTTTAAATTTTATAATTATGAACTGGAAGTTTATATAATTGTTAATTTTAAAATTTGTGAGATTAGTTGAGATATATGTAAACTGATCCAAACACTCATATTAAAAAAAAAATATTTAATATCCATCATTAACGAGTTCCAATTAAATCATTAGGATTCGTCTAATTTATGAGAGGCTTCTTATAACTTTTTAATTGAATTTAATCCAGAAGTATTAATAAAATTTAATTTATTAGAGGATGGTGTTGAGTGTCAATATCTTTGATTTGAAAGTGATTAACTAACACGGTGCATGCATAGCAAGATCTTATTTTATGGAATGTTATTGTATAATTTTCGTACTTATAATATTTCATATATAGATTACTGGGCCCTAATTTGATATTAGTAATTATTGAAATGCACTAACTTCATTAATCTATAACTATATTAACAATATCTAAATGATGAGGAGGAATCATTGTTCTCCCCATACAAAATACTGTAAATTATAACAGTAATCCACAGTGCATTTCTTTTTTTTTTGTGCTAACTTTTTTCTTTTTTCTTTTTTCTTGTTATTTTTTTTTTTTCAATTTTTTTTTTCAAAATTACATTTTTTCAACTTTCCTATTTTTTTCATTTCTTTTTTCTTTTTTTTTTCAAAATTATTTTTTTTATTTTAATTTTTAAATATTGACCTGGTTAAAATTTTTGCTTTGTAATTTTTTTTTAAAATACTGTGGATTATTGCGATGTTTTTCCACATAGTTTTTCTATATTTTTTTTTTCAAAATTATATTTGTCGATTTTTTTTAATATGGAGCTAATTAAGAATTTAGTTTTGTAATATTTTTTTTAAACATTGTTGATTGCTACAATGTTTCTCCGCGTGGTTTTTTTGATGATTTTCTTCGAAATTATCTTTTTTTATTTTATTTTTTAATATTGAACTCGTTAAAAATTACAGTTATAATATGTGAGGAAAACACTGTAACTTTCCTCGAAAATTACTGTTGATTGCTACAGTGTTTTTTCCACATGGTTTTTTTTCTATTTTTGTTATGTTTTTCTCTAAAATTATCTTTGTCAATCTTATTTTTTAAATATTAAGCTGGTTAAGAATTGCAATTACAAGTAAATACAAGTTTTTCCTCACAAAACACTTTGGATTGATACAGTTTTTTCCCTCACAAGGTTTTTTTCCAGTTTCTTTTGTGTTTTTTTTTGTAATATTTTTTTCCAAAATTATCTTCGTCGATTTTATTTTTTTTAATATTGAGTTGGTTAGAATTTAACTTTGTAATAAAGCTTAATCATATGGGGAAAGTATTGTAACTTTGCTAATAAAACATTGTGGATTGCTACAGTGTCTCTCCGCATGATTTTTTTTTGTTATAATTTTTTTCAAATTATCTTTTTTAATTTTATTTTATTAATATTGAGTTGTTTGTAAATTACAATTACAAGTTATTACAAATAAGGCTAAATCATGTGGGGAAATATTGTAGCTTTCATCACAAAACACTATGAATTGCTACAGTGTTTCCAACATGATTTATTTTTTTGTGTTTGTGTTTGTTTTTTTTTTCTAAAATTGTCTCTGTTGGTTTTTTTTTTAATATTGAGCTAATTAAGAATTTAGCTTTGTAATTTTTTTCTTTAAAACACCGTGAATTGTTGTCGTGTTTTCCCATATGATTTTTTTATGATTTTTTTTAAAATTATCTTTGTCGATTTTTTTTTTAATATTGAGTTGATTAAGAATTATAATTACAATAAAACTAAATCATATGAGGAAAGCGTTATAGTTTTCCTCACAAAACACTGTGGATTGTTACAATATTTCTCTAAATGGTTTTTTATTTTATTTTATTGGGAAAAATACTATAGTTTTCCTCACAAAACATTGTCAATTGCTACAATATTTTTTATCACGGGTTTTTTTTCTTCCAAAATTATCTTTGTTGGTTTTTTTTTAATATTAAGTTGGTAGAAAATTTAACTTTGTCATTTTTTTTTTGCTTTTTATTAACTGAAAAGCTAAATCATGTGGTAAAAGCACTATTTCTTTCCTCACAAAACACTGTAGATTGCTACAAATCATTTTGTTCAGTCTCTAAGTTTTTAATCACCAACACAATTTTTTTTTGCCATGAAATATTTGCTCCATCATACCTTTAATTTCTATTATTTATCTAGCGTTGGTTCACAATTATAACACTATCAAGTGCTTTTGTTTTATAAGCCGGCGACAGCGCGCAGGCATGTCATCTCGTATTGGATTAAAATCAACACCAAAAACTAATCTACTTGTATACATGATAGGCTGTATATAAACTTGGTGATTCATAGAAATCTATGAATTATGATAACTTTTCTCTTTTTTCTTTTTTTTGTTATTTTTCTTTTTTTTTTCAATTTTTTTTCAAAATTACATTTTTTCAACTTTTCTATTTTTTTCATTTCTTTTTTTTTCAAAATTATTTTTTTTTAATTTTTAAATATTGACCTGATTAAAATTTTTGCTTTGTAATTTTTTTTTTAAAATACTGTGGATTATTGCGATGTTTTTTCACATAGTTTTTCTATTTTATTTTTTTTATTTTTCAAAATTATATTTGTCGATTTTTTTTAATATGGAGCTAATTAAGAATTTAGTTTTGTAATATTTTTTTAAACATTGTTGATTGCTACAATGTTTCTCCGCATTGTTTTTTTTATGATTTTCTCCGAAATTATCTTTTTTTATTTTATTTTTTAATATTAAACTTGTTAAAAATTACAGTTATAATATATAAAAAAAATACTGTAACTTTGTTATCACATGGTCATTAATTTTTTTTATGTTGGTAAAAAATTAACTTAACCCGTAAGTCATCTATCTAGTTATTTATATATTTAAAAAAATCCCTCCAATACAACCATGTGCTGAATAAATTTGACCACGACCTGGTCAATGCATCAAATTCATGCATGATAACATCACTCTTGAAGACCATTTATAAATCTATTAATTTAAAATGCCTAAAATAGCTTCCAAATTGAAGGACAAATTAGTAATAAAAAATATATTTTCAAGCACAAATTCGAAGTCAAAATTGTAAATTTAATGTCCAAAGAAGGGGATAGTTGCCGCGTAAATTTTCGAAAGTTACCCTTCACCTTCTATAAATCCCACCACTGGCCTCATGTTCATCACAAATTTCACTTCTCTTCAATCTCCATCTACACCTTAGCCTTCTCTCCAAGAAACCAATTACCAAATTCTTGAATTCCAGACAAATCACCATGCCAAAGAAGAAATCAAGTGTTTTTGCTGCTTCGGTTGCTGCAGCTTCTGCTGCTGCCCTCTCTGTTTCTTCCTCTTCTCCTAGTTTTAACTCTAATGTTAAGGTAAGACGGCTGACAAGAGAATTCTGGGTTTGCGTATTTTCTTGAAAATATTTCATAGGATTTGGTTTCCTTGTTGTTTTCTCTGTTGGGACTTGCCCTGTTTTCTTGAAATTTCTTTGTTGGTAAAGATTTTGCTTTTTTTATCTTCTCTGTTGCCTCTACTTTCTTGTAAGCCAAACATCTTTTTTCCTCTCTTTTTCAAGAACTCCAGTTTCTCAATTTTGGTTTTCTTGAAATCCATGGAATCCTAATCCGCCCCTTTTGGTGCTTAATTCTTCTTTTATTGATATATTCAAAGCTTATTTGTTAGTTTGGGTTTGATTTTTGTTTTTGTACACTATTAATCTAAAAGCTTGATTCTCTCTTCTTTTCCAGGAAGCTGGGTCAAACAAAGACCAACAAGGACCTGCTTCCATGGAGAAATTTACACCAAGGTTTGATGGGCTGAGGTTTATTGAAACACTGATCACTGCTCACAGATGAAGAGATGAGAGACAGAGAGTCATCTGGCCTCGATAGCTCCATGGATGATATTGATTAGCAGTACTAATTTTAGCTAATACCCATCTTTTCTCTTTAATCCAGAGGGGAAAAAAAGATGGCATAAAGAAAGTTTGACTTTTTTTTCTTGGGTGGACTGTAATGCCTGAGTTGAGATTTTGTAATAGTATTTTCACTCAAATTGTCTGTCCTGTTCATTATTCAAATATCTGATTTTTCTTTGTGCTATTTTCATTTTTCACTATTGTTTTTCGGGTTGCAACGTGTCATAAAACGATTGGTTTCCAAGGTCAAGTGCCAACAGATCTCAGCTACCATTTATTACAAGTTAGGCAGGCATCATGGGGTTTATATTATGTATGTGGATGACAGTTTTGGAGCACTTAAAGATATGGTTCCAATGGGGGAGAAGTCCCAGAAAAGAAATTCTAAATTGCAAAGAATATTCTTTGAATTGTGAGGACAAAATGTCATTATCCTTGCTAAGTTGAAGGATGAGAGCTAAAAGTCAAGTTCTTCTATGCATTCCATGTTGTTTTTCACATGAAAAAAAATATTATTATTTTTAATGTTTTTAAATAATTTTAGCTTGAGATGTTCTCTATGGAATGGAAAAGCCAAGTTCTTGATTTTGCACCAAACTCTTGCTTGGGTATCTGGGGTTGCCTGAAATCTTGATCTGTTAACACAAAGAATGCCAAGTTCTTGAGGAGGCACCATGTTTTTGCTTGAAATTGTTTGCTTGCAGTTTTCAAAAACACGATGAGAGTAGTCTGCAGACAACTTTGGAACAAGCTAAACTAAATTTAGTGGAACAAGAATGGGATCAATGGTCCAAATGATCGAGTGGTGTCTTGTTTTTTAAAAAAGAATTGTGAAGAACTACGCAAAATCTTTGAATTTGAACCCAACTACGCAAAATCTTTGATGTGGTGCTACCTTCAATGGTCAAAAAGAGAAAAGGAAACAAAAAACAAAGCGATGAACACGGAAAAAAGTTTGAATTTTTATTTTTATTTTAAATTAATATTTATTTAATGTTTTTATATTGTTTTGATAGGCTGGTATAAGAATAGTTTTTTAAAAATAAAAAAAATATTATTTTAATATATTTTAAAATAAAAAAATACTTTAAAAATCCATCATTATCGCATTTCTAAATTCTAAAACTTGAAATCAAGTATTCTTGATTCCCAACACAAGTATGTTAACGCAACCTAAATACCAGAACTTATTCATTAATTGGTTGCAGTGATCACACTTTTTAAAAAAATATTCGAAGCTAATTGCTTAGTCAAGATAATAGAAGGTCTTGAGATCTCAAATCTGAATTTATTCCACATGAAACACCCTTTATTCTTGAATCACAAGGCACAGATATTAGCTCTTGATTTCAAAATGTTATCATGCTCCATCTTGCCAAGCAAAATGAGTGGTAAAAATGGATACACATCACAGGCATTTTGTGCGAGCCAAGCTGCTTCTAACATTTATGGACATAGTAAGATGATAAACTTGCTGATCATGCCGCAATTATAGATATCCCACCATTGACACTACCATTCTTGCCACACTATTGATGCTTGCTTCTTTTTTCTTGATCGTGATGTTGATTTTTGCCTTTTCTTCTTTCGGTGAGGTATTTCATTGGCCTGCAAGCATGCCTGAGCCTGATGTCGCAGCATACTTTACAGAGGGCTTGACGTGAACTGTTGGCTAACATGGGTCTAATTCACCCAACTATTGGCTTCCTCTTTTAGTCGCTTCCACGAGTAGTCAATGCTCCCAAGAGGTTTTTACTTTCTTTTCCTTGCCCTTTCGTTGAAAGTGATAAATGGGGGTAAAGGTGATAGTGACCAGAAAGGTGCAAGGAGCTTACTGTTGGATTAGTGGAGAGGTGATGTATTGTTCAAGAAGGGAGGAGTGCTCTTGTCTTGTACAGTGAGAATACAGCTCGAATAAACTGGTTATAAACTAATTAAACTGATGAAGGTAATTAAATGGCTGAACATCTCGGTTATGAATGTTTTTAAAATCATGTTTTTTAAAAATTATTATTTTTTTGTTTAAAATCATTTTTTTGAAGTTTTTAAATCTTTTTTATATGTTGATGTTAAAAATATATATAAAAAATATTATTTTGATTCATTTTAAAGTAAAAAGCACTTGAAAAAACAATCGTTATCATATTTTTAAATATTTCCATAAAAAATGTGACCTTGACTGGAGGATATCTTTTATTAGTGAAAAACAAAAAAGTTACATAGTAATTGCTACAAAGAGATGAGGGATCCAATTCTACTTGTGCAAGGAATGGACAAGGTTATGGAAAAAAAAGGGGTCTTATAGTACAGTTATTTGGGAATAGATGAAAGCTACCCTTCTGTTGGCATTTTGATAGAGAACGGACGCAGAAAGTAAGGGGCCATGGGAAGAAAATTATAAGACTGTTTTGGAAGCAATAACAGATGTTGTCCAGATGCTATTTCATCCAATTGTCATATCATGTGTGGTCCTCCCTCTAATATCCATGCTTTTTGAGAAAACCTAGCACATGATTCTTGATGTTTCCATGACATATCTTTGCTACAAGAATCATGTTCGCCCTTATAAGTAATATAGAGAGAGAACTATTACTAGATATGCAAATTTGGCAGCATCTGCACTCCGGCAGTATGACATTGCAGTTTCAAAGTTCTTAGAGGGACGACAGACATTGACATAACACCAGAATCTTTAATTATATCAGGTGGCAAGTGAACATCTATAATCCGAATAACCCCGGTCGATAGCATATGGAGATCCTCTCAAATCCAACTAAGCAAATGCACATTAGAGCTTTATAGTAATGTTACATCCATTAATATTCAGGAATATCTTTTGAATGTCAAATAGCTACACAGAGGTTTACAGTAAAACAGTACATGGCCTGTCGAAGTCGAAAGAATTGGATAGCAGATTATGCACCATTTAGTAGTTAATAGAATACCAAACTGTAGCCCAGAGGTGGATAAAACAACAATGGAGAAACCATAATTTGATGAAGCAATACTTTGAGACAGGAAGGTGTATCAGTTAGGAAATGAATGGCTATCCACACTCTGAACAGTCTAGAACAATTGTAACAGCAACACTATGAGTCCTGCTGTGAGCATCAACAATGAGGATTGAGCAGCTGCAATTTGAACCCCTCCACTCTTTTTAGATTGTTCCACATTTTGGCAATCAAGACCATTCTTATCTTCTCTGCATTCATTGGCAAACAAGCCAGGAGGGTATTTCCCATAGAGATTTATGAAGCTAAACATGGTCGAAGCGCAGTCAGATTCCAGGTCATTTATGGCATCACTAAAAGGGCAAGCAAATTCCTTGAAAGCATCACAACATGGCTTGGCTGGGTATTGGGGTCCTTTGCACTTGTCTGTGAGGACACTGTAGTCCAAATTTTCAAAGCTTATGTTGCATGCTGCAAATAGTGGGAAATTGAGGAAAACATGAGAATTCATAGGGCCATGTTTTATTGATAATAACCCCATACTGTATCAACCCTAAGATATCGGCTGTTGGTTTAAGTTTCTCCAAGAAAATAGTCCTTCAGCATAGAAAGATAGGCAAGTGATTCAATGCAAAAATTGTACATGTTTGATCACCTTAGCAAATGGGATGCGACAGTAATATTCTATACTCAACGCTAATAATCAAGAAATTAAAATATCAGTTCAAGAATCAATAACAAACAATTAACAAAAGGGGGATGAAATGGAGAAACGTTTAACTTTCTTGTCATTGAGATATTAACTAGGCAAATCCTAGAAATCTGCTTGTTTGTGCAGAAACAAACAGATTTCTCTGTATCCCTTTCCTTTTCAATCATGTACGTTCATCAAATTACAATTTTCCCAAAAGAAAAATGGAAAAATAGAAGGAAAACTTACCTTTTTTCATCTGAAGGAGGGTTCGGCCGGAACCTCCATGAACATCAAGTGCATCATCTGCATTTTTCAATTGCAAATAGAGGGAAAGAAAACCAACATGAGAACTAATGAGATTAAATCCAAAATGTTATGGTAATACAACGCTATGATGTGATATGAATGGTATATAATTCATACAGGAAATGAACGAGGAAGAGGTGGCAAGTCCAGCAAGGAAGAAGAAGCAAATGAGATAAAACCATGGATTAAAATTACTAGCCATGCTTTTCTTTTTCTTTTAGCTTTGTTTTTTTTTTTTAAATATTTTTTTTTTGGAGATGTAAATTGATCTCCAGCCCTCCTTCGACCAGAAATGACCCTCCTTTCTTTTCTTTTTGCTGCCAAAAAACAGTGTTATCGTATTCTCTGTTTTACTATTTTTAGCCGGAACGAACATTTGCACGAGTGGTGGTGAAAGAGTTTAGGCAAACAACCATGAACTTGTCATGGTGGCAAGCAACCATCAGCTTTCTAACAGTAACACAGGCATATTGCTTAAATTGTTATAAATCATTAAATTTAACATAGAAATTTATTAATTCAAGTATTAATAAATTCAACATACCCTCTTATATTTCCTTTTTCTTTGGACATTAATAATACAGTCGATTGATCTCAAAAGGCAGCAAAAAAACCTAGAGGAGAGGACAAATACTTCCATATGCAACAAATGTACCTCCAAATAACAGCCGAACTCTCATCATATCCGCAGCAGCTCAAAACTAAATCCAAATCACAAGCAGGGGCCTATAGCTCCAGCAGCCCAATAGCATACCTGGAACTGCCTATTTGCTACACAGGCTAGATCAGCTGAGGAAATTTCAGTATCAGTAGGAAGCAAAGAGTGCAATCCAGTTCCAATTTCCAGACAAGACCATTTCGCTTAAGCTTGTGAGTTGTGACCATTTAACAATTTACTCCTCTAAAACATTTGAATAAAGACTACAACAGATTTCAAGCAGACAACTCAACCATTGTGATATGATACCAAGAAATCATTCAAGATATCTATAACAGAAACACAGCAATGCTTAAAGCATTGCTCGTTGCAAAATCCCTGCCCTGCTGATTGTCTAATTTTACCATCGGAAAAATGAAAAGAAAAACATTTCTCCCTTAATGTGATGTAATAAAAGGAACCACAAGACTGTTGGATTGCAGCAGTTACAAACATTTCCCTAAAACATTTCTTATGTAATTCACGTAATTATAAAAGCCAAATACAGGGAGCCAAAATTGCTGCAATATATGGGTTAGAAGATGCTGTTATCCATTACAGTGTAAAACGTCAAATCAAAGTGAACCAACTCTCAGAAGTACACAAGGGAAGAAAATCCACTACATTATTGTATGCTTTCTAGTTGCAGCTATTTCTGCACATTGCAAATGATGCCCTCCACCTCTCCCATAGTCTTCCAATTTGACATAATAGGAACTACAGAACTAGGAGCTGATTATAAAGTACGCTACTAAATGACTTCAATTAGTACCAGTGTTCTCAGATTTATCCAGTATCCCATCATTCTCTGAATTGCAAAGTCAATGAGAGGTTGAAGAGAAAAACCACGTGGTGCAGCTTAGAAATTACAAAATGCACCTCACAAGCCTGCATCATGGGCAAAAGAGAAACGCAGTAACCTATAACAAAAAGAACAACTTAATGTTAAGGAGATTGTTGCTTGAAGAGAATGCTCAAGCACGCTGCTGGAGGATGAATGGGCACTGAAGACAAAACCAAAGTTGAATTTTGTGACGAATGAATTCCATTTTGAGAGACATAAAAGCAGTCAATAATAGCAGCACTGACAACAGAACTGGAAAGATTTGAAAAATCATTCATCTGTTTATAACCACCCTATATGAAAAAGATTTCAAATAAGTATTTGTAGAATACCTCAGTAGTTTTAACATTTTCCCCGCAGATAAATAATATCAATTTTAGGTTGGCCTTAACAGATGTTGCTGCTGTGCCTCAGTCTTCGGGTTATGGAACGGCCCATCCTAAGACGTCGAGCAGTTAGTGCTTCTAATAAAACATCTACAGCATTCTCCAGCGCTTCATTCTGTTTATCCAATCCATAGGAGCTGAACTGTGGAAGTACTTGTAGCTCGGACAGCAGGCCAATGGCTGCTGCAGCTGTACAGGTACGATCCCATGATGGCTGGGGCCTGCCAATAAAATGCCATTCATGCTTACTTGTAAGTTTAATATAATGAAAGGGCTTCGCAAAAGGCCAAAGAGAAGAGAAGGAAGTGGTGGGAGTCACTGGGGGTATGAATACAAATAGTTGATGTGTAGAAGCCCCTACAGAAGAGATCAGGCTATGTTGTATATCTCACCGAAGTTTGTGCATTGTAGATACACCTGCAGAGAGGGATATGCAGGGAAGATCCTCCACTCCCCATACTGACTTTGTCTTCTCCTGCACAGAGAACAAACAGGTCAATGAAATCCTGAAAACAGCTTAAGGTTTATTAATATGAACATCCCCATATTTATAATATAAGGGTATGGTAGCAAAACCAGCATGCTCTTGTAACAACTAGTGCCAGGGTTCAGAAATTTATACACGTACATGTGGCATATAGAAGAAGATGAGATGAAGGAAAAAAGCATGCACATTTTTTTTTCCTAAGAATTGTCTAACCTGGAATTCAAGTTGCTACACACTAGATAAAAGATAAGGTACAGAGAAGGTGCTTTGAAGTATTACCTTTAAGCGGTTGAACATTGCGGCAGAGTTGCTCCATGTACCATCAATCAAAATGAAATTTAAAGGTTTATATTCATTTGTCTGTGAAAGAGAAGCAATATAAGTATTACCACGTAGTTGAACTGAAAGAAGAGGAGAGCTTTCAAACTGAGAACAGAAATTTCATCCTGAATTTAAAGGAAATTAATATTTTTTGTAGGCTCGGAATAGTCCACATCCTGGGATATGTTTGTTGATTTAATGTCAGGATATTTTAAAACCATCAATGACAAGATATTACCAAATAAACACAGCAATTACACTAAAGCTGTGAGAAAAGAGTACCATGGTTGTGTTGCATTCTGGATCTGCTGAAATTTCCTGACAAACAGCATCCTGCACTGATTTTGTTGCTACATTCTTGTTGGGATAAAGGCACCAAACCTTGTCCTTTCCTGCAATTTGCATCAAGCACTTAAACCAGTGGTTCTGCAAGTTGAATATGTGGAGTTGGGAAGAAATAAACACCAAGCAGAAAGTTTTCAAATAAGGAAAATTACTTAACTGCATCGCCTTAGCTAAAAAAAGAATGCTAATAAAGTTCCAGCACATAAATATAAAACCCATTCGATCAAATGACCATACATTGAATAAATGGTGACTTCGTAAAAGTTCTTCATGGAGAGCTTAAAACACTCAAAGCTTCTGTGCATCTTTTTTGGCCAGCAGAAATAGATTCTCATAGCAGTCAAAAGAAGTGACAGACAAAGCAGACATACATGTTGTATCAGTGTATTGCAAAGCATATATTGAACACACCTGCAATCTTACATGCATTCCACATTATTTCTTCATCTTCAGCAATCCCATAGAGGCATAAAGTAGCTGATTCAACACCAAGTACTTGCCATAACAACTTTCCAGTGTTGTTTTGTCGTAGAAAATCCTGCAAAAAGTTGATTGAACATTTGATGGCCACAAAGGATGTTACAACATTCAGGACAAGAACTAATGCATGACATGCTAACCTTTGGATGCATATACAACCAAAACCTTATGCCACGCCATAGAGAGCTGGGCTTGACTTTTGAACACATACAATCTTCTTCTAGAGGAAGCCAGCACTGCAAATAAATATATTAATTCCCATTAAAAGGCCACACCAACCACCACGAAAATGTCACCGTACCATTGAACATCAAGCACATACCTTCTGGCAGAGGTAACCTCTACTTCCAAGCAAACGACAAGCTATCTGTCGAGCTGAAAAGAACTGGAGCTTCTTCTCAGAATCACCTAAAGCCTGATATGTTGCTCTATGTTTCTTGTTCTCTTGCATTCCAAAATCCCCCTAATTCAAAACAGAATATACACAAAAAAAGAGACTTTCAGCCATGTGAAACACACCCACTGGAACTACACTATAGCTTATCAAAACAATGATTCTCATCACCACAAAAAATCTATATGAATTCTCAATTGCTCCATTTGAATATATCAAATACCAGGCAAAATAAACAAAAAGAACCGATCTTTCCATTCACAGGAACACAAACCTCAGTGAATTGAACCCAAGACAAATGCTATTCACAAAAACTTCGTTTTCATTACAGTACCACACAACATAACACATGAAAATCGAATCTCTTCCATCAAATCCCTCCTTTTTTGCTCATTAACAAAATTATTACCTCTAGTTTGCCACGATGCCCACTAAAGCTCATCTGGACCTCAGTCGATTTCTCCAAAAGCTGCAAATCCTTAACAATCTCCACAACTTTAGCAGGTAGTGGAGATACTGCACCCCATCCTTGCCATTCCTGTAAAGTTATGGTAAACCCATCACTAGTGTCTTTTATATCAGGGTTTGTTTGAGGAGAATGTGAAGTAGGGGTAAAGTGGGTTCTTGGTGGAGACTCCATGTGGGTTCTGAGAGAGAAGGCTGGAGATGGAGGAGAGATTTTGAATGTCAATGGCCTTGTTGCTGAGACGGAAAGCATGGTGGGTTTTGGTGGGTTTTTGTTTTTCTGCTTAGCTTGTTGGTCTCTCTTGATACGGCGCGTTTTCCTCAAGCAAAGAATATTTCACTCACACTCTTTATAAGGTTGGTCTTGGTCTTGGGCTTGCATTCAATTGAAATAGAGATGGAAATTTGGTCTGGTTCCAACATAAAGGGAGAGATTGAGAAGCATTAAATTAAACTAAATTATTATTATTAATTTAAAAAACATACACAAAACTCATTACATTATGGATAGTAAATGTCTAATGATGAATTTTTTTTATTTTTTTTTATTTTAAATAATTTATAAAATTAGATTTTTTTTAAAAAAAAATCCATTCTTTAATTTTTTTCATCTACTAGATTTGCCCGTATTCTTTTAATTTATACTTGTTTTATTCGAGATAATTTTTTAGATTGAGTTTTTTTAACAACGTTATCCTTCATTTTTTTTTATCATATTTGATCCTTATATTTTTTTAACTATTTTTTTACTTTGATTTTTTAAAAATTAATATCCTTTTCGGATTGCATACTTCAATATTAAATTGATTGTGAATTAAGTTTTTTAATTGAACTAAAGTCTAGGATTTCAAGGATGGTGGGTTTGAGAAATTAATCCAGGTTCAAGAGATTTGCCTAGGTTAGCTTGGTCTCCTCCCTTTTTTAAACTCATGTTTTTTTTTTTATCATTTTATCCTTTAGCATATATTAAATTGGATATTGGGCTCCATGATTTTTTGTATCTGTTTCTATAGGATTTTATACTAATTTTAAAAATAACCCAAGTTATCTGGAGCCTTTTTATTTATCGTTTTTTTGTTAAATTTAGCTTTTTCTTAAAGAAATTTTATTTTTTAATTAAATTAAATTAATGAATTAAATATAAGCATGAAATGTTTTCTTTATGATATTTTCTTTGGTTTGGTTTCTGGGTTATTGCTTTGATGATGTGTGTGACCTTTGTCACTATTGTCGTGCAACTTTTTGCACTAGTGTTGAATTCGTCCTAGTGAGATCTTTTTTGGTGGTAGAGGTGCTGTCCATAGAGAAGCAATAAAAAGTCCCCAACAAACTTTTTTTTATTTTCCTCTTGAGTATGGTAGTGACAATATACTTTTTATAGTTAATCATTGCCAATTTTCCTTATTGCTTTATTTAATGTCAATGTTTTTTTTTCTAATCATATTATTAAATTAACCGAACTTATTAAATTTAGTCAAATCAACGGCTTGAGTTTCATATTTTTTTTACTTTATTAAAATGCTAGTGTTGTCTGAACATCTTATTTTTATGTAACGAGAAATTTGAACTAGCATGCGGGCTACCTATCTAGTAAAAATACTAGATGTATTGATGGGTGTAGCATAGTTATTAGAATAGTAATAGATGTATTTATGCATGGTTGTCAAACTCGATACAAAATCTAATGTTTAAAAGAATTCAAGTTATTAGGTTATTGGGTAAAACCAAATAAATATTTTTTATTATTAATACGATGTTGTTTCACTTTGCTTTTGTTTTTTAAAGTTCTTTGGTGCTGATTTAGTCTGTTTTGAATCGGGTTTGACTAGGTTAACTAGGTCACCAATCAACCTATTAAGTTAATCTAGTTTAGTCAGATCAATGTTTTTTCCAATTAAAATTGAAGCCCAAATCGAGTCAAGTTTTGATTCTAGGTCAACCCATCAAATCAACTCAACAGACCTTCATACATGAATATTTATAATTTATAATACTTGTAAATTTATCTCAATATATATCTAAAATAATTAATGTGATTTACCAAACTCACGGTGCCTTGGTCTCAGCTCACGACTAAACTCAAATATATTGGGCTTAGTAATTTTTCTAAACGCACAGTGTTTTGAGTTTAACTCACGGCTAAATCCAAGTATATTGAATTTGATATTTTACTAGATATATATTTAATTAAGTTATCACATTATTATCGAATTGAAGTATTTCAAAATACAAAAAATATTGAGTAAAACATTATGAATCATCATAGATATAATTTTCAATAAAGTATAATATATGTAGTTTAAAATGATAACTCCTAGGTCCGGTGATTTGGTTGTTGTCTTCAACCCACATGAGTAGGGTTCAAGCATTGATACCCTCATCATCAAACACATGAAATCACTCGTGATTATAATATAATCTGTCTTTTATTTTGGTAATGCTACTCTTAATGCTGGTCCTACGATTTTTTTTATTTAAAAAAACCCTCAAAGCTGACTGCAAATACCCTTAAAATCATTTAAAAAATACCTTTAAAATCATTTAAAAAAAGGAATTAATTTTTATTGACAAGCAAGCTGACTGCGAATACCGTTTTCTCCATCCAAAAAACAAACCTTAAAAACTCCAAAGTACAAACTGGCATTAGTCGTTAATAACAGAGAGAATTTAGCATTTCAAAGCTTTGTCCTGCCGCCTTCTTCTACTTCTCTTTATCCCTCTCTCTCCAACTCCTCCATGCTTCCTCTCCAAACTAACTTTCTATAAAGAAACCAAAGACACAGAAAACTCACTTTCAACTAAAAGCTCTCAAAATGGTCTCATCGATGGTTCTATCTTCTTACCCTTCTTCACGCCTAAAATGCTCCCTCTCAAATCCTCAGTCTGTGATTATGATGTCATCACCTCAGCCTACAGTGGCGCTTCTTTTCCCCTTCCGCCTTGGTGGGGCAGCTTCCTTTGCCGAGTTCAGAGGATTGAGGATCCAAATGGGTTCAAAGATGTCAACTTCGTTGGTTTCCATTAATACGAGGAGGAATCCTAAGGTTTTTTCTCGTATTGTGTCTGAAGCTCAAGAGACTGTTGTTGATAGTAAGTTTTTAATTTTTATTTATTTATTTATTTTAATTTTGGGTCTCATTATTTGGTCTTGTTATTTTACTTCTAGTGCTTTTGTTTGATTCATTGTTTATGATTTTGTGCTATCTTGATTCCGATTACTGCACCAAGTTTAGGGGGTCTTTTTAGTTCAAGATTTTGAGTTTTATTAAGTGATAATCAACATTAACTTTTCAAAGATCCAATTTATTGTAAATGGGGTTTAAGGCCATATTTGTTTCTTGAAAAGTAGTTTTTGGGAAATTATTTTTCAAATTTTCCAGTGTTTGTTTGCCATTAAAAAAGATGGTCAACGAAAAACACTTTTCGGTCAAAGGAAAACACTTTCCAGTCAAAGAAAAATTTGACTTGGTTTCTAGGAAAATGTTTTTTCTTTTGGCTGTGTTTGTTTTCTGGAAAGTGGTTTCCAGGAAACTATTTTCCAAACTTTTATGTGTTTGTTTGCTATTAAGAAAGTTGGTCAACGAAAAACACTTTCCAGTCAAAGGAAAATTTGGCTTGGTTTCCAGGAAAGTGTTTTCCTGGAAAATTTGGGCGGAAAATACTTTCCGAAAGTTGTGAAAAATTTAGAAATGTCATTATTTGCTGATTATATCAAATTTGATCCTCAAACTTTTGATTGCTATATATATATTTTGTTTTGAATATTTATTTTTCAATTTTATCTCTTAAAATTTAATTTTTATATTAACTTTGGTCCTTATTTTTATAATTGCTATTTGCTTTTTCCTTATCATTTTTTTATTGAAATTTTTTATCTATCAAATTTGGTCCTCATTCTTTTGATTGTTACTTATTTTATTTGAAATAATTTATGAAATGTTAATTATTATTATTTTAATTTCTTCATCTTTCATTTTTTTTTAATTTTTTAGATTTGATCTTTATTATTTTGATTATTATTTATTTTATTTGAGATAATTTATGAAATTATATTTTATTTAAATTTCATTTTCATTCAACTTTTTAATTTGTAAGATTTTTTCATTATTATTTTAATAAACTTGAGAAAAACAAAACATTAATAAGTTATTTTCCAGCTCATTTTCCATAACATAACCAAACACTGGAAATTGTTTTCCAACTTATTTTCCATTACACTACCAAACATTAGAAAATAATTCAGTTTTCTAGAATTCACTTTAAAAAAAAAAACTACTTTCTAGCAAACAAATAGAATCTAAGTAAATTAGAGTATGTCTCGATACCCGAGAAATGACCTTTGATTGGGGAGGAGGGCCAATGTTGCCCAATGGAGGGTTTAAGTAAGAAATGAATTCAAGAATGTTAAAAAGAGAGCTCTCTTATGATTAAAATAGGAGATTGAATCTTTCTTTTTAGTGCGTATCAGGCATGTCTGGATGTTCTTTATTTTCAAGAAACGAACTTGATAAAGCAGGATGGAACAGGGAGCCATATTCGCAAATGGGGTTTAAGGAAGAACTGGATCAGAGATATGAAATTCTAGAACCAAAAATTGCATCAGAGAATGTTAAAAGACACCTTCATGATCAGTAAAATAGGAGATTAAATCTAATGTTTAGTGTGACAAAAATCTGGTGAGGAACGGGTGGTTATAATTGATGGCGGACGGAGATTGCAACTACAATGTTAAAGATTGGATTATCAATCATGAAGAAAGGATTTTTTTTCCAGGGAAATTTGGAGTTGGGAGAGGGCAGGGGTGGTGGAGGTTGCGTAGTAGAGAGAAGTCTGCGAGGTCTGACAATGAGCTTGTGCCATTTCCTTTGTGTACACACAGATACATTAAAAGCTGTTGGAGGCATTTTCTCTTGTTATTTTGTGATTTCATCACATCCAGGAAGGTTTTCCTGTAATTATGTCTCCATTTTGGATGACATTGGGTGTCCAAATGTTTCAAGTTTAGATGCTTAGGCCAATGTGGGCAACTGCAAACCTTGTACACTTTTCAAGAAATTGTTGCGTCTTCTTTGCTTTATATGCTCTTGACATTTCCTTTGTTCATAGAATATCAAGGTTCTATTGAAACAAAAACTGTTTTCGTGGTACCTTTAATTTCAAATGTTTTCCTTAATATCGGATGGAATCTTCTATTAATTTTTTTCCCTCTACATGAAATACGATTGCTGGAGCTCTGGTGCAATTGCGCTATTTTTCTGTAAAATTTAAGTCACCTAACTAGTTATACATTCAAATCTAGAAAAACAGCAGTGTGAACTGTGACCTGATATTCGGCATTTTTTTTTTGCTGGTTGATATTAGCTAAACTTGGCAGCTGCATAGAAGTTTTTTTTTAGCTTCACAAAGCCATGCTAGCTTACTCACTATCCTAGCAGCATTTTTCTAATGACTGAAATGCGACATTTTTCTTGAAGTTCGCTCTTTTTAAAGCTGTTCTCGTTGGTTCTACTCTGAGTACACTGAACCTTTTTTTTTTTTTTATGTATTTCACTAACTTGTCAGACCTACATTAACCCTCCCATAACACTGGTTTGCTAGGAATTTGTAGCCAACATGAAGAGAAAATTTCGAACTAGTTCTCTGGGACCAGACTTTCCCATACGTCTTGAAGGCTTGGCATGGTCTGACTTCACGGAAAGCTTAGGAAATACTGGATTTGAACCTCTGCATTTCTGATACTATTTTAAGTCGCAAAATGGCCTAACTTCCTCCTCGTTAACTGGTGTCCTCGATTCTTGAAATGGCCGCACATTAAGCTTGTTCTTTCCAAACTATCCTACGTATGGTTCTTTGTTTTATGATTTTCCAATCTCTTTATCTGCTGATAAAATATTGTTGAACTTGGACTGTATTGTTCGTGTCTAATCTAGTACCGCTTCGACCCAGCCCGCTTGAAACTCTTCCTGGATGTAGTGGTTTTTTCAAACTAGTAATTTAATTAGGCTTGTTTAGCTCCTTCTTTGGTTTCTTTTTTCATTTGCATAATGGCTCGTCTATTGAAAAATTTTGATTTTTTTTTTGTTTTAAATTTTGATTTTTTTGATATTTTTGAATTATTTTGATGCATTGATTTTAAAAATAAAAAATATTATTTTAATATATTTTCAAATAAAAAATACTTTCAAAAATAACTTTTATTATTATCATAAACACTCCTTAAAGCCTCAACATCTGGTTTTCTGAATTTGGTTTTGATGTGTACCTAAAAAAATGGCCTGTTGCTACCACATTCCTTAACTTCTGACATATTAAAACATTCTGAATATCCTCCAGCTTTCCTGTTAAAATGTAATTACCAATAATTGGTCATACATATTATTCTGCTCTTGCATTCAAATAACTGGACTGAATGCTGCATAAAATTGGAAAAATAACTCTCTTGTCTTGTGTTTGGGGTATTTTGAACTAAACTGAATAATTTATTTTATTTTATGTTTGGTAGACACTAAATGAGATTTGGTAAATCCAAGACTTAGACTGGTCCGAATTTAAAATATAGAGAAATGATTGATCCGATAAAAAACTTAGGTCGACTTGAGATAAAGCACTAGTAAAAAACCCATTGACTTTTTTTTCTGAATTTTTTTTTGTTAAATCAGGGTTGCTTTGATTCTTTTTTTTTTTTTTAATTTGGGTCAACTTGGGTTGATCGTCCCGACCCGTGACCTGGACCTTGCCTCAGGTCGACCCCTGAGTTAGGTTTTATAACTATGATAATAATAATTTTTATTCATACGTTAACTTGCGTTGACCGTCCCGACTCGTGATCTGGACCTTGCCTCGGGTCGACCCTAGAGTGTTAGGTTTTATAACTATGATAATAATTATTTTTATTCATACGTTGTCTTAGGTTAATTAGCCCGGGTTAACCCTCCCAACCCGTAACCCAGTCCTTGTCCTAGATATCAACCCCCAAGTTGAATTTTAAAACTATATTAATAATTATTTTTATCGTTACATTGACGTGATAGTATTTTGAAACAGTTTTGGACCAAAAAAAAAAAATTATACTGTACAAAAATACACAAAATAACTTCACACAAACATTATCTTATTTATTCTATTTTTATCCAGCGTACCAACCACTACCTCATGCTCCTGTTTTAGTTGTATCTTTTATATATATATATATATATATATATATTATTTTGGGTTTTCTCTCAAAGCAATTAACATATTTATGAAAAATCCTTGAGGACCTCTACGCAGGAATAGCTTCCAGATTAGAACTTTAATTACCATACATGTTCTCACTTGGCTGCGAAATACGTTGAATTACACCACTAATGATCTCTGTTTCTAGTTACCCCACACCACTTCCATTCATGTTGTTGCTGTTATTCTGTTTCTATAACGCCCTCCAATGAGTTCTCTATATCACAGTTCAATTGACCTCTTTCCTTGATTCTCAAATCTCAGTTCCTACAGTGACTGATGAAACATGGCAGTCACTTGTCATCGAGGCTGATGGCCCCGTGATGGTCGAGTTTTGGGCTCCATGGTGTGGACCCTGCCGAATAATCCATCCAGTGATAGCTGAACTATCGACAGAATATGGTGGGAAGCTCAAGTGCTTCATGTTGAATACCGATGAAAGTCCTTCTACTGTAACCAAGTATGGAATTCGAAGCATTCCAACAATCATCATCTTCAAAAATGGGGAGAAGAAAGATGCAATCATTGGTGCCGTGCCCAAAACCACACTAATTTCCAATATTAAGAAATTCTTATAGAGGAAGCTGGTAACAGAATTCCTTTGAAACAATTCAACTTTTTTATTATGTTTCCAAGTCCTTTTCTTTTTCTGAATTGTGAATAAAATCTACCTCCCGGCTGTGTGCTTACTTCTTTGTAATTTTTGGCTGAGGTTTGCTTCCTGAAAGTGCTAGTTGGTTTGACCAACCAAGCAAGTTTGTCAATGCATGGTTTGAAAATGAGAGCTGATTAGACCTGGCGGGGACCAAATCCAGCCTTCATTTGCTCCACCAAGCACTGGCTTTTCATGTTTTCTTCCAATCTAGAACTTTTGAATTCTTGACTCAAGGAATGGTATTGGTATGGAGCCCATACGTCCACTTTGAGCGGTGGTTGAAAGGATTCACCATTGCTTTACAGTGCAGGAAGAAACTAAGGGTTGTCTGAGCACCAAAGCCATCTTGTGAGAAAATTCTGTGGTGATAGAACTGGCCTACAAGTCAGTCCAACATTCTCCAACCATGTAGAAAGTATAGTAAAAAAATGAACAGGAGATGCGATGGCTCATCTCCTTGATAAAAGAGATGCAGTGAATATAGATAATCAACCACCACTACTCGTATTTATTAAGAAAATTATTCCATCGAGAAGGGGATTATTTTATTTATACATAGGAATCTGGATATTTTTTTAGCATGATTGCTTGTAGTGGCATAAATAATTTCAATTCTTTGTGGATACACTAATCATTTTATAAATATGGCTGGTTGGACTGGAAAAAAAATCTAGATTGTTGGATCATGCATGGGTTTAATTTATAAGTTATTGGGTTGATTATTTTTAATAAAATAATAATATTTTTTATGAGATATCAAATAGTAATTCAAAGAATAGTAACAATGACTAGAGATTCTATAGAAATTACTATTTAATTTTTTAATACGAAAATGGTAATTAGTGTTTAATTAATACAAATTAGAAATGAAAAACAAATAATCAATCACACTAACTGAAACCAAGAATAAAATAAAAAATAATTAAAACATCAATTATAAAAACTAACAATTAATTGAATCAAATCAAAATAGAAAGGGACTATAAAATAATTCATTCCAGCCCTTGGAAGTAAAGATATAAAAAGACATTAATAGAATGGTTGAGCAGTAATCAATCATACTTATAATCACTTAAAATAAACAAATAATAAGGTGAAATAAACTAGACCACAACTAAGAGTTTTTATCAAAGAAACATCTCAATCCAATAGGTTAAGTTATTAGGTGAGATTTCAAGAAATGATTTATATTATTCCCTAACATACCCACTCAAGTAAAAACTTTTTTGATTTGAAGCTTGCACAGACCCACATTATCTTGTGCTTAATTTTTATCAAATAAATAGGGATAATGAGATTCAAACTCGTGACCGCTTGATCATTAAGACTTTGATATCATGTTAAAGAACCATCTCAACTCAATAGTTTAAACTGTTATATAAGGTCTCAAGATATGATTTATATTATTTTCTAACAGTTTTTACTATAAAAATAAAAAACAAAATCAATAGTTACATTAAACAAATCAAAATAGAAAAACAAAAACAAAATAACCGTTGGAATTAATAAAATAAAAAATTTAAAAACCCTTAAAAAACCAATCACTGATGTATCACACTATATAATTAAATTATGGTAATGTGGCTAATTGCCCGTTCATGTTCATGCTCTTTTGATCATTGAAAATAAATATTCATAATAATAAGAAGAAAATGGAATTTAAAACCTGAAAATCAAACATTAATGCATCACTTTATAATGTAATTAAGTCAGAGTAGAGAGAAATTATCCAAAAAAAAAGTCAGAGTAGAGAGAAACGCGGGAGAGGCAATACTTGAAAAAGAGGCAATACCTGAAAATGAAAGAAAGAAAGAAAAAAAAACAAAAAGAAGACGAGCAATACTTGAAAGAGAAGCAAGAGAAAGAAAAGGGATAACAATTTTAACATGTTTCCCATCTCTTCTATTTGCTTGAATATCTCATAAGCTTCTATTTTTCAAAATAAAAATTGAGTTTTCTGTTTGTTTGGATCTCTCTTCTTCTCCTATTTTGTTATGGATCTCTCTTATACTTCGTTCAAAGAAAAATTAATTCAAATATGTTTAGCTTATATTTTGAAAGAGAGGGGTGAGAGAAGCTGATAAAAACAAGGCATCAAGATCTGACACAGTAAGATGATTGCCCACAGGCAATATTGATTTCTGTCCTCCATTGACGAGCAAAACTTGGTTCTTGGAGTCAACACCTCTCTCTGTTTTGAATATAGAGTACATGGAATCTGAAATTATGGAAGGTTCAATATGATGGGGTGTTTTCCCTTCCAGTTATGGTGTAGGTGTTCCCCCCTTTATAATTTAAAACTTACACAAACTCATAGTTTTTAAAATAGTGTGAAAATTGTTTTTTTTTTCGCTACAACTAAGAAATTTAAACTTAAAATCTCTTGACAGAACAAGGATATTAATTAATAACAGTTGAGTTTCAACTTATTAGCTGTGAAAACTTTTATCACTTCGTTGCTTTCAAGATCAAGGCACCGACGCACAGTCCATTAAGAGATCTGAAATGACAAGCATATAGCGTTAATGAGGTCTCACATTGGTGATCACCAACTTGCTTCATGCATGGAGTCATGTTTTTCCTTGCTTCGGTGTGTAGCATGCATGCGGAATCTGCAGATTGTCAAAGAAGCAATTACAGCGGGATGCTCGTTTCTCATTTGTGGTAGCTAGGTCAATGTTCATATGACCTTAACCCTTTCTTATATATATACAGTAAGTCTGCTTAAGACTTTTCTTTCTTCCTCTTAATTATACAAGTTGAAGAAGAAGAAATTTTGTTGCAGTAGTTGAGGAAGAAGAAGAAATTTTGTGGCAAGCAAGAAAATTGGAAGTACGTACTACATAAACTCTTGAACTTGCAAGGGTAGGTATAGCCATGCCAGGGATTGGCAGCCACAAAAGTTGGGTTCGAAGACACTTTGCATCCCACATGGATTTGTAGCTTCAGAAATGTCACATTATTGCATCCATATACACGCATTCAAATATTATTGATGGCCATATCTTTTCAACTTGAATTATGGCTGTGAATTAGGAGTCTTTAGTCGCTATTGCGGGAAAAACAAATCTCATAAACGTCACCCATGTTTGATTTTAAGACAATCTTTGTTTCTGTTTTCTAACCATGTATTTAAAATTTTGATTTATTTTATTTCAAATTAAATTTTTGTTGGTATTTTTGGATGGACCGATATCAAAACTAAATTTTAAAAAATAAAAAAATATTATTTTAAAATATTTTTAATTGAAAAACACATTTTAATATATATATATATATATATATGAGGATCAGGTGACATTTATTATATTGTTTTGAAAATAATAATTGCACATATTATCATATATTATAGTATAAAAAGCTATCTTTTATCTACTTTTATTAAATGGGATGATAGCTACTGGCACCGTCACAGCCACCCACAAACTCAATTATGACCCACCAAACTTTGAAAATATTATCACCGACCAAAATTGATAGCCAATAGCACCAATCGTGTTCAGCAATGGTGAAGAAAACTTGCTCCATGCAAGGAGTCAACTCCTCACATTGCTATAGATCTGCAGATTACAATTTACATGCTTGCTGACAACTTTAAGCACATAAGGTGATGAAGATGAGCGGTTGAAGATGAGTACTGGTTTCGGTGGCGCATCATTGAAATAACAAAATAATAAAGAAAATGGACGGTACTTTACATATGATTATCCACAATTTTTTTAAATATAATTCAAGGTTGAAAGAGAAGCAAGAATCAACAACAACAACAACTCAATACATACAGTTGCTTTGTAATTAAATCAAGTTTACAGGAAGTTCAAAACTCTTACCTTTTATCTTAATTCTGTAGGCAGATAATCAATAGTCAAATTGCTTATATGCTGATAATTTATATGTGATAATTAGTATACTTATAATTGTAAGCTTGTAAACTAGTAGACTTTTAGTTTTCATTGTAATCCTAGAAAATCCTAGAAAATACCAAAAAATATATCTATTCATGTTATCTTGTCAAGGAATTTTCATGTATAGCTGTGATCAAATCAAGAATCATCCAATAAATATAAGTTTTTCGATCCTATATTGTTAAGTTAATTTTTGCATTCAAGGCATTCAAGTTATTTAATTACTCCTCAAGTTTAAATTTGTTTTCAGCATATATAAAGAAGAATTATAAAATTTTAAAGATATCATTACAAGTCTGGAACTATAAATCTAGAATTATAAGAATAGTTTAGATTCTAAGCCTAGATTTTAGATCATTAACATTAGATTTAATAATATTTAACTTTGAAGTTTAAAGTTTTTTTAATTAAAAAAGCAAAAAAAAAAAAAAAACCCAAAACACATGCATTGTTGATTTTTAATTGCAATGTGCATGATTTGTAAAGAGAAATTTGAAAGTGCTTAAGTTGGAACTACTAATAATTAAGAGAAAAAGATACAAGGAAAGAGAGAAATATAAGAGTTTTTTTGAAGAATAATTATTAATTTTTATCACTTTTGGCGAATCTGATATGATTTTTTCTCTTTATCTTGTATTTATCTCTTATGGGCGGTAAATAATTAACATATTTCTTCAAATTTCATTAAACCCAAAATTATCACAAGAAGCATATTAACTTAAAAATGAAAAACAAAGCTCTTTATCCTAATTAAAATCCGCAAATTGATATATACAACTCCGCAAGTAAATTAACTTGAATTACTCAAGTTTTTTTTTGTTGGATTCGAGGAAATCCCACTCCCGGAAAGCGCATTTTGTGGATTCAGGTGAACGAGTAAAACCCCGGCTGTTTCAGGCTCTTACAAGATGTGTATGCCCTGACTCGAACTCAAAATCTTCTATACAGATCTCAAACCCTTTACCATCATGTCACGTTACTTGAAAACCTCAAGTTCTTCCTCTTCGCTTTCGGGTTTCTTAAATTTGTTGCTAAAATCTCACAAAAGCAGGCTGCTTAATTCTTCTTTTAGTTAAACTCAACCGTAACTGAGATAATAATGCTAATTTCCATCACTTTCAATACAACGTTCAGTCGACTTCTTAAGAATTTTCTTCACCTAATTGAAGAAGAAGAAATCTTTTTGCAGTATTTTTTTCTTTGAAGAATGAAATCCTGTTGTAGTAATTGGAGAGACGTACAAGCAATAAAATTGAATTAATGTAGATATAATTCTTGAAATATTGCATTTTACTTTGTAAAATCAAATATGATTAGATCGATTTTATCTTCGGAATAATTAATCTCTTGACTTTAGAAGTTCATGTATATCTTGGTTAGCATTGATCTCAACCTTTAAGCTAGCTGGTAGTACTATACATAGAGTCAACTATATATATATTGACTTCGTATTTTTTTTTAGATTATCGTGGGTGTCCGGGCCAGCTTGCGCGCACCTCGACTAATCCCACGGGCCCTGAAGTTAACGACCATGTAAGCCTCCAGTGGCCATCATATGAGCAACCACAGGGTTCGAACACGAGATCTAAGAGGGAGCAAACCCCTTAGTCCCAAGCTCTTACTACTGGGCTACCACCTAGATGGTTTTGACTTCGTATTTCTTATTTAGCTTAGTCGTGCATCCCTTATCGTTATCCTTCATGTCTTCATGATTTCATTTTTTTTTTAATGAGTAATATTTAAGAATTCAAACTATGTTTATTTCTACGATCTATTTCTTGAGTAATAGTATACAAATAAACTTCTTGTGAAAATTTAGTATAAAAAGTTTCTGTATAAATATTTTTCTTATTCTCTATTCTAGGAACTCTATAGATTTGAAAATAAAAAAAACCAAACAGAACTTATGAACTTGTAAAAATAATAAAATTTAATATATACAATTCCAACTTTTTTCTCTTAGAACTACCTAATCACCAATATTGGATTGCAGTTTAACGAATATTAATATAATCTCTCTTCATTCTTAAAAGTTGGGTTTAGTTAGTCTCACAAGATGAAAAAAAAGGGATAAATACAAAAATATATAGCATAAGAGATTTTATCTATTCAGACCTCCCATTTCTAGAAAAAAAACTTTAAGTTGTTTGTTGAAACCCCAAAATATGATTTATATTATTCTCTAATACAAGTGAAAGCTTTTTAGTCTTGAAACTTACACAAGTCAACACTATCTTGTGCTTAGTTTTTATCAAATAAATAAGGAAGGTGAGATTTAAACTCGTGACCACTTGGTTATGAAGGCTCTTGTCGCATGTGTGCGGTGTCGCGACGATATTTTCACTTCATCAATGTATCTAGCAAATATGAGAAATATTGGGAGACAAGGATTCCTTGTCTTTTATCAATGGAAAGAGGGAAAGGGAGTCGTCATCTAGTATTTTGATCACTAGGAACCCTAACTGGTCTTAGAGATCGGGTACGAGAACTGGTTGCATAAAAGAAAGGGATTAGCACCCCAAATACGTCTTACTTAAGGTAAACTGTATTGTTTGATTGTCTGATAAAAAGCTAAGGTGTTATTGTATTTTTAATTGTTGATCCGTCTATGGTTTAAGAAAAGTCCTCCTCAGTAAGGAGGTTCTTATCTTATCGGGTAAAAAACTTAACCGTTCTAATATCTATATAAAAAAACTATCTTTTTAATATTAGGAATACATTTTACGTATAAATTCGTAATCTCAAATACTAAAACAAAACAAAACAAAATATTTTTTTGGGTATTTTTGAAATATTAACCTAGTTCTCATGGCTCTAATAAACTTGTTATTAAAACCAAAATGCATGTTAAAACATATATTATTTTTTTTGTTATATGAAAATACGATGTGATGATTTTTTTTTTTTATCTTTGAGAAACTTGGCCGTATGCATGAAAACAAAATATTTTTTTGTTATTTTATCATTTTTTTGCAATGTTTTGACGAAAACCGGTTATTTTAATACCGGATTTGTATTTTTACGATATAAAAATATAAACCAATATTACACAAAATAGATAGAAAAATACACGAGAAAATCATAACCTTTTTTTAAAAAGATTTTTTTATTTGTTTTTTTAGATGGGACTGGCCGAGATTGGCCCAAAATATGAGCCATGACCGGCCCAAAAAAAAAAAGAAAAGGCATTAGGCCGCAACAAGCCCATTAGGGAAACTGGGCCAAGATCGGCCCAATGATTAGAAGAAAAAACTTATTTTTATAAGACTAGACTCAACCCATTCACGTGAACTGAACTGATTGTCGGTCTATCGTTTCGAGTCTGAACAGAAGAAACCTTCAATTACTGATGTTTAAATGTTCTGTTTTTTGTCTTCCTTTTGCTCACTTTTAGTTGGTTTTTGTTTGTATCGTTCTCCTAATTGGTGGCTTAATCTAGGCACAATCTACTAATTTATCGATAAAGCAAATAATTAAAAAACTATAAAAAAATAATTAGGACAAAAAATGGTTTGGATTCTGAACTGACTGTTTTGCTTTCATGGTAAGAAACAAACTATTTCATCACAAATAACGTACACTTCCTTGCATCAAGACAAAAAATGTCTCTCGTTGATTTTTGGCTCCTCTCTGTCTTTGTTTGTACAAATTTAATCACATTATCATTGTAGTTATCATACTCTATAGTTATCAAACTTAGCTGGACTTAGTAAATTGATATAAAAAACTTGAGACCCTGAGCTTAGTCCGGTCAAGTTTATAATTGAATTAGATAAAAAAACCACGAGTTTCTTAGTAACTTTATTAATTAACTTAACTAAATTAAATTTAAATTGGATTAGGTCAACATAAAACAAAAACAGAATATTATTGTTTTAATAAAAACAATTAATTTAAATTGACTCAATAACTCATGAATTGATTAAATAATTTAGTAACTCATATTTTTCTAGATTAGTTCCTGAATTGGTTAAGATAACTATGTTTATAATTATTTTTTGGATAAATGACAAATTCTATTGTTTTAAGTTGGTGATTTGGTAATATTTTCCGGCCCTTTAATTAATTATCGAAAAGTTTGCTTGAGCTACGTACAGTAGCTTCACATTGCGAGATTTAATGGAATTTTGTCAATTTAACTAGCGAGTGCTCCTATATATTATATACATTCATCACTATTAATTAAAGGGTCTTCATTTTAGGTACCGCCTCTATATATGTTAATCTTGAGATAGATATTGGGGTAGAGATTTTGGATTGGAGAAAAGCTACAAGCATTGTGTAAGCCATTAACTTGCTGTTCTCAATAAAAAAAAAGGGCCATTGATGAAGCCAGAAAAACTTGAATTTTTGATTTTTTCATGGCTATGTCTTGAGTTTTATCGTGAGTCCACGTCACTTTCCTGCAAAATAATAAGTCTGATGCTTAATTCAACAACTGTAAGACGCTGTTTGGTAATGTGGCTGCGGGTGAGGTTCACCCGCAGCCACATATCTCAATGTTTGGTAACAAAAAAAAAATGAGTTTCCTTGGTAAGACCCACCAATTTTCGCTGCCATGCCATAGGTTTGGAGAAGCAGCATTTCGTGCTGATTTCCCAATGAACAGTGGAGCAATGCTCTATTCCGCAATGTTCACGTGAATAATTTTTTTTTTGAAAAACTAGTGCAATTTTTTTTTTGTTTTTTAAAAAAATTAGTTTAAGGTGAATTAAATTTATTCGTACTGTAATCTCAATTTTATTCTTGATAATATTTTATCTAATTTTATTGCACGCTCAAAAAATCATGAAAACTGTAGTTCTTGTCGAATGAATTTTATACATAAAGAAATTGTAATTTTTTTTAAAAAAAATTGAGTTTTACTCGAAAAACTAGTATTTAATATTATTTAATAATACTACATAAATTAGAAGGATATCGCATGATGACGTAACATTTGTGAAATTTGATCGCAATTCCAATTATGTTTTTGCCGGGTCCGACCTAGTTAAAAAAAATTCAGTTTTTATTTTTATTTTAATCGTGTTTTATTCAAAAAATTAGAAGGATATCGCTTGATGACGTAACAAAAAATTCAATTTTTGTTGTTGCGTGTTTAAGAAACCATGAAAAATATAGTCATTATTGGATAGATTTCGTATGTGATGACATTGCATATAGTTTAATGGAATAATAATCAAATTTTGATATCAATATTATTTATTTCATGATGTAATAATAGTAGTTAAATCTACAATATTTAAATTAAAAATATTTTTTAATTATTTTATAACCTCAATTTGAAAAATATTTTTTTAACCAAACACATTAAACTACTTTTTGTCCAACCTCAATTTCAACCACAGTTTTAACCAAACATGTATTTTTTCAAACTAACCTCAATTAAAAGTACTTTTATAAAACAACTTTTATAAAACCACAACCACAACAGTAACCACAATACCAAACACACAGTGTGGTGTGTGTAAAAAGTAATGTACAGAGAAAAATATATAAAGAGAAATAATCTATAGCCTAAAGCTTATATGACATAGAATGATATGGTCCGGCAATGATGGCTTTTATGACCTAGAATGACATGGTCTTGCATGAGTGGCTTTTATGACATGGTTGGCTTTTATGGCATGAATGAGAATATATATTGCCAGGTCTGGCCTTCAAAGTTTAAGTCAAAGGGGGTATGGTTATGAGCTCCAGTACCAAAAAATCGGTGAAAACCAATAGAATTATCGATGGAATTTTTCATCGATAATTTTTACCGATGGAAATAATTCTATCTTTAATGTTATCGGTATATACCGACAGACCATTTCCATCGGTAATACGGTCAGTATATACCGACCTATTGCCGACGGATTATGTAGATTTTTGAAAGTGTAACGGTTGGATTTTTTCTAGATGATTTTATTGACGGAAAGACCGAGAGATTCAAACCGGGATCTCCATATAGTGACGTGGCACAGTCACCGACGACCTTTTAAATGTTTTAGTGGAAGATTGATGACATCAAAGAGACTCTACTACAAGTGAGTGGAAATAGGGGTGTGTCAGGTTATGGTGACTTTCTGTACTTGAATATAGTTTTTCATTTTAAAAATATTTGTGGGTTTCTCGCATGTTTTTTCAACTATTTTGCATAGTATCAAGTTATAGAATTATATTGTAAGATACATACCCGATATTAAAAATACATAATTTTCTCCTAAATGTTTTTTAAAGTAAAAATTCAAAAAAATTTAAATTTATTTCCTCTTTCCAAAAGCACAAAGAATATGTTTTTTCTTTGTGCATATGCATATTTTCTAAAAAGAGATAAAATCATTTTTATCATAATTTAAAAAAAATACAAAATAAATATCGTAACTGGTTTATGATTATCCACTAGGGTTTGGACATAATACAAACAATCCCATTATAATTAGTTTGTCATTCGAAATGCGAGGGCTTAGCTATATTCAAGAAATAACCGAGGATGACTTTTCTTTAACTTTAGACAAACCAATGATTAGAAAACACAATAACACCCTAGTTTATATCAGACAAATAAATAATACAACTTAGCTAAGGTAAGACATATTAAGGGTGCTAATATCTTTGCTTTACGTAATTAGTACTTGTATCCAGACTCTCGCAGACCATTAGGTTTCTTAGTGATTATAATACGAGGTGACGACTCTCATTCTTTTTTTTCTACTAATAAAGAACAAGAATTCTTGTCATTTCTATCTATATCATTCTTGACTATCCTAACTCGGGAAGATGATCGCTGTAACGCCGTACATGTGCGATGGATAACCACCAGTTTACAAGGGAATTGATAATAAAGATATCGGGCTTTTCAAATATGAAGAAAAACTTGCCATGACCTGCATTAATAAGGAAAGCGGTTAGTGGAAATATGGATCATGGAGAGTTACAAAAGAAAACAATCCAATAAAAAGTATTTAATAAATATAAGGGTTTTAACAAGGAAAGAATCTCATGTAAGTTCTTTGATTTTTTGCAATGCTGATATTATAAATATTATATATGCTGATGGGAGAATATTTTTTGATGTGATTTTTTTCAATTTCACAACTAGAAGCATTGATTTGATGCAATTAGCGAAGAGTACACTTCCCCTTTCAATTCACCTTCATTACCAAGAAAGAAGCACAAACATTGGAATTTCACGGGCTTCAAGAACAATTTTTACTAATCCTAGCCTAAGAAATTAATTAATATTTTAGTAAAAGATCCCCTCTTTAGCTCATTCAATGGGAATGGTAGATAGATGGAAGCAGCCGGGTAGTTCTGGTCCTGAAATTTGTCTTGGGAGGGCTGCTATAAATAATTAATCTATGCTCAAGCTTTATTAAAGCATAATGTTGAAATTGAAGTTTATATTGGATGGCCAGGCATTAATTGCTAGAAGGTGAAGAGAGTACAAGAAATATTATTTTTTAATTAATCCGAGTCCTTTAACCGAGCAAGTTTGTCAATGCATGGTTTGAAAATTAGAGCTGATTAGACCTGGCATGGACCAAATCCAGCCTTCATTTGCTCCACCAGGCAGTGGCTTTTCATGTTTTCTTCAAATCTAGAACTTTTGAATTCTTGACTCGATTCTTCATCTAGATGGAATGGCTGATGATTAAAACTCCCTAGTATTTCTTTCAATATCAGGCCAAGTATTGCCCTTGCAAATTCAAACTTGATCATCTTTTTCTGGGCCGTTCTGCTGTCTCTCCCTTTCTTGGTGGAGAACTTTCTTTCTTGATGTTGATAGGTTAGACCATATAATGCAAGGCAGCTTTCTCCAGACACACGAATGGTATCGGTATGGAGCCCATACGTCCACTTTGAGTGGTGGCTGAAAAGATTCGCCATTGCTTTACAGAGTAGGACGAAACTAAGGGTTGTCTGAGCACCAAAGCCATGATCTTGTGAGAAAATTCTGTGGTGATGGAACTGGCCTGCAAGTCAGTCCAATATTCTCCAAACATATAGAGAATTGTCAGACCTAGCGTCTTTACATGGTTTAGGGCTAGGGATACTTGTATCAATGAGTAAACTCAATTCTATTATTTTTATTTTAAAAAACATTACTTTAATTATTTTAATTTCTTAATTTTTTTATTATATTAGTTATTTTATTGGGTTTATTTAAAAAAAAAGATACAAGAAGAAAAGAAAAAATAAAATTCATATCTCACAACAAATAATAAGAATTCCTTTACCTAATATTTCTCTCTTTTACTCGTTTCTAATTTTTTTAAAAATAAATTTTTTTAAAAATAAATTTTATTCCCATGTTTATGGATGCTATTTGTTTATCATCATCATCTATCAAATTAAAACCTTGTTTAATTATCCATTGCAGGCCATAGAAGCAGCACTCTAGCATTGTCGTTACTCAATGCATGCTTAATAAATAATTATTTATTTTCAATCATTAAGGAGGTATTGTATACACCTCTACTACTAACAGAGAAACCTAGGAGATATCTTAAATTTTTATACGAGTGTAATTTTGCTTACTTGGTTAAGTGAAATTTAACTTGAAGTAAAATAAGGGAGGGAAGCTTAGGTATTTGAAGAGATATTGCATTGGTGACAGCGGTTTATATATGGTGGCTGGATTTGTGGAGCTTATAAGGGGGGTTATAGACTATTTTTAGGGAGAGGGTTGATGCTTGTTTTGAAAAAAAGATGAAAATGAGTCGTGGAGAGCCACTTTTGGGTTTTAATTTTCTTTTTAAATTGATGATAAAATTTTTATTTTAATATTAGATCTGTTGGAAGTGAGCTTTGTAATTTTTATTTATTTATTTTTTATAATTTATCTTAGCCTCATGACTCAGGTAGTGGGTTTAACAGGTTAAACCGAGTTGACACGTGTTTATAGTTTTTTTTTTCTATTTTCTTTATGTTTGGTTTTATATTGGTTTATTTATTTGGTTTTTTTTTTCCGATTTCAACTTTTAACATTAAATTTACTGGAAGTGGGATTTTATAATTTTTTTTTTATTTTCTTTCTATGAAGTACTTATCTTGATATAATGAACCAGATCGCTGGTTTAACACTACCAGAAAATTTGCAAATACAAACGGAAAGTCTGACGAAATATTTCTGTTAGTAGATTGCAATGAATTTTACCAACATGATATTCCATCGCTATATTCATTGGTAAATACCGACAAAAATATTTTATCGGTATATACTGAGGGGATTACAGTGAGAAAAAAAAATTAAAAAAAAACCAAAAAATACAATGACATGTCATTTATACAGACGACATTACCAACGATATTAATCCCGTCGGTCAAATCCATCCATAAATCCCTCTGTAATATTTAAGATAGCATTAGAATTATAAAATAGTTTTGTATAGGGTTGTCACCGTCTCATAACTCGAGTTGCAGATATGACAACTATCTTTCAATTCAATATATCAATCATTGTTTTAATATTTAAAAAATAAATGTCTTCTAATATGTCGTTATATAAATATTTTTAAAAAATATCTTCCATTAATATACATCATATTTTGATTTCATAATTAATATCATAGACCGATTCGCTCTTCAAGTTTGCCTTTTCTTCTTTATTTTTTTTAATGTTGTTGTTGGTGATGGCGAATAAATTAATTCTTTTGATCTGTTTGATGGTTTCCAAATCTTAGGTAAATTCCATACATCACTTCGATTGAGTCAATTTTTTTACCGAGTCAATTATTCACTGCGTACCAATCGTATGTATGCTCACAATTAAACGGACCGCGTGGCACCGTTTAATTCGATATTTCTCCTGCAATTTGGAAACAAAAAAATAACGTTAATCTTCTGGTTTTTCTTACTTCCTAATTCCACAGTAAAATTTGAAGTTGTTTTCCAACCACGCAAGGATCATGAAAATTCCCACTTGGCAGTGAGCTTAAATTTCTTAATTAAGATTACTGTAACCAAGAAAGATCAAAGAAGCTATCATTAGTAAATTCTTTGAATCGAGCTTAATAATTTCCTGTGTTTATCTTAATTAGCTAAAGTTTCAAGCACATATGAAGACAGTCAAAACACGATTAGCAAGAAGTCAAAACACGATTAGCAAGAAGTCAACTTTAAACAGTTACCCAGCATAGATTATTATCACTCCAAGTTTCTCGAGTTAATAGTAAACAAGAGCTTGAAACGTTTTTTTTTCTTCTTCTTCCCCTTCCTTTGGCAATGGCAGACAATTTCAACAATTTACTAGTAATCATCAGTCAACCATGGAGTACTAACATAATACAGAAGTACTCTCAATGTTAAGTATTTACAAAATATTACTTTTCCTAAAATATTAAAAATAAAAATAGAATATATAATTACTGATAGTGACTTGCTTACAATTAGTAATTAATACTTTAATTACTGGTTTACAAGTTGAGTTTCTATACAATAAAACCCAAATCAAATAAATTATATAAATTAATAAATATCGAGTCAAAACACACCTTGTCCCTTCCATTTCATTGTCAATTTTATACTTACTCCTCTGATCATTGCTAATTGACCTAAGGATTTAATAACATGATAAATATTTTTCTTTCTTTTTTAAATTCGTCAGCCAAAATCTCAACCAATATTTTGTAATACCATTTCATTGTCAAGTATATATAGGACTATGATATAAGAAAAAGATAATTAATTAATTAATTGGACGAAGGACATACTTTCTTCCCTGGATATACTTTGAGCTAAGGACCACTTTTTATCAGTTGGGTACATTAGTGTAGCGTCTAATTTTAACTTTCTGGCCATCTTGGTGTTTAGTGGGTTTTTTCTGCTCATTTATTTTAATCAACTAATCATGTGCCTGCACTATGTTGTGGGTTTATATTTATCTTGTAAAAATTAATATTTAAATGTCCAAGCACGTGTTAGCTATTGTTTTTAATATTTATTATATAGTAAAGTACAAATTTTCCCCTGATCTTACTTTAAATACAAAAGAAAACATGATAAAATGATAAAAATAACCTTAAATCAAAGTTAAATTTCCTTGCCAAGCTACATGAAACGGATTTAAATACCTAAAAAAACACGATGAAATGATAAAAATAACTTTAAATAAAAGTTAAATTTTTTTTCCAAGTTACATGAAACAGATTTTCAGAAATTCACAAAAAAATTATTACTAATTACCTGAAGTGAAAAGTAAAAATATTTTGATAAAGATGTTTCTCCGTAATATCATCATGACTCTCAAAATCATGCGCGCATGGTAGCAATACCAAACCAAATACAATTGCATAAATCTTGAAAATCTTAATGCCAAAATACCTTTCAAATCATATGTCCTAGTAATTATCCTAGTGCAATAATTCTCGCTAAGAAGAACTCCCGCAATGAATTTTCAACCTAATGTGCATCTTAAATTGAAAAGGCGAAAATGCATTTAGCCTCGAGGTCTAATTTTGTTTTGCTACAATATATGGTGCTACCGAGTCTAGAGCTTCAATGATTTCTACTGTGAATTTTCCTTTTTAGTATATATTTTTTTTACCTTGGTTAAAAAAATTAAAATCTTTAGGACCATTGGTAAAAGAAATTTATTTCAAACTGTTATAATGAATTTTAGAGTTGAAAACATATGTGAAAGCTTGAGAAATTTTTGAGTTATAATTAAAAAAAAGCTAATGTTACTACTCACTATCAATTAGGGTTAAATAATTAAATACTAGATCTCCAAACATATAAGATTAAATTATAATTGGGATTAAAATTGAGGGACTAAAGAGTAATTTACTTATTGTATATCTCTATCTAAATATTTATTTGGTGTTGAGGTTGAATTGTTATTTTTTTTTATTTTAAATTATTTTTTTTATGTTTTTGAATTGTTTTGATATGTTAAATATTAAAAATAAATTTTAAAAAATAAAAAATATATTAATACATTTATAAAATAAAATCACTTTAAAACATATCCTCTTGCAAATTTCTAAACCGCCCCTCTGGATATCCAAACAACATATCAAGCTATTATTTTTCAATAATACGGGCCGCCCAGAAGCTAGTAGAAGGTTCGGGACTATGATTTGCAGGTTGGACTCGGAAACTTGGGATCTGTGGTCAAAGTGTTGACGATGCCATCTGTTTTCCAGTAGGATTCTGCCGCGTTTCAATCTGACAAACACAGATGAATCCTCAATCTATTTTCCACGTGTTCTTTCTTCTAGAATTTCAAATGCAAGGAAAAAGAAAAGCAGAAGACTACTGGTATTTAGTATTTAATTAGTAAGAAAATTATTACGTCTAGAAGGGGATTATTTTATTTATACATAGGAATCTAGATATTTTTTACCATGATTGCTTGTAGATAATGTCAATTCTTTGTGGATACACTAATCATTTTAACATATACTTATTATCTTACGGCTGGTTCGGATAATATTTCAATTGTTGGGTAATTTGCTCAATTCCTGAGTTATAGGTAAATTATTTTTAATAAAATAATAATATTTTAATTCTTTTAAAGTATCAATCTAGTCAAGTTTGGATCAGATCAATTAAATATAAACCTCGGTCCACTCTTCTTTATAGAATATTATCCACTATGGCTCAGTCCAACCCGGCTTCCACGCCTTATGATTTGTTCCTAGCAGCCCATAGACTCCAAAACACGTCCTGCAATGTTAGGTATCAACTGCTTTAATATGCCTTGATTCTGAACACTCTTCTTTCGACGTGGAATATTATATTAAATATCTAAACACTTAACATGATCAATTAAGTTTATTTATTTTTTGTATGACATGTATTTTCTATTTTAAAACCTATCAATAATTTTTTTAACATATACTTATTATCATATGGCTGGTTCATGCAATAGAGTCGTGTTTTTCCTTGCTTCGATGTGTAGCATGCACGCGGAATCTGCAGATTGTCAAAGTAGGAATTACAGCGGGATGCACGCTCGTTTCTCATTTATGGTAGCTAGGTCAATGTTCATATAACCTTAACCCCTTCATATATAACAGGAAACCCAAAGTAGCAATTGGAATTAAATACACATAATTAACCAATTAAGTTCTTTATCTTCTTCTCTTAGTCTGAATTGTAAGAAGGGCTAGCTATTTGTGATATGCTTGTACGTATGACTAATATTTAACATCTCTTTCAATACAGCAAAAGCACGGCTACCAGCTACTTTTATATATATTGAGTCTGCTTATGACTTTTCTTTCATCCTTTTAATTTTAGAAGTTGAAGAAGGAGAGGAGATTTTGTTGCGGTAGTTGAGGAGGCGTGCAAGCAAGAAAGATGGAAGTACGTACTTGCATAATTAAGCTCTTGAGCTTGCATGGGTAGGTAAAGCCATGCCACAGATTGGCGCAGCCATACAAAAGTAGGGTTCCAAAACTCTTTGCATCGATCCCACATGGTTTAATTTGTAGCCTCAGAAATGTCAAGTCCATTTTAATTTTTCAACTTGTTGATGGCTTATATCTTTTCAACTTGACTTATAGCTTAGTCTTTAGTCGCTATTAATTGTGGAAAAAGAAAATTAATTTCTCATAAACATTACCCATGTTGGAGAATATCCAAAAGAAAATCCCATGTATCAGGAGAACCTAATTAATAAATAGAGTAAATTTTGTCATCTTGTTGATAAATCTTGATAAAATATGTAATTAACTTTAGATTACACCAAATTTATTTTTTTGTTTTTAAAATGGATGCAAGAAATTAATAACTATCCATAATTACTTCTTCTCAGCTATATTTATAACTCTTCTTCTCAGTAATTGAAGAGACGTACAAGCAATGAAATTGAAATTGATGATCATTAATTATTTCTTGAAATGTTGCATTTTACTTTGTAAAATCAAATCTGAGTAGATCGATATTATCGATCTTTGAAATAATCTCTTGACTTTAAAAGTTCATGTACATCACATGGTTTGCACTGATTTCAACCCTAAAGATAACTGCTATAAGCTGGCTAGAAGCAGTATATATATATATATATATATAGAGTCAACTATATAGTTACGATCGATAACAAATAGATGATTGCCCACTCTAATTACAATTAATTAATTAATTGACTTTGTGTTTTTATTTATTTTAGTTTTCTATCCCTTATCGTTATCCTCCACGCCTTCTATAGCTTTGATCATCACATCCATGTCCTCAAAGTTTGATAGTGTTTGTGATTATTTTATATCATCAACATATTTCTTTACGCGTTAGAGAAAGAACCTTTCAACTTAAGATTTCTAGTTGATAGTCGATAGTATTCAACTTAAGATTTTTAGTTGATATATAGAAATTGAAAAATATAAATTATAAAATTCAAAATATGAATATAATTTTTTCTAATTAATTCTTTACCACTTAACTATTGTCAGCTAAGAATATATTTCTTAATGCGTTTTATACGTGGAATGTCGTTTTCAAGATTCAAGTCATAAATTTTTTTTGTTAACTCAAGATTTCTAGTTGATAGTAAAGTTATATATAGATTGAAAAATAAAAATTATAGAATTCAAAACAGGAATATCATTTTTTTCTAATTAATTCTTTACCACTTAACTATTGTCAGTTAAGAACACATTTCTTGACGTGTTCTATATGTGGAAAGTCATTTTTAACATACAAGTCATAAAAAACCCTCGTCAACTCAATATTTTTAGTTGATAATATAATTATATATAGATTGAAAAATAAAAATTATAGAATTCAAAACAGGAATATCATTTTTTTCTAATTAATTCTTTACCACTTAACTATTGTTAGTTAAGAATATATATATATATATATATATATATATATATATATATATATATATATATATATATATATATGCTTGAAAGAGTTTTAGAATGAATTTATACTGATTCAAATCAAGAACAGGAGGACATGTCCTTTTTATTCAGGCCATGTTTCCATGTTAAATCTGTCATGATCAGCCACCCATGATTTAAAATTTTAAATATAATATTAGGTAAGTTTACATAAATTAATATTCCAATTTTTTGACGTTTACATTTTTTTTCTTTTATATATAAGCACTTTTTAATAATGTAAAATATTAAAATTATTTTTTATTTTCATATTTAGTTAGTTTCATAAATTTAATTTTTATTATAAATCTAATATAAAGTTCTTCTTGGTTCACAGTATAGTTTTTTCTTGATACTTTTTAATTTGAGTGAAATGAAATTAATATTCTATAATTAGATTATCACAAATACAAAATACTTTTTAATTTTTTAAATGTTCTGTTTTTTGTCTTGCTTTTGCTCACTTTTAGTTGGTTTTTGTTTGCTTTTGTTTGTATCCTAATTAGTGGCTTACAATCTACTGATTTACCGATAAAGCAAAAAATTAAAAAAATAATTAGGACAAGAAATGGTTTGGATTCTGAAGTGACTGTTTTGCTTTCATGGTAAGAAACAAACTATTATTTCATCACAAGTAACGTAAACTTCTTTACTTTAAGACAAAAAAATGTCTCTCGTTGATTTTTGGTTCCTCTCTGTCTTTGTTTGTACAAATTAATTTAATCACATTGTAATTATAGCTCTCATACTCTATATATAGTTATCAAACTCAGCTGGACTTAGTAAATTGATAAAAAAAAACTTGAGACCCTGAGCTTAGTCCAGTCAAGATTATTATTATATATATATATGTTTTTATATTTAGTTAGTGTCTTAAATTTATTTTTTATTATAATTATAATATAAATTTTTTTAGTTAATAATATAGATTTTTTTTATTATTATAAATGATAGTTTTTAATTTGAATGAAATATAATTAATATTGTATAATTAGATGACGACAAATGCAAAATATAATTAATATTATAAAAGCCTTTCATTTCGGTCATCTTTGCTGTCGTTTCAAGTCTGAACAGAAGAAACCATGGATCATGTTGTGATTCTCAAGTGTTCTGTTTTTCGTCATCCTTTTGCTCACTGTTAGATGGTTTTTGTTGACTTTTTGTTTACATCGTTCTCCTAATTAGTGGCTTAATCTAGGCACAGTCTACTGATTTATTGAAAAAGCAGAAAAAAGAACCATTTGGTAGATAGTACCAAGAAGTTTACTCATGATTTCAGATTTGAATTCTATTATTACTAATACGATGTTAATTAAAGATCTATATAATTGTTAATTTTAAAATTTATAAAATTAGTTGAAGTATGTATAAATTAGTACAAATATTCATGTTAATAATAATAATAAAAATAACTCCAAGTTTGAGTAAACAATGTTTTTCCAAAGATAATTAGTTTTTATTAATAGAAGGCAGAGATTTTTAAAACAAGCAATGGTTTAAATGAGATTAACTAGATTAACTAAGATTAATGGATGTAGTTTAATTGGTTGAATTTTGTATTTACTTTATAGAGATTATTAGAGTTCGAGTATCATAAATCTTAGGTTACTAGAGACTTAATTGTTTATTAACTTCAAGATCTTGAAGGATTAGTCGAAATATGTATAAATTGACCCGAACACCTATAGTTACTAAAATAATAATAATAATAATAATATTTGTCAATATATTTTTTTCCTCAGGGGATATTAAGTTTGACCATTTTTTTAAAATACAATAAAATAAGATAAAAACAAACAACTAAGACTAATTAATATCTACATGCTGCCATTCTTAACTAGAAGTTAAATCATAAATATCTCAGTCATTTAAACAGAGTGTTCATGAACCTAAATCTAATGACTCTGGATTTCTTACAAATCAATTTGTGTCAAAAGGATCCACTAAATTTCATCTGCTCAAACTTACATTTTTCTTTACCCAAAAGAGAATAGTGACAATACCCCACCACCACTTAAGTGTTACTTAACGTCAACAATCTTCTAGGCAAACCAAGTCTCCATCTGAAGAAAAATCCTAACAAAAACGGAAAAGTTGTTGTCAAAATCAGATGGTACATGCACTGCACATTCTCATGGATCTGTGTTTTTGCTTCCACAAAAAAAAAAAAAAAAAGAGTTGGGAAATTAAAAATTTACTCAAAACCTTTTTTTTAATGATAATTGAGCAATATTATTTATGAAAGCTAGCCATTTAGTGGGTGGCTAAGGTTAAAAAAATAGTGATTCATCTATCTAAGAAGCTCAACAACCACGGTGTCCTAGTTTGGATCATTTGTAAATTTTGTTTGCATTTCTTAGCAGATCATTACCTGTGTAACCAAAATTTTCTTCACAGCTTTAACCAAGCTGATAGACAGTGGAGAATTTTTTTTAAAAAAAAACATTATTCCCATGCATTTCGGCTGTATTTCGTTAAAGATTAGGTGATTCCTGCTTAACCAAATACTCCAAGCAATATCATATTAAAGGAGGTTCTATGCTTTCCTCTGGAATTTGTCATCTGTCAATGTTGGCCATTGAACCAGAAGCTGATCCAGATTCCTTGGAATGCACCAAGAGACCCCCACATGTTAGGAACTTTGTCCATAGTTTCCAAGCAAAGCAGCACTGAAAGAGAAGATGATCTGCTGATTCTATCTCTGATGCACAGAATGGACATAAAGCTTGCTCCAATGAAAGAAGGTATCGGTCGAGAAGAAAATCTCTTGTACATAGAAAAATTTGTATTGCTAACCATAAGAAAAACCTGTATTTTAATTAGCCATTAATTTTTCCCATTTCTGATTCAAAATATAACATTTTTTTTTCCCATTTTCTATAACATAGTAGGAGCATCTTCTTAAGGCCTCAGAAGTATCATCTTCAGGATTGATCACAGACATGATCTCTTGTTGAATTCCAGATAGAGATTTGATGAAGGTTGGAAGGCCGTTTTCAAAAGATGGTTGGTACGTACTTCTTACAAATAAAGTCCTTCCACCTAACCTTACTTTCAGAACTAGGCCTCCAAAACCATTTGAATAGCATGAATTTATTTTTTTCATAACAGTGATTCTATCCCCAAATCACCTCAATCATTTACCCTCACCACTGCTCATGAAAACCAATCTTGATCTTCTCAATCATGAAGTTTCTCCATGATTATCTCATTATACTAATAGGCGTTTTTGGACCCTGTGATTCACGACAAAATTAAGGTTTACGTTACAACTCATAAAGAAATCCCATATTGGCTTAGTTAATGTGCATCATTCCTTGTTGATCATCTTTCACATGGATCATGCATATATAAATTTGATGCCAAGTTGATGAAACCATGATTGCTTTTTGTCCTAAGCTTTTCTGTCGCCATGTCAAGTTCAAATGCATAATCATTACCCACTGTCACTGCTCATTGGAGGTGCTTTTAATTAAAGTTTAATCGTTTATATTGTGCACATTTGCATTCGGTAGTGGGTAACATCCATCGATAGGTTTCTTAAATAATAGCAAGTACTGGTATTAGCAAGATTAATTTATATATAATCCATGACTTATATGGAATAAAAATTAAATTATAATTTTGTCACTAATAAGTTTATCAATGTCACTTTCATCTTATAGTTTAAGATTTCTTGAAGTTACTCCTGTAGTATTAAAAAAAATACCCATTTTCCTTTAACTACTAAATAAATGGAATAATTAAAAACGGGTTTTTCATATTTCTTGGTGCACTTTTTCTTTCTTTTCTTTCATTTTTGTTGCTCTCAAGTCACATATGAGTAATAATATTCTTTCATGTAAAAAACAGTTAAAAACCTAAAGAAACTAAAAAAAAAATCAAATTCAAAAGATAGGGCTATGAAGGCTAACATTGGAACATTTTGAGCATAAGAAAGGCTCTAAAGTTTATCCCTCAAGTTTAAATAATGCAGACATCTCAAAGATCTACAGTATGTGAAATTCTTAAAACTTGGAGAGCTAAAAACAAGGATGTGTATGAAGATTTCCATAAATTTGGGATTGGCCATAGACATCCCTAATCTCTGTATAGGACCGCTCATTCAATTGGGAGTTGATTCTTATTAGTAATATTTATAACAATGAACCTGGTTTAAATTTTGAGTCGTGAGATGAGTATATTCACTGAGATTAACTTGAGCTTGGAATATTTTTTTTAAAAATAAATCTAAAATGATGTTGTTTTGTTACAAAAAGGTTGAGTTTATCAAAGAATTAATTCAACTCAAAAATTTAAGCTGTTAGGTGAGGTTTTAAGATATGATTTATATTATTTTTTAATATAACACCTCAAGTAACACAGATCCATATTATCTTGTGCTTTATTTTTTTAATCAAATCGATAGAGACAGTAAGATTCGAACTCGTAACTGTTTGGTTATCGAGACTATGATATAAATCAATTCAATCAAAAAAACTTAAATGAAATTTTAAAATATAATTTATATTATTTTTTAAGATAATATTTTTTATTGAACTACTAGATTAGTTCTATCAGTACTGGGAACGGAAGATGCAAGGAAGCAGCAGGGTACGTCGTGCCGGTGCAGTGATTTTTCTCAGGAGGCCAGTTATAAATAATCCATGCTCAAGCTTCATGAAAGCGTAATGTTGAAATTGAAGTTTAAATTGGATGGTTAGGCATGGATTTCTAGAAGGTGTAAAGAGTCGTACAAGAGATATTATTTTTTAATTAATACAAGGTTAATACTGGTCATAAAGATTAATTAATCTTTCACTTGTGTTCTCTACCTTCCGCCATGTCTCTTTAATTCGTAGTTAATTATTTTCTTCTCTTCGTCCGCTTGATGTTTATTGTGTGGCCATGCAAGAAGCTTCAGCTGCTGAAAAGATCCACGCCCTAGCTATGTGCTAAACGACTTTCAAATGATCTAGAAAGCTATAATTTCTGCACTTTAACTTGTTTCTACCAGGCCAAATAATTTGATTTCAACTTGTTAGAAAGGAAAGAAGAAAATCTGGAAATGTCAAGATCAGTTTGTTGCTGACGCCTCTGCAAACTTGATGTTTGTTTGACAAACTGTATTGAATATATAAATGTTCATATATAATTAGTTTATTTTTCCCAGTTTAATAATAAGAGTAATTAGAGATTTAATCTTAGGGTTTAATTAGTCCGATCGAATTCTCATTCCCATTTCTAGCTCTGAAAAATATCCATCTTGGCTAATCATAGCGATACAATTATCAAAGGAGGTGACTCTTAATACTTGATTTTGTTCTACGTACCCTTTTAAAATATATGATAACTTTCGATATTTATTAAAAAATTATTCTTTTTTTTTATTAATATAGATGTTTGGGGCTAACTTGCGCGCACATCGACTAATCCTATTGATCCTGAATTTAACAACCATGTAAGTCTCCAGTCGCTATTATATTAACAATTACATAGTTTGAACTTAAGATCACAAAAAATACAAATCTCGTGATCTCAAGTTCAGATTACTGGTGAATGATTGAAATTATTCTTTAATAATTAGGAATGAAGTCGATTTCAAATCTTTGCACGTAACGTTCAGCAACTCATCAGCCAAGAAAGAATTTAATTCTATATATAATTATGTGCTGATCACCTTGCCTTGCCGTTAATTATATGGCAAATGAAGATTAATTATTTGTATAAGATATAATTATATTATGTGATTAACAAATATCAAGCTAAGTACTGCTGTCTGGTGGTATGAGATGGGTGTGCAAAAGGGCAAAATTAGGGCAAGCTTCATGTTGTTTCCATAGCTATCAGCAAGCAAAACCGCGTGGCAAAGTGTGTGTGCAAATAGCGGCCTAAAAGAATTTTCTTAATCGGTGATTATGCAGGCCTAATCTTGTTTAAAGCATTTTCTTAATCAGTGAAAACAATCAAGCTAATCTCACACAAATCATCGAATCTCTAGAAAATAAATCAAAAGATTCTCCAATATCTTAAGAACCAAATGTCCAATAATTTAGTAATCGTGTTTATTTATTAATTGTAATTGTTGTTAGCCACTACTCCCTCACTTTCTTCAAAAAAAAAAAAATCTTATAATTCATGCCCACAGAAAATAACTAATGATATTTTATTAATTATTTTATATAATTTATTTTTAATAAAAAAAATAAACATTAAAATAAAAAATAAAATAAAATATATAATCCACAAAAAATAATAAAAATATATCTATCTAGGATTTTCCTCTTCTTCTTCTTCTTCTTCTTCTTATATCTATTTTTTCCCTTCAAAATAGATTATATGAGACAACAAATAGGATATCATTAATTAATTTCTAAATATAATAATTTACTTTGCCAATTTCTTTACTATTTTTTTATATAAAATAATTTAAAGATAAATATGTTAATTATCTCATACAACATTATCTAACTCTTTACTTTATCGATCAAAGCTATAATTATATATAATAAAAAATGGAGCTTTATTAGGAATCTTATTCACTAAAGGAAAATAAAAATAAATAAATAAATGTTAGCTTCCTTTTGAAGCATCCTATTGCATAAGCTAAAGTTTTGTGTCGTCATTGCAAATTGTACAATCAATACTGTTAGATAAAGTAAAGTGAAGTGAGGTTAAATGTGCTAAAATTGAACGATGGAAATTTTAAATGTGCTAAAAAAAAATATCCAATTAATATTTTTAGATGTTGTTGTTATAATTTTAATGTGATAATGTTAAAAATAATTTTTTTTTAAATATCATTTTAATATATTTTTAATTGAAAAATACTTTATACTATAGTATCAAACATGCACTTTTCTACCAAGCGTAAATTCTCAGCTCATTCATGTCAAATTATATTATATAACATGTTTGATTACTTCAATGTAATTACTTTAATATATTCAAGAATCCTAATTATTTTTCTCAAAAAAAATCCTAATTATCACTTTACCTTTGTTTTAAATTTATTTTGAAATTATATAAACTCATTAAAAAAATGTTTCATATTCAAATTTATTTTATATTTTAGTTTTTGTTTCTTCAACCAAATATATTGTTGTTTATTCTATATTTGTCTCTTTAATTTGTAACTAATAATAGAATAATTTTGGATGAACTTAATTTTATATTTTGTGACTAAATCATTTTCTAATCATTCTAGACATTTGATAATCTAAATTTGTAACTATCTATATTTTGCATTTTAACCCAACATCTCCACCTACCATTTTAATTAACCAAACTTCTTATAGTTAACTCTACTAATAGGATAGATAAACTCGTGTGAACATCCCTACATAAGTGTCCCATATAAGATAAAACAAGCAAATCATGTTCACACGAGTTTATCTATTTAATTATCTTTTCCTTATTTAAATAGGTATTAACTCTAGTTTAATCTAACCCTCGTCTAACCACACATACACTTTAATTATTATTAAAAAAAAAAAACAACTCTATTGTATGTTATGCTTTCAATTTCTCATCACTATTTTCAGTCTAAAAAATATTTGATGATTAAGATATATATATATATATAAAGCTAACAGGAGAAATAGGGAATTTATTATATATTAAGAGGGTATTTAAAAGTGTAATCATGATTGTTTTTTAAAGTGTTTTTTACTCGGAAATACATCAGAATAAAATTTCTTCATTAAAAAAATATTTTTGACTTCAACATATCAAAATGATTTGAAAATATAAAAAAATTAATTTGAAATAAGAAAAAAATAAAAAAAATTTAATTTTAAAAAAATATTTTTAAAATACAAAAATAAACGGATTTTAAGATTATATATAAAAATAAAACTTAATTCATTGATGATAAACTAGTAAAAACTATCCTTAATTAGTTGACTTGAAAAATTTGTTATAAACATGCTTATTTTAGTATGAATAATTTATTTAAATTAAATAAAAAAAAAGAATTAGTTTCTGAATATTTTTATTTTAACAATAAGTAAAGGAGAAAATCCATAATGTACGCGCTATCTCAAAGCCACGTCAGTGACACAATAAAGAAAACGGGAGAGCGTACAGGAATTGCAGTGTTTATCCTTTTTTTTTTTTCCTCCTGTATATTTATTTATGTTATGCATCACCTCTCTGTCTCTATATATATCTCTCTCCTCGGCTACGTCTCTCTCAATTCTCTCCTCACTATCTTCATCTCTTCTTCTCTCATTCACGGCCATTGCTCTGTACCTTCCTGATACCCTTTGAAACTCATTTCTCTCTTCTATCCATTGATATAACTCTCTCTCTCTTTTGTTAAAGAAAGCTGTGTTCTTTTTTGAATTTGCCATTGAAGCTTTGCTTTATCAATAAAGAAACTTTGAATCTTTTTTGGTACAAAGACCCTCAGAGTGTTTCTTTCTTTGTTAAACAGAACCAGACTTGAAAATTCTTGGTATGTGTTTCTTTCTTTCTTTTTTAATGTATTCATCTGCTTCTTGTTTCTCTGTTACCATTTTTGTCTTTGCAAGGAAAATTTAGATCTCTTTAGTTTGTGTTGATGAGTTAATTCATGTTTTATGGGATCAAGTTTGTTTAGTGATTCATTCTTAAACTTCGGTTTTTGATGTTTTTGGCTTCTACAACGTGAAGATTGAGATGTTGTGTCATAATTTGATGAAACTGTGTTTCAACATATATGTATATTTTTTTAACTCTAATGAGAGAAGTGGTTCATGTCATGTTTGTTTAAAAAGGAATCACTTGAAGTAATTGGTTTCGTCAGAAGGTTTTGTCTCGAAGCTTCATTTATGAAACCCGAGGAGGGCCCCCTTATTGGTTTTATTGGGATTAGCTTTGTTCTTGGGGATAGAATCATCTATTTCATTGATGTTGTGGGGAAGTTTTCTAGGCATGAAAACTTAAAATTTCTTCTAAGGTGGTTTCAGTTTTGTTTCTATACCATTCTTGTTGGCCACCTTCCTTCTTAGTTCTTATCCTCTTTGTTCTTTTCCTATCATCCGGTGGTTATAAAGTAATCTGAAAAATGGCTGAGAAATGTTGTGTTTTTGTGAGTAGATTTTGTTTGCAGTTATAAAACCATGCACAGCTGTTTTCTTGTCTTTGTAAGAATTATGGTTGCTCTAGACTCTGTCTGTTGTTGGACATGGGCTGGCCTAGTTAGTTACTGGCTTTTTTTCTTTGTTAAGTTGAGCTGGATTGAGTAGTGGTTAAGTTAATTCAACATCTAGGTGAAGTTAATTCAGGATCTAGGTTCAAATAATAAGGCAACGATACTTATTGATTGGAGGTGGAGTTAATTCAGGATCTTGGTTCAAATAATAAGGCCACGTTACTAGTTATTCGATTGATTAGAATAAGATGTGCTTGTAAAGTCATGGATCTGGTTCCTTTCCTTGCTTAATATCATCCACTGTTGTATATTGCAAGGATGATTCGAAATGATGAGTGATAAAGTTCTCATCTCATGTACTTTTGGCTCTGCTGTTATAATTGATCTTGAAGAACGTTATTGTTATGTGCAAGGATATCATCAAGAGTTCTTTGTGTAATCTCATGGTTATATATCCTTGAGTGTGTTGTTTGGATGATAATCCTTGAAGTCGCTAGGATAATGAAACCAGATAGAAAATTCAAATTGTCCATGGAATAGAACTTTCCCATCTAGAGGTGATTGATGTTCTTAAGGAAAGACTCTTTTGCATCAAGGGGTTAATCTTTGATGATTTATTAGATGTGCTATCCTCTAATGATAGGTGCGGTGTTCACTATTTAAGTTGAAATAGGAAGGTAGTTGGATGGCTGTTCTTATTCTGGCCTTATTCTCACCTACCAGAACAGTTTTGTGCAGATCTCATCCAAGCTTGAAATCTAGAAAATCGGAGCCTTCCTTGTTTCTTCCAAGGTCCTTTAAAGGATAAGAACAGCCTACCCACATGGCTGAAACTCTTCAATATATTGTTATACTTAATTTACTTCTAAGGCTTGGGTTTCTTTGATCTTCTTTTTTATATCACTTTGTAGAACAACCCATCTTAGTGTATTGTTTATGTTTGAACCATTTTATGCAACTTACCATTCATGAATTCATTTGTTCGGCCCTGTAAAGATGGGACACCTTTGAATTTATTAATATATCTAACCTCCCCAAATACTGATGGTTATCAAAATATGCCTGCCTTCTTGCATAATTGTATTACATTGTAGCAGAGATAACTGTTATTCTGATCCACTGATTTATGCCTAACCCTGTTTCTTTGGCATATTTTCAGATCCAAGGCAGCAAAAAATTCCCGACTTGAACCAGACACCATGGCCTTAGACCAATACATGGAAGAAACTGTGGCTCAAAATGACTATAACAGAGAAGATAAGCCATCACTGCCAAACTGGAAATCTGTTTCTGAGACAGTCATAGACTCTGATGATAGCCGCTCCAGTGGTTTTGATTGCAATATTTGCCTAGACTCCGTGCATGATCCGGTGGTCACTCTTTGTGGTCACCTCTACTGCTGGCCCTGCATATACAAATGGCTTCATTTCCAGAGCATCTCGGCAGAAAACCAAGATCAGCACCCACAACAGCAATGTCCTGTATGCAAAGCCGAAGTTTCCCAATCTACAATAGTTCCACTCTTTGGCCGGGGCCAAACCACAAAACCCTGCAAGGGCAAAGCCCCCAATCTCGGTATAATCATTCCACGAAGACCTCCTGGTCGTGCATGTGGTTTTGACTCACCAAGATCACCTATTGCCACCAGCAGTCCTCGCGTAACACCGCAAATTCATCATCGGCATAATTATCCGCATCAATCGCAACACTACTATTCTCAGCCAGGGAGTAACTCTACTTCCCCGATGCGTAGCCCAGGGGGCTCTACATTGAACATGCCTGCGCTAGAGGTCGGGATGTTCGGCGAAATGATGTACTCAAGGGTCTTCGGTAACTCGATAACCAACATCCACAGTTACCCAAATTCGTATCATCTTGCTGGAAGCGCCAGCCCAAGAGTGAGAAGGCATGTAATGCAAGCTGATAGGTCGCTCAGCAGAATCTGCTTCTTCCTCTTCTGCTGTGTATTTTTGTGTTTTCTCTCTTTCTGACCGAAGCGTTTATGTTTTTTAGACGTCGTGTATACCTGTAATTACAAGTCTAAGATTATACAGATTCAGCTGGATGCGCTTTTAGATGTTAAGAAATTTTACTTATCCCGTGCTGCGATATATGTAATTATGAGTCCTTTATCATGAGCTTTATCTTGTAACTTGATGAAACATCTTATCATGAGCTTTATCTTGTAACTTGATGAAAAATCTTGCCCGTACTGTTTTGGCCAGATGAATGATCAAAGATTTGGAATCTCTCTATTTCTGAGAGTTAAGAACCAAGGAAGGAGTCGAGTATTTTTGAGGTTAGAGTTACCACTGGGACGAAGGCTCCCAATATTGTAAGAGTTGTAGTTTTGCTTTCAGGGTTTTCTTCCATTGACACGCATTTTCCTATAAAGAACTAAAATCAAAGCTCACCCCACGTTAACTCCACCTGGGAAGCTTACCTTATCAGGAATGTCATATGCCTGCACTCAGACAAGTACCGCTATGGATGTTCTGTTCTCTGCATCAAATCCAACTACAGACAGAGATGCGCATTGGCTGGATGAGCATGAATGCAAAATCTTCTTATCCAGAACAAAGTTAAGTTGCACTGTCAGCACTGGCATTGATAGTCTGGTTAGCTACTTTCCACGAGTTAATTTGTGGTGGGGATCACGGCTCTATTAATTTAGCACCCCATGCCTTCAATGGAATACCAAAGAAAAGTCCGCAGTGGCCCGAAATTAAGTTACTGAAATGTCAATTTTTACCCTGTAGTAGTATTGATGATGGCTGATGGGCATTAGCTGCCATGACTGTATCAAAGGATAAGATCTTCGAAACTTTAGAATTTGACATGTGGGAGGTTTTTTTTTTTTTTTTATGTGGCTAATCTCAAGGTTGCATAAGATTATTTTAGTGGTTCAAGAAACAAACCTAGAAATAAGTGTCTGGATTCACTTAATCAAAGCATTTTCACTCATAAACTAAGTATATTAATGGGTTTGTGGAATTCTATGATATTAATATTAAGGGTTAGTTTATTTTTATATTTTAATTATGTGTTTTTAAAACATGTAAATGTTAAAAATAATATTTTTAAAATAAAAAATATTATTTAAATATATTTTTAAATAAAAAATATTTTAAATAAAATAGCTAACTGAATATAAAATAAATTAAAAAAACAAATATAAATGATGGTGGTGTCTGTAGGTGGTGGACATGGTAAAGAATATTGTGTGGGGTATAGTGTTTTTTTTTTGTTTTTTTTAAAAAACTAAAGTGATTAAACTTTAAAATTATAGCCTATATTATAGAAAAGTCAAGAAAAGATTATGACAGTTTCTAAAAAATTTAAAATTCAATAATTGAGAGAAAACTGGGGTATTTATATTAGCTAAACTAATCAAATCCTTGTAAACCTTAACACTTAAAATAAATATTATAATAAAAATAATTACGCCACACATAATAATCCAAGAAAACGTGTCATTTTAGCCTTGTAAATCTGGAAGTTGATCAAATTTGACTGATCGAGCTCAAGGCATGGGAAGGAGCCAAAAGAGGTCACTACCACCATTGAAATGAGGTCACTTACCTCCTTATTTAACTCCGAAAGGTTGCAGCCAGCCAGGTTTGAATGGAGTTTGTGTCTCTCTAAAGCCAAAATAGTTCACATCCACCCCAAATGGAGCCTGAAATTATGTGTTTAAGAAAAATTAATTAAAAAGTTTAACATTTCAGCAATTTAAATGGAATGATTTCACTTTACAAATGGGTATTCGCGGGTCGGATTTATTGATATTTATATCCTATCTACTATTTATGGGATAAAACATAAAATAATTAATATATATATATATATATATGTATTTTATGTTGATATTAAGGTATTTATATATATATATTTAAAAAAATCTAAATATTCCATAAATATATTTATATAATATAAATATATGTTTCAGGTTAGGTTCAGACGAATTTTAGATCGGTTTGACAATATTCATACTCTATCCATTATCCATCGGTTCCAAAAAATTCATACCCATTTAGGTCGGGTCAGTAATCATCAGGTCCAGATTAAATTGTCATCCCTAATTATGAGGTTTGGTCGTCGTAAAAAAAGGAAATTTACATTTTATGTGGTCCTCAAAGTTTTTAATCTTGGCCGTTTTCATCCCTTTACTAAAAGTTTGGATACTTAATTAACCCATTTGCTTTAAATTTGTGATTGTTTGGGTAATTCTTAATTATAAATTAATCTTTATTATGTATGACGGAAACGTGTTGATAGATTTTTTTTTATTAACGTGGATGTCCGGGTCAGTTTGCGTGTGCTTCGACTAATCCCACGGGCCCTGGAATTAACGATCATGTAAGCCTCCAGTGGCCATCATATTAGCAACCATATGACTCGAACTTAAGACCACAGGGAGAGCAAACTCTTTAGTCCCAAGCCTCCAATGTTGACAGATTTAATAGTATAAGTGATGGAGGGGCTTAGAGTGTATTTGGTATTGCGGTAGCTGTTGTGGTTGTGGTTCGAAAAAAGTTGTTTTATAAAATGTACTTTTAGTTGAGGTTGGTTTGAAAAAATAGATGTTTAGTTAAAACTGTAGTTGAAATTGAGGTTGAAGAAAAAATAGTTTAATGTGTTTGGTTAAAAATGTTTTTGAAATTGAGGTTATAAAATAATTTTAAAAAATATATATTAATATTGATAGTTTTTAATTTAAATATTGTAGATTTAACTTTTGTTATTACATCATGAAATAAATAATACTTTATATAAAATATTTGTTATTGTTCCATTAAAATATCTACAATTCCATCACGTATGAAATACATCCGACAAGGACTACAGTTTTTTTGGTTTTTTAAGCGCGCAATAACATCGGAAAATATAAAAATCAAGAACGAAATTAGAATTGCGATCAAATTCTGCAAATGTTACTTTATCAAGCGATCTCTGTCTAATTTATGTAGTGTCGTTAAATAATGTTAAACACTAGTTTTTCGAATAAAAAACAATTAAAAAATTAAAAATAATTTCTATTTTACTGGGTTGAACCTGATTCAATGTATTTTAAGATTTGAACCGGAACCGGTTTGGCTGGAACCGGTCCAACCGGAACTGTATGCATGTTACACTTTGTTCATGCGAATTAATTAGCACGACCAGTGTAACATGCATACAATGCGTACAGTGTATGCAAGTTACACTGCGTGGTAATTAATTAGCATGCACAAGTGTGTAAATATGTGTTGCCCATTGTTTATCGTTGAAACAAAAGCAGCCTCCTGCTGTTTCGTGATTACTGAGTTTGTAACGTAGTAAAAGGTGGGATCCATGAATAGAAAACAACGTTTTTTTTTCTATAACCAAATATATATTTGCTGCGTTTTATTTTAACCGCAGCCGCAGCCGCGTAGACAAACGCACTCCCAACAAATTAAAAGAACAAGGGTTCAATTCTTGTCATATATCCTCAAAAAATTGTTGTTTTGAGTGCTTAAGGAGTTTGTTTCATTCATTAATTTTTTAGAAGTTCAAATATTAAAGTTAATATCTAGAAGAAAAGTATTAAATTTCTCTTAATGTACTTAGATTCAGGTGGAAGATGAACTTTTAAAACACCAGATTTTTTAGTCTATAATAACTATGGAATTTTATTGATATTTGTATATGGTTGCATTTTTTGCACACAAATATATATACATAAAAAATTCAATTAATTTTATTTATACGTACATATATTTGCATTATACTAAACAATTATTTTTATAACAAAGTACAAAAAAATTAAAAGGCCAGGCAATCGCCTCCCTTCTATATCACCGAGCTCTGCCCCTGTTTACCTGAGTACATTGATGGTCTATCCCAGAAAGTTTGGAACAAGATCTATCTCACAAATAATGGTCTATTTGTATATCTCCACGGATCTTTTCTAAAAATATATATATTATGACAGCAAAGTGTGATTCCTAGCAATCAAAATAAATATTCCAGGTTAAATGCTCACCTATATAATCAAGCAAAAGGAATGCCATGATCAGACAGTGTTCTTAGTAATTGAAAAGATTCCAGGCTATTATGAAGCTTTTCACTGAATAGAAATAAATAAAGATCCAAATCCTACCAAAACAAACGATTCAATCTTCTCTTTCTAAGGTTTACGAACAGTTCCAGTAAACAAAACTATGTAGCCATGTTGGACACCTCTTCCTTAACCATGAAGATGAAAGGATGATCTGCGATATAAAACATGGAAGTGGAGGTGGTGGACAAGGTTGTCTTGCACCTCCAACCATTATAAGAGCACAAGAAGCAGCAGCAGCTTCTGTACCTTCCTCGTTTACTTCAATAAAAGATTTGTGAAATATACGTGAAGCGTGCGTAAACCAGATGATTAAGAGGAGAGTCCACCATCTCAGTAAAATCCCCAACAAGCTTGAAAGGCAATTTCAATCCCAATTTTTCCATGCTCTTTGAAGCTTCAAATCCATAAGAGAACTTAAATTTCGGAACCGACATCTTAGAAAGCTTTGAGATTCTTTTTTAAGAACATTGTTTGATCAGAATTGAAATTTTGCATCAGTTCTTGCAGTCCATCATGTTTTTCAGGAAGAAAGATATGCATAGGAAATTGCTTGTTGTCTTGACAAATTTCATATGGAAGTTTGAGAATCTTGAAACCTTCAAATGATGCATAAAAATAGCTTTCCCTGATGCTTTTCATGAAAGGAACCTTGACAGTTGTTCCATCGAGGAGGTGAAAGTCTTCATGCCGAGTCCTTGAAGTGTCAAAAGGACGACACCATTGTCCTTTGACGTAGAGTTCATTTGCAAGAATAGTATCGTATCTTTATTGATGAAATTACCAGGTGCGATAAGATCTTTGACGAGTCCTTTTGTTTCATTTTCTGACCACGATAGTTCACTTCCTTCCTCACTTGCTCACCCTTCACAGAAAAAAGAAAGAAAGAAAAAAAATGCACAACAGTTTATTATACGTCAAACAGTTCGATGAAAGTGGAGACATAACGAAGTTTTTGTTAGGGTTTTCTTTGATTTCATTGATAATGACTTCACTAGCAAGACGCATACAAAAATCCATGTTTTAGTCTTAAGGACTAGGGTTTGTATTCAACAAACAATGTATCGCTGCTGGTTTTAGACTCAATTTTTTTTTCTTTTAACAATGGCTTTTATAGTATACAAACCCTAGTCCTTAAATATCACTTAGGACCCACAATAGAACCGCTTGTTTTCTTGTTTTTTTTTTGTTTTTTTTTTGGGGAAATAAAGCGAATAAATCAGGTCATTGACTGGATCACACCCAATTAACTCTCATCCAATTTAGTTTAAAACCATTAATTTTTGTATGATTCGGGTAGGTATGTTTGCAAAGCATGGGCTGACATGTTACAATTTCCCAAGTTTCATAAACGCACACCTACGTCTTTCAGATTGTGGCCTTGTCATCCAAAATCTTCTCACACCAGCAAGGCTCTCGTTTATGCTTGTTTTAGTGAGTGGAATTTCACACCAGCAACGCACTCCTGGACGTGTAATGGATAGTAATGATGGTATTTTATTGTTCTATCGACATGATGATGACAGTGTCTTATAAGCTGCAAATCTTGTTACAGAGCAAGGGCGAACTCCCTGATCTTACCACAAGAGTTTTCGCATGTTCATAGTAAAAATGTACACATGCTTGACTCAAGGGTGTTTAAAGTTGTCATCCCTGCCACTCAGACTGATAAATCATACGATCTTTTGGCTTTGACCGTGGGAGTCGACATGTCAGGGAGAAATTTTGGTGTAACGTATACCTGAATGTGACCTCATGCATTTCTTTCCGAACATCGATCGATACCTGTTAATGGGGTTATTTACTCTTCGATGTCAGATACGTTCGTTTGAAATGGAGCTCTAATTTCTGTCTCAAGCCAGTAATTTATTTAGAATCTCAAGTTTTGGTTCTCAAATATTTGGATAGTTCGAAAGGTCGACTTTATACTTACAATCTGAAGACGGAACTGGTTCCTTTTATTGGCTCCTACCAACAGGGACAAACCTCTTAATTATTCCAAATGGCTGCATTCCTTTATTAGAGACGGCTGATGAAATTGCACAGGAAAGATCTGCCGAGTTCAGATGAGGATGAGCCATAACAGTGGTTCTTGTGTTATTAACGATCGTATGTTTCTCACTAGAAAATTGAATCGGGGGCATAGTTGTTCTTATTCGGTGTTGCTACCGGTGTCCCTTCAGGGCTTGGCCTTCAATTGCTCTCGTAAAATGAAAAGTGATCAGAGTTTCTCAATAACATGTCATTGCTTTATTAAAATTCATAAAATCTCAAGAAAGTGCAATAAGTTTCAAGTGGATGGAAATATACAGTGAAAGAAATAAAATCAACCCACCCTAACCACTTTGAACGACAACTTCACTGTCTTCATTTCTTCAGAGGACCACTTTGAACGACAACTTCACTGTCTTCATTTCTTCAGAGGACCACTTTGAACGACAACTTCACTGTCTTCATTTCTTCAGAGGGGATTGCTCAAGGATTCCAGCATAGAGAATCATAGCTGGATAATGGCATTTTAACCAAAATCACAAGCCAGCAATTACATCAAATAACTTCCCTTCAAATTTAACTCCTTTCTGAATCATATTTAAGAGGACAATGCTGCAAGAGTAAATTTGATTTAATCTTTACGCATAATATGTGAGGTTAACCTCAACCAACCCTTGATTTAATATATATAGCAAGAAGAGAAATTGTCACACATATATAGCATCTATAGTCAGATATCATATGACAAGAAAAAAGGGAAACTTTATGCTTTACCTAAGACTAGTTAACATACCTCAACTGCAGGGGTAAAAGGATGTCCACTATGAGATATTCAGCTTACCAAAATATAATAGAAACAATCACATGATTCTTAGGCAATTTAGTTAGTTCTCCTCTCAAAACAGCATAAGTCAGCGCTGTCCTCATCCTTGACCTCCATAAATGGTGTTTCTCCATTTAAGGTTAGATCATCAACTTCCATCTGACAAAAGGCTCTGGCAATGAGGTTTCATCTGTCAACAGTGTCCTTTAAATATCATTCTTACCTGGCGAGACAGGATGATGTTCACTGACAAACTTCAAAAGTTCTTCAGCTGCCTCTTCGTCTCCCTTACTTTCCAAATACCAAAGACAAGTTTTCAAAGTATAAGGATTTGGCTTCCATCCTGGTTTGCTTATTGAAATCGCTTTCTTTAATGTTTCTACTGCCTTTGCCATCTGACCACCAAAGTGATACCCTGTTGCCAAATGATCCCATGAGCTTGCTTCGAGCTGCATCCCACTCTCCACAATCTTGTTTACATATTCCTCAGCCTTTTTCCAAAGGCCCTTCCTGGAATAAGCTCGAATCATTGTATTTGGTATTCGAATGTCATAAAGTGTCTTACGTGATACCCACTCCTCCGAAATCCACTCAGCCCCATCAATGTCACCCAACCTCATCAATGAGTTTATCATACATATATATGTTGAGTTGAAAATCCTCCCTGTATTCTTATATGAATTCCATACACGATATACTCCATCTTTATTCCCAGCAGAACCATATAAAGTAAGGAGCATTTCATAAGCATGTGCTTTTGTGGTACCCACCATTGGAATAGTTAATTCCTCTGCTCTCTTCAACATTACTATAGATTTTTCTAATAGGCCAGCTTTTAAGTAACCATTCGCCACAGCAAAAAAAGTATGGAAGTCGATATTGATGAGAGAGTCTGTTTCCATCTTCATTAGAAGTTTCTCCATTTCCTCAATGTTGGAGGTGGCTACATATGCATGCAATCTGATGTTGAATGTATAAACGTCACTATTAACCCCCTTTTCTTCCATCTCTTTCACTAGGGCCTCTAGTTTCTCATATCTTCCCATATGAGAATAGAGGCTTAGCATTACATTGTAAGAAAGAGTTTGTACAAGCCCTAACTCCCTCATCTTTTGCATCGTGGCCTCTGCTTTTTCCAAGCGCCTTTTGTGGGCATAGCAGTTTAAAAGGGCACCATAAACTTGGGTGCCTCTCAAATGGTCAGGGATACTGTTATAATATTCCTCTGCTTGTTCTAAGCCATGAACTTTTGAAATCAAATCCAGCCGAACCGCAAAGTCTCCGGGTGATTGTTCAGAGCCCCTTTCATCACTCATCCATTGTGAAATCTAACACAAAATAGAATGAAGATTAAAAAATAAAGATTATACAATCGTATCTCACTTATCAAAGACAAACCAAAGACCAATTAAATCGATAATCAGTCTTGCTAAACTTTATTTTGGCTCCATTTGGCATATGAAATTTTTCAGAACTCAATATACTGTACATGCATGAAAAGCATGCAATCGAAGGTAAACAAATCGATATCATTAACCTCATTTACAACAAAATCGCATCTCTTTATTCTACTTTTTCCACAACTGATAATTGTGTTTATATTCGACCATATTAACTCATTATTTTATGCACCCCTAATGAGTGACTTTTCAATACCAAATTATTAGTGTAACCTCAAAAAATTTGGAAGTTATAATCTTCATATATACCTAAAACAAGTAATTCATGAAGCTATACCAAACCTTCCACAAGCTCTCATATTAGCCTATCAGTGAGCCCTTATACAGGTATATCCACGAGCTTCAAAGGAACCAACTCATGTCCCTAAGTGAGTTGAGCTTTATCTAACTCAAGCTAAGCACAGTTATCAAGCTTGGCTCCTACTACCTCAAATTACAATCAAGATAAGCATAGTTGTTTAATTACAACAAATATCAAGAACCATCAATATTATTAGCCAAAACATCATAACATCCAACAATTCAATTTAAAACAGCAAAGAAAAAGAAAGCCTTTTACAAAATCTCCTAGACAAGTACTAAATCAAAACAGAAAAAGAAAATAAAAAAGAAGAAATTTACCATTTTCATTAAGACCCAGAATTTCAATCTTTATGGTCTACACAAAAGAAAAATGCAAATGGATTGTTAAATATTGAAAGACCTGAAGGGCATGGCTAAAGCGGCGATGTCTGCGAAATAGCTTGATAAAGTTTTGAAGATCAGATTGTTTAATGGAATTGCCTTCCTTAAGCCATTGCTCTATAACTGGAATTATGGAGACCTTTGGATTTCCAGCCCTTGAAATCCTAAGTTTCAAAGAGTCTTTCCGTTGTGTACTTGTAGAAAAAGAGAGCGCCCTTAAAACTTTATAGAGGAAATAATAACCTTGGTGATGCTGCTGCTGCAGCCATGGCCTGGGGTTTGATCTCGAGAGAAGATTCATAATCATAAGAGAGAAATGGGAGAGAAGATGATTGATGGCTTTCAGGGTTCTTTTAGGGTTTAAGAGGCCATTTTAGTTTTAGTTTTAGGGTTAATGGATTGGACTTTAGGATATCGTTAAAAGGCTTTGGTACATGGTAAAGTTTGGGTAAAAGCCCATTTACTCTCTCTCTCTCTCTCTCTTTTATTTTTTATTTTTATTATGAAGAGGTCCATGGCTATACAATGGACTGATGGAGAGTAATCTCTCTTGATTTTTTTATTTATTTTTATTGAATTGTAAACGTGTTTACTCTTCTATCCTACAAAAAGACTCACATTATTTAAGGAGCTTCCTCTTCTTCCTTTTTTTTATAATTTTTTATTCAATCCTCCTCTCTTTTATTTTTCCTTTTCTACTTTTCCATATTTTTTTTATTCTTCTTCTTTTTTTTTAATTTCATTCTTAAACTTTTTAATTATTATTCAAGTTACCTTTGAATCTATCAAATCAATTAAATTACATAAAACAACTTACATATAGTTTAATTTTAAATTCGTGTTTCACAAGAAATCCGATCAAGAGGTTTTTTACTTATTAATTTTATTTTTTTTCTCAATTTCATCCTTAAACGAGTTATTTTTAAACTGATCAAGTTAATTAAATTACATCAGAACAACTCATATGTGATTTAATTTTAAACTTAGATTAGTTAAGAAATTGAATTAATAACAATGTCAAATAATTTTATACGAACCAAATATTTTTTAAAAAACAAGCACGCATTTATAATGATATTTTTACAAAAAAAAATAAATTGAAGTTTTTTTTCTCGTGTTTTAGAATTTAAACCCTGCATGGTAATGTAGAAAACTTGTTAAAAAAAAAACCCAATCTGGTCATCCATGAAGAAAATGGGACTTAAGTAGACTAAGCTTGTCAAGGCAAGGCAAATTCCCAGAAATCAATATTCAATACAAATCCTCATACTCTTATACAATGACATTTCTTGCAAGAGTTATATATATATCAGAGTGATTGTGAGCGGAGCTGATAATATTTGATAAGAGAGGTTAAAATTAATATAACAAGATATATTATTAAAAAATTTATTTATTTAAAATAAAAACATTATACTATTTTATATTTAAATACTAAATAATATAAAAGTTTAAAATGTTTTGCAGGGTTCGAGGCCTGCTTGCCTTCCCCGGTTCCGCCCCTGGATGGACAGATTCAATCAACTGATCTTAGAAAATTCAAATTCACTTGTTATCAAATATTGGGATTAAAGAAAACATCAAGAACTAGAACATGGATGAGATAAACTTGTTTGTTGGCGGATGTAACCCATGTTTTGCTTAGGCCTTGGCAACAAGATAATGATCATTCTTCATTTAGCAGCAGAGATGAACAAAAACTGGATTCAGAACTTGAAAGACACCCAGCACATGACCGTATCTCAAGTTTTCACCCAAAGCTCCATTCACATAGGAAGATGAATCCAGCCAGCAACCTAAAGGTGGCTGCCTATCCAAAATGCATTATAAGGTTTTAAATTTTCCATTATATTTCTCGACAAACTAAAACTGATGTCACAACTTCAAGTCCGACACAAATCTTGCTGCATTATGTATAAAAAAGAATGCCCCACTAGAGAAGTTAGAAAAAACTCCCAATACTGAATTTCATAGGCAGTTGAATACCAGATAATTGCTGCAATAGAAAATATTTTTCACCTTTTACCAGAAATCATGCATCATAATTCAGCGCTGTCATTATCTTTAACCTCGGAGAAAGCAGATGTTCCATTAAGAGTCTGACCATCACCTTCCAGATCAAGTGCTCTGGCATGGAAGTTTCCTTTTTTAGTACAAGGCTTTAATTTATCATACATAGCTGGAGAGAAGAGAAAATGTTCCCTGACTAACTTCGAAAGCTCTTCTTCTCTTTCGACAACTCCCTGACCTTTTTAACCCTGAGGCATGTAGTCAATGCATAAAAATTTGGCTTCCATCCTGGTTTACTTATTGAAATTGCTTTCTTTAATGTTTCTGCTGCCTTCACCATCTCACCACCAAAAAGATATCCAGTTACCAAATGATCCCAAGGGCTTGAAGGAAGCTCCATCCCACTACAATCTTTTTTACCAATGGCTTAGCCTTTCGTCAAGGACCCCTATTGGAAAAACCAGTAATCATCAAATTTTGAATTTGAATGTCAAAGGACGTCTTCCTCGATGCTCACTCTTTCCAAATTTCCTCAGCACAATCAAAGCCATCCAACTTCACCAATGAGTTTATCATACGTTGATAGCCCGAGTTGAAAAACCCTCCTGTATCCTTCTACTACCACCATAAACGATATACTCCTACTCTATTCCCAGCAGCACCATATCCTTGTAAGGAGAGCCTCATAAGCAAGCTTTTTTGAGTTACCCCTTGTTTGGGTGATTAATTGCTCAGCTCTCTTCAACAATGCAACAGTTTTCTCAATTAGTCCAGCTTTCAGGTAACCATTTGCCACAACAAAACAAGTATTCCAGTCAATGCTGATGAGAGGATCTGTTTCCATCTTGTTCAGAAGTTTATCCATTTCCTCAATGTTGGAAGAGGCTACATAAGCATTCAGCCTAATGTTTATACATGTCACCATTGATTCTCTTTTCTTTCATCTCTTTCACTAGAGCATCTAATTTCTCATGCTTCCCCATCTGAGAATAGAGGCTTAGCAATAAAATTACAAGGTCGTGCCTGTACAAATCCCAACTCCCTCATCTTCTGCATCAGGGCCTCTGCATTTTCCAAGCACTTTTTGTGTGCGTGTCCAAAAGGGTACCATAAACCTGGACACCCCTAAAACGATCTGGAATCGTTTTCCAAGCACTTGTTCCATACCATGAACTTTTGAAATTAAGTCCAGCCGGACTGCAAAGACTCCAGTTGATTGGTCATAGCCCCTTTCGTCACTCATCCATTGTGATATCTAGCATAAAATGAAATGCAAGATTCTTGAAAAAATAACTACGATTTTAAAATCATATTTCACTGATGAAGAATATCATATCTAAAAATACATATGGTGATTAAGTGCAACCACAACAAATATCAAAGAACCCTCAATGCTATAAGCCCAAAGATTTGTAAAATCCAACAATTCAAACTAAAAGAGCAAGAAAAAAGATACCCTTTAAGAAAAAATGCGTGACTAGTACACAAAGAATCAAACTTTATACAATTTGCAAGCAAACCCAAAAATCCAACTTTATGAAATACCTGAAGGGCATGAGAAAGGATTTTTATTTTTTTTTATATACCAAAAAAACTCGTTTTAAACCTATTTTTATCCAAAGACACTTAATAAACATCCTTATAATGTCAATAAACTAAATTATAAATCAAAACACCCCTAAAACTTGTAAGAAAAACACAAAATCAAACTGGAAAAAAAATCTTCACAAAAACAAACCGGGAAAAGAATCTTCTCCCACTCCCAATCTATGTTTTATGGCAAGGAGAAGGGAAAAAAACGACTTAATGAAATTCTTCTCGTCGAATGAGATCTTTTAACACCAAGATCAACTTTTTTTGTGGTTGAAATGTGGCTAACTGATAATTTTCTATCTTTGCTATTATCCAATGACTTTTTCTCTTCTCTATCAAACAGAAGGATCGAAAAATGACAAATAAAGTTTTGAATCAAAACAACAAAGTGGAAAACTACAGGGATCAAAAACAGTTTTTGCCAAATCTCTAGGGAAAAAAATGTCAAAAAGACGCTGGACAAATAAAAGATTTTAAAAAAAAATTCAATTTTTTCCTCCTTTTTTGCCTCATTCTCCAATCTGATCCCAAATGCCAAGAAAGTCTTCTGATACTGTAATAATCGCTGAAAATAAATCAAAATAATTTTTTAGACTCAATGACAAAACAACAATTTTTCCAAGAATAAAATTGAAAAAAAATAATTGAGGGACTGAATTAAAAAACATAAAATTTCAAAGAAAAAAAATTATTGTCATTCGTAGTGTTTTGTGGAAAAGTGTAATGTGGAAATGACATGCCCCTTTAGTTTTTATTTATTTATTTATTTAAATTAATTTTAATATGCTCATGAAATATTCATTGTCCTTATTCCAAAAGGTGAAGGTTCCTCTTGCGTATTTCATGCCCAAATGCATCTAAGAAAATCCCGCTATAACTATGCTGGGTCTAAAATTTGAGTTATCTCTGTTAATGCATATGCGAGACAAATCAAATATAGAATTTTGAGCTCTCTAAAAAGTTATCGGAACTTCATAAAATTTATCGTGAAGTTTTCATTCCGTACAAGCCAAATCATGAATTAGTAATTACATGTAATCTCCAAAAAAATCCCAATTGTTATTTCAAGCCTTCTCTTTCTTTTTTTAGAATGGAATATTTACAGAATCCCTATATATAGATCAAATTTTATTCCATGGTATTTAGCTCTTTCTTATTCTTAAACAAGTCTCCCAAGAGAGTTTGATTTATCCTTGATTTATATTTCAAACTTATGACCTCAAACTAAAAGAATCTTCTTTCATACCTTCTAAACCAATTCTTTGGGACACATACGTAACAACATGCTTTCAGAAATTACTCTGAAATGGGAATCCATTTCATGTTGGGGGTAAATAAGATGATCCAATTCTCATCACTTCAATCTATAATTCCAAATAAAGCTAATCTTCTACAGCTGAAATTAGTATTTTGCATGTTTTAAAGGAAGTGTGTTAAAAATTTACAATCCCGAGAATAGGTGGAGAGAACACAATGCGTGCAGCATAAAGAAGCATGGATGGATTGGTCAGTGTTGTTTTAACTAAATTCAGAAGCCAGCAATTCCAGCAGATGGCATAGCTTCGAATTGAGGATCTTGGTTTATGTACAGGTCTACAAAAGCAAGTCAAATGACAGATGTTGAATAAATTTATATTCAAATGGTCATTCCAAGGAAGGGCTGGCCTCAATATGCTCTACTTTCATTAACATGTGCGAGGAAGATGGGTAATATTATCCCTACTTCTATGCTTGCACGCCATAATGACCACAACAAAAAATGAAAAAACCAAGATGAAACTACACTTTCACAAATGACATACCATTCTTTCGCAGTCAGTTTACTTTTCAAAACATCATATTTCAGCACTATCTTTGTCTTCGAACTCTGTGGCAGCAGGTGTTTCTCCATTAAGAGCCTGGTCTTCACCTTCCATATGATCAAGGGCTCTGGCACACAGGTTTTCTTTGTCAATGATACTGCTGTTTAACCTATCATAAGAAACTGATGATAGATGACAATGTTCCTTAAGTATCTTCAGAAGGTCTTCTATCTTTTTCACATCTTCCCGACCTTTCAAATACTCAAGACATGCAGCCAAAGTATACACATTTGGCTTCCAACCTGGTTGACTTATTGAAATTGCTTTCTTTATTGTTTCCGATGCCTTCAGCATCTGACCTCCTACATGATATCCAGTTGCTAGACGATCCAATGTGCTTGCTTCAATCTTGATCCCACTCGCTACAATCTTGCCTACAAATGCCTCAGCCTTTTCCCATAGGCCCTTTTTGGAATAAGTACTGACCATCACATTTGGAATTCGAATATCAAAAAATTTCACAATGGAAACCCACTCTTCCCAAATCCTCTCAGCACCATCAACATCATCCAACTTCAGTAATGAGTTTATCATGCAAAGGTAGCTCAAGTTCAAGGACCTCCCTTTAGTCTTGTACAAATTCCACACACGATACACTTGTTCTTTATTCCCAACAGCAGTATATAAAGAGAGAAGAGTTTCACAAGCAAACCTTGCTGACTTACCACTGATTAGTTGTTCTGATCTCCACAACATTGTCAAAGTTTTATCAATGAGGCCAGCTTTCAAGTAACCATTCGCTGCAACAACATAAGCATACCAGTCAATGCTGACAAGAGGATCTGCTTCCATCTTCATCAAAATTTTCTTGATTTCCTCAATGTTGGAAGTGGCTACATAAGCATTCAACAAAATCTTGTATGTGATATTGCTAAAACAAATGCCCCACTTTTCCATCTCTTGCATTAATACCTGTATTTTCTCATATTTCCCCATCTGATAATAGAGGTTTAGCATTACATTATAAGACAGCACATTTCTTACAAACCCCATCTCCCTCATTTTTCGCATTGTGGCCTCCGCTTCCTCCAAATGCTTATAGTGCGCATAGCAGTTTAAAAGAGCACCATAAACCTCCAAGCCTCTCAAACTCTCAGGAACGCTATTAAAATATGTCACAGCTTGTTCCAAGCCATGAACTTTCGAGATTAAATCCAGTCGAACTGCAACATCTCCGGGTGATAAATTATGCCCCCTTTGGTCACTCATCCATTGTGATATCTAACACAAAACAAAATACTTAAACAAATTCCAAGGGAACCAAAAAATTTAGGATTTTATACTAAATATCAAACATTTAGCTACTTGATTAAGTGGAAAAATCAGTTTCAAAATACTACTATAGCCTGCACAAAACTTTCAACTAAAGCTATAAGGCTACTCAACGATCTTTTCAACAAAAACTAAAACAATTACCAATTTGCAATGAAACCCAGAAATTCAATAGCCATAAAAGACAGATTGAATCTATACAAAGCATCAAATGCAGATTTAACAATCAATAACTAAATGGGCACAAGCAAAAACACTAAAATAAGTAGATAAAAGAGAGAGGGACCTGAAGAGCGTGGCTAAAACGATGGATTTTACGGAGTTTTCTGATGAAGTGTTTGAGGTCACTATTTGTAACCACTTGGCCTTCTTGAACCCATTTTTCTATAACTGGAATAACAGGGACCATCGGATCTTCCACCATAGAGATCCTACGGTTAAGAGAGTGGGATATAGCGGTTGTGTCTGTGGAAAAGCAAAGAGCCCTTAAAACTCCATGAATGTGAAGGCATAAACTTGGGTTTGATCGAACAAAGAGGTTCATTTCATGGAGCAAAAACAGAGAAATCTTGGAGCTCTTGAGTTGTGGAAGGCTTTTGTTTTGTGGGTTTTAGAAAGGTTTTATTTGAGTAAAGTATATTTTAGTCCCTATTCTAGAACACATTATGAATTAGTCCTCCATTTTGAAAACTCTATAATTTAATTTATTGACTCTTGTTTACTGTTGTCGTATTTAAAATATTTTGGTTTTCTTCTAAACTCTTACCATTTTGGTTTTTATATATCAATTAAAATAATAAAAAGGTTCATTTAGGATTTAGAAAAAATTATAAAAAAAATGTTTACAAGAGACTAAGATATAGCCTTATAGGTTTTAAAAAGGAGTGAATTGTAATTGAATTGACAATCCAGGGACCAAGGAATCAAAACTATAAAAATACTTACAAACAAGTCAATTAAGTCCAATAATTAAAATCTAAAAAATAATAAATTTATATCAAAATTAATCAAATTATTAAATCATAGCCTTTATATATATATATAGTTATTGCCTTAAATATTATCTTTGACTCTCTTAGATGAATAAATATTCAAAAAAAAATTTGTTATTCCGTTGAACAGTATAAAATAAGGGACTAATATTTATTTTTGTTAATTTTTTAGAGTTTTATCAAGAATTTTCAACTATATTACTAAATATCAGTAATCAAAACAAAAAGAATTAAGAAATACTTTTAGATTATGATTTATCAAGAAATATTTTTCTAACCATTAACTATTTAAAGAATCCATGAAAATATCTATAAAAAAAATATTAAATATATAGTATGATAACAAGAAAACTAATAATCAAATATATGTAAAGAAAAACATATAAGTCTATAAATGTAATAAAACATTTTAGTATCTTGTTCATTAAAAATTAATTCATTAATAATTTCCAATAATGAGAAAAAGGAGATATATAACAACATGTTCAACTTTTTTTTCATTATTTTTAGTAATTTTCCCTCGATAGTAATTTTTTTTTTCGAATATTATTCCTGCATAGCATTTGATTGGGTTCTAAACTCTTGTAATTTTTCTTTAATTTTTACTTTCGTTTTAATATTTTTATAAATTGATATACACTTGCAATGTAGGTGTAGAAAACACTAGTGGAGTAAAGATTTAACTTCCAAAGTTGCAGTGTGTCTCATTCTTGATACAGCACAATCTGAGAAGCTTCTGAGCCTCTTGTTGTAGTGGAGCTTCTGTTTCAGGAGTCTTGCTCCATAGCAATGGTCATGCTGAACTGGTGAGCATCTCACATGGCAAATAATGACCTGTGTCATTGTGTCGCAGAGTTGACAGACATCTTGTATCTCGCAGCGGTGACGACTCTAAAGCCAAGCTGAAGGCCGCAGCGCCTTTACGAATTGCTCTAACCCATGTTTTGCGTAGGCATCCACCACAAGGTTACAGTTCAAAGCATAACTTAGCAAACAAGTAGATAAAGGATTTTGCTGATGAAAGCTTGTACAAATCTTTCCATTTTCCAGTTTAACCCAATACACTCGTTCGGAGAGTTATTTATTCTACAGCAGATGTTCCCAGAATACCTCTAGCGGAGAGGATTTACTGTCAGCCTATTTTGGATATTAATCTATCTGATTCAGAAGGGAAGAACTTGCATCAGTATTTCAATTCCTGATGAAGTTTGTGTCAAGAACTTGTTTCCTGATCAAGTTCAACCAAGAGGGAAGACCAAAAAATATATATGCATTATAATCTTAAACTTGGTTCAGATATTTATCATAGTGATCTTGACGATCTTCGACATTTATCACATTCTCTTGCTGGGATATGTACAAGAGCATGTCAGGCCACAGAAGTTAAAAAGGAGACCTCAGCTACAAAGCTAATAAGCTAGTTGTTTGACAACAGATTATTTTCTCTGTTTTGTTTTTGATAAATCAAAATTCAGAAATGAATGTACTCAAAATCCAAATTCAATACATGTCTTTAATTCATCATAAATAGCTGGTTCGAAATGACAATGCTCCATGACTAACTTGGAAAGCTCTTCTGCTGCTTCCCACAACTCCCTGGCATTTCAGACATGCAGCAAAAGCCTTAGTATTCGGCTTCCATTCTGGTGTACTTATTGAAATTGCTTTCTTCATTGTTTCGGCTGCTTTCACCATATGACCAGCAACACAGTATCCAGCTGCTAAATGAACAAATGAGTCTGCATTGAGCTCCATCCCACTACTCTCTACTATCCTTACAAATGCCTCATCCTTTTCCCAAAGACCCTTCTTTGAATAACCAGCAATCATTGCATAAACCATGTCTTCATTGATAACCACTCCTCCCAAACCTCCTCAGCAACATCTTTGCCATCTGACTTCATCAATAAGCTTATCATATGTAGATAGCTTGAATTATTAAAACCAGCTGAATTCTTAAAGAAATTCCTAAAACGATATAGTTCATCCTTACTGCCAGTACCAGCATACAATGAGAGGAGATTCTTATAAGCATATCTTCTCTCATTAAACTTGATTAATTGTTCTGATTGCTTCAACATTGTCGAAGTTTTTTCAGTAAACCTAGCTTTCAAGTAACCCTTCGCTGCAGAAACACAAACTTTCCAGTTGATCCGAGAATCTCTTTCCATTTTCATCAGAAGTTTCTCCATTTTCTCAATATTGGAAGAAACTGCATAAACATTTTCTCAATATTGGAAGAAACTGCCCTTGTCTTCCATCTCCTGCATCAGAATATCTACATCCTCATATTTTCCCATCTTGGAATAGAGGCTTAGCATCCAATTGTAAGACAATGCTTTTGCTAACCCTAGTTCCTTCATTGTCTGCATCATGGCCTCTGCCTTTTCCAAATGCTTATGGTCCACGTAGTAGTTTAAAAGAGTATCGCAAAGGTGCATTCTCCGATGGTAAGGAAGGCTGTAAAAATATTTTTCTGCTTCTTCTAAGCCATGGATTTTAGATATTAAGTCCAGCTGAACCAACATGTCCCCCACTGTTTGTTCATAGCCTCTTTGCCTCATCCTTTCTGATATCTAACACAAAAATGGGATTTAAGAGTTCCAGTTACATAGTCACATTTCTCTGATCAGGGTTCATATAATCAAGTTGATCGATTCTCTCCTACACTTAGATTCACATCTATAATTCTAACACATCAGTATTTAAAACTAGTGGTATTTTCTTCCTTTCACATCCATGTCTGTCCATGGCGGTGCCGAAGCATCAGGCCATGTAGATTGGTAAATAGTTTCTACTGTTTCTGCCTTGTCATTTTCATATTCTATTTCAAGATAAATATCAAACCTTTAAGTATATATCCACTAAAAACAAAATCCTCTTCACTTCACAATGGAGCTAAGCACACAAGAAAACCAAAGAGGACCAAGTTTAAGAAAACCATAAGAACAACACTGGGCAGTCATGAATCATGATCAAGACCAACAAAGTACATCATATTCAACCAATCCATAAGAAAGGTTGCAGAAAAAAAATCCAAAACCAGAATGAGCCGAGATATTTCAGGATTATGAAAAAAATAGTGGACAAAAAACTCAGTTTTCTTGGAACCCAGCAACCAAAAATCATTGCCACCTTCAACCACCAAACGCCAATTGAATTTTCCCTGTATTTCCCTTATGAACCAATCAAGTGTTGTCAGACATGCATAATGCAAAATAATGAGTTTATATTCGAGCAGGTGCATGTCTATCTCTGTTTTTTTCTTTTTTTCTTTTTTCTTTCATTTTTTAAATATAATTGAAGTTTTCAAGTATTATTATATCCACGTTCGAGGTCAAATGTTTCAAGGCTGGTTTATGGTCTTTTGGTGTTACTGCATTGGAATTAGCCCATGGTCGACCTCCTTTGTCTCATTTTCCTCCTTCGAAGTCTTTGGTCATGAAGATAAAGCAGAGGTTAGGGTTCTCTGATTATGATGATGAGAAGCAAAAGAAAGATTTCAAGAACAAGAACTTCTCCATAGGTTTTAAAGACATGGTTGCTTCTTGTCTTGATCAAGACCCTTCAAAAAGACCTACTGGTCAACTTTTAGAGCATTCTTTCTTCCCGAACTGTGAAGGATTAGGCTTTTTGTTCAAGAACGTTTTCGATGGGTTGCCTAATGCTGAAGAAAGATTCAAAGAAACCAAAGATTTACATTATGGGACATCAAGCCAGATTACTGCTGGTCCTGATATTGAAGAAGAAGAAGAGGGTACTACCTCAGCGGCTCCGGTTGAACAAAGGATCAGTGGCTGGAAATTTAATGAGGATGGATTCGTGCTTGACCCAGTATTCCATAATGAGTCAGAAGATGATCAAGTTGTGAAAGTGGTTCGTTTTAGAGGTGAAACCATTATTCCTAAGCTGGACATATAATTCAGTAAGTCGTCAGGTGACTTGGAGGGTTTAGTGGGAGATCATACTGGTTTAAACATGACTGGAATACAGGGAATTATTGAGGGTTTAGTGGCTCTAAAGAAGACTTTGGATGAGCAAAGGAAGCGACTAGTAAGTTTTTTTAAAATGAATAGGCTTAACTCTCAAGTGCATCACTCAAGCTGTTAGTTATAGACTTTGCAAAACTGAAATTCTTGAGAATTTTGTTCAGAATCCTAGATATCATTTGATCTTTGCAGCAATTGGTGTCTGATGGGCTCTTAGCTTTGCAATAGGCCTTGGCCTTACCAGATCCTGTGCAAGATATGAAAGGTAGAGATGGAAGAAACTGTAAAGAAGTAATGAAGCTGTTCAAATAGGAAGTACAAACTACAAAGAAATGAAACTACAATAATTTCTAATCAAGAAAAAGAAAATTAGAATGCTCTTTTGAAAAGGAATAGAGGTCCTTTGTTAGCCATCATCACTTTAATCAATGTTGGCCATCATCACAAGAAACTTGGAATGTTGTTTCGAAAAAGAAATTCCTGCCCAATACCATAAAACGAAGGTTCTTCAAGCTTAAAATCATGTTATTTTCTTTTGTCTCAACCCTAGCTCAACTTATTGTATATTTTCATGGGAAAACAAGGCATACACCAAGACAGAGAAGATCGAGGACAAGAAGACACTATCTGCTTCTTTAGATCATCGACATGCATGCTTCTCTTGGAAAATTTGTCAAAACTATTAATTATGCCTCACAGGGGAAAAATAATGGTGAAAAAAGGTTTCATAATTAAGAGTGATGAGTTCCCTCACTCTAGAAAATACCGAAAACAAGTGGCTGCATGTGAGACAGTTGATGGCATGTTGGGTCAAAGTCGTCCCTTGTTTTCTCAAGAAGAGGGTTGCAGCTTCAGGGCTAGATTCATTTAACATATGCGGGATTATCAATTTATCTTCTTTCCTTTGGAATGCAAAAGTTTGATACAAGCTAAGATGATGAAAAATATTTAGTAACTAGTTCATGGGATAAACCTTGCGTTAATATTCGTTTAGCATTCTGGTTAACGGATGAGTAAGAATACTCAGATGAATATTCTAATATCCAGATGCCTTTCCTTTATCTTCAGAGTCTCTAGATGATCAGTGCCAAGAAGCTCATTGAATTGTGAGGGAAACGGCTGAAGCATTGCTGCTGCTTAGTGAAGAAGGATCAAATTATTGCCACAGAATTAGTTGTATAGAGTCAGAAAATCGCAGCACATGGCATCAGAGAATGCAGAGAAGAGTCAATTCGTTGTGTATAACATATATTCCTGATAAAGAAAAAAAAAGCTTGCTAATTCTGTTAGGTAGTGTTTTGTATGCTGAATAAAGATGAATTGGATGTGAAATTTTTCTTGTGAAGTTGTTTGGAGTATCTTTTGATAGTATATCTTAAGGTTGTTCTAGTAAAGATAAACTTCTTCCATTCTCAACTCATGAGTTATTATTTATAAAATAACTATGTTGGTCTTTAAATAAAATTAATTTTTTTTAAAATAATCAAAACAAGAAAAAAAATCTAAAAAAAATCAATAGGTTTTTGATGGGTTTAACCTAAAATGCATGTCAACTCAAGTTCTTTTAGGTCAAATCGGGTTAATTATTTCTTTATTTATTTTTAACTTAAACCTTTTTTATTGACCTATATAAGTGGTGACTCGACTCGAGAGTTGAATAGGGATAATGCCCGGATCATGGGTTGAAAAAGTCAACATAAGTTTTTTCAGATTAACATAATAATAAAAGTGATTATTATCATTATTTTGAAACTCGAATTGAAGATTGTATTGGAATAAGACCTAAATCACGGGTCATGTTGACTGATAAATCGAGTCAATGTAAGGATAAAAATGGTTATTATCATAGTTTTAAAATATGACTTCGAGAGTTGACTCTAGGCAAGGCATGAGTCAAGAGTCATGAGGGTCAACCAGAGTTAAGCCAAGTTAATATGAATCGATGTAAGGATAAAAATAATTATTATAATAGTTTTAAAACCCGACTAGGAGGTTAACCTGAGACAAGGCCTAGTTCATGGGCAGAGAGGGTCAACCCGGATTGACTTGGGTTAAGTTAAGAATAAAAATTGTTATTATTATAGTTTTAAAACCTGACGTGGGAGTTGATCCAGGTTACAAGTTGGGAGGGTCAACCCCGAGTTGACCTAATGTTTTCTTAAAAAAAAAAAAATCAAGGCAACCTCAATTTCCAAGTGAAAAAAAATAATCAAAAAGAGATTAATGGATTTTGACCCATGTTTTATCCCAAGTCAACCGAGTCGCAGATCGACCTGAGTTTTTTATTGGGTCAAGTTAGATCAATCTTTCCTCTAATTTTTGTTAAACCTAGACCAATCAAGGTCATGGGTTTGCCAAGTCCATGGTCGGCCCGCTAAGTCAATCTGCCTACTAAGTCAGCCCGTCTACTAAGTCAGTTCGAGTTTTATAACTAGAATTATTATAATATTATTAATTTTAACACTTAATATAAACTAAAGTGAAAATAATAATATCTAATTATATTTTAAAATATATAATTTCGACCATAATAGAGTAATATATATATTTTCCTATTTTACCTTAACCTTATATTTAAATACTTTTTTAGGCTTTGATTTAGAAAACAATATATATCATAATTTACACTTTAGACATTAGATAAAATAGGAGTATTATTGTCATTTGTCTCTCAATGATAAAATAAAATAAATTATTCAGTCTAGTCTAATGTACATCAAACACTATTTTATTTAATATCTACTAAACACAAAATAAGATAAATTATTCAATTCAATTCAATGCACTCCGAGCACAAGGCATGTCTTGTATTTATCCAGTCCGACCTATTTTAATTAATATTTTTCAACATACCAAAAATTACCTTAAATTATCGTACCAGAGAAATTGTTAAAGCTATACAATATACTGCCTTTATGGAATATACAACCACCGTGATCCGGCAGAATGCGGCTAAAGATGTAGAGAAAACATTGCCGAAGATTGTTGGTAGCAGTAGATGCTCATCATCTTCGTATTTTCATTAAAAAGTTAGAAATCAACTACTGTCTCAATTTGTGGCTTTCTCAGGTACATTACTTTGCTAACACAGTAACAACACACCCATATTTTCAGGCATTTCTCCATGATTTAGCACGTCCCTCCTCTGCTAGTACTGTCAATTTCTGTTGCAAGATATAAAAACACACCCTTCTTCGGCTATCAGACTATCACAATTTAGCACTTTCCTTCTCTTCGACATCCATATTCTCAGGCATATCTCCATTAAGAGTCTGACCATCACCTTCCATCTGATCAAGCGCTCTGGTGTCCATGTTTCCACTTTCAATTATAGTCTTGAATATGTCATTAAGAGTCTGAAGTTTTTTTAAGATGCATTTTACTCCGGTTCAACAATGGATGGAAATAGCATCTATTTACTTAGAAGGGAAGGCTGAAATCTGGTTTGAAGAATTCATATTGGGAAGTAATTACTTGGCTAAGAAGAATTCTAAATAACTAGATTGAGACTATATTTTGATTATTAGAGAAATATCATAACAACTTGATTATGATTTTTTGAGGTATTATTAAAGCTGTTTTGATTTATATTAAATAGGATCGAGTTTCACCAACCTAATACCGGATCAAAACATTGTTTATGACAACTTATATGATCGTAGATGATAAAAAGTAGCTTAAATTATTAAAAGATTTAGCTTTAACTTATGTTTTTTGTTTAATTTATTTGAATTTTTATTTAAGGTTTCTTAATTAGACTTTGAACCCGTATGTTTTTGTATTTTAAAAATACTTAAAAAATATTAATTTTTTTTTCTCAAATTATTTTTTGATGTTTTTAAATTGTTTTGATATATTAATATTAAAATAAATTTTAAAAAATAAAAAATATATTTTAATATAATTCCAAGTGAAAAAACACTTTGAAAGCTACCATAATAACAAACAAACTTTTTATTTGATGGACTTGATTTAACTATTATTAGGTATTATATTTATTAAACTATAAATCCAATTATTTGTTCTAATTAGAGTTTTAGCATTTATATTCTATTTTTTTAAATATCTGACCATTTTTAATAATTTAATAAAAAAAAACACACTATTCCTCCTTTAAATTCTCACTTCTTCCTAGCTTTTCCTTTCACTGTTTTAATTCTTGACTTCTTTCTTTCTTTGCTTTTTTTTTGTTTTTTCTGCATCACTTCTAGTCTCTTTTTTGGGGAAGGCAGAAGTTTTAAGCAATATGAAATAGAGGAGGATATAAACAAATAAAAAGATCATCATGTACAGGACCTCAATTCCAATCCCATACAAAAAGATGAACTTAGCAATCCAAAACAAGTTGCTTGTCCAGAAGTTAATCGTTCAAGGTGTGATCCTGATGCATTATACTGTCAGATCGTCTATCTAAAGCTCCCCAGGGTCTTCGGTTACACCTTTAAAATTTACCTCGTCCAGCGAGTTGTAGGATGCTATAAACTTGGCAGCTGATTTTCGTGATCAAAGCCCCAAGTATCCTTTTGTGTTTCTTCGTCAACAGCAAAACCATCCATTTACATCTGATAAAGAACATCGGTAACTGATTTTCCGGCTGCTATAAAGTTCCTAGTTTTTCATCAACCGGGTGAATTCTTTCATCTCTTCAGCATCTCCCTGACCCTCCAAGTACTCCAAACAGGTATTCACAAGGATGGGATCTGGTTTCCAGTCTCTTCCAACATTGACGGCTCTCTTCAACATCTCAACAGTCTTGGGGATTTGATCATGTTCCATATACCCCTTTGCCATTACATGCCATGTGCTCGCATAAGGTGTTCTTCCTTGCACTGCCTTTTCTATGGCTGCTTCAGCCTTCTCAAAAAGTCCCCTATTGCAATAAGCAACAAGAAGCCCATTCAATACACGGAAGTCATACGTGGTGGTGCACTGGGACTCCCACTCTTCAAAGATCTTTTCTGCTCCCTCGATATCATCCAGCTTCGTAAGAGAGTCAATCATGCAACAATATGATGTATCCATGGATTCACTCGAGGGCTTGTACAAATTCCAAATTCGATAAAGCTCATCCTTATTCCCTGTTTTTGCATAGAGACTCAAAAGAAAATTAAATACTGCTTTCTTCTTTCTGAAGGCCATCCATTTCTCCAGCTTCTCCAACATTGTCAAAGCTGTTTCAATGGACCCAATCTTCAGATACGCATCAGCAGCCATTGCATACAATTTCCAATCTAGACCAAACTCCGGATTCTCCTCCATCAATTTCAAGATTCTTTCCACCCCGGAAATGTCAGATGCAGCAACTGAAGCAGCAATTAGATTTCTCAGTGTATATTTATCTTCAGCAATTCCATTCCTTTCCATTTCCTTCATCAATGGGGGGATTTTGTCAAAGTCTCCAGTTTGAGAGTAAAGGATGATCAAGATGTTGTATGGAAAAGATGATGTTGTCATGCCCCCTTCTCTCATTTCCTGCATAACTGCTTCTGCTTTCTGCACAGATTTCTCTCGCACACAGCCATTAAGAATAGCACCATATGTGTACTTAGTTTTTAACTTAACCGAAAGTTTATTAAAGTAGTTCTCGGCCTCCTCTAGTCCACGAACTCTATGAATTAATCCCAATCTGACTGCTGCATCTTCCGTTGTAAATGTAAAGAACCGCCGGGCTGTCATCCATTCTGATACCTGAATTAATCATGCTCTCTATCAAGTTCCAATTTTACAGGAAGCATGTACATTAAACTCAACAAATTACAACTACACTGCCCAACACAAAGGTGCGTCTAACCATATCTTGAATCATGATATGGTCCAAGCTTCATCATGACAAAAATAAGTGGCCTCGTGCTGACTTGCTAATTATATATCAGATCTTAATTATCTTATCTCTTAAGACTAGATATATGAAAAATTCTCAAACTTTTGAATCATATTGAGACTGACACAAATCCAATAAATGACATGTCGTCCAAAAGCTGAAACTTTACCCCAAATTCAGTTCCACCATAAATAATTCAACAAGTTCCCACAACAATCTCTATATTTTACTCAAAGGGTACACATAAAACAATCTAATGAGCAAAAAGAAGTCAAAAAATGATGGGGATTGAGAAATAAAGACCTCTAAAGCATGTTTGAACCGTTTATAATCTTTCATGAGACGAACCAAGGACACAAGATGGTGTTTGTCAACAGTGTTGCCTTCTTTGACCCATTGATCAAGAACTGGTACGATGGAGACCCTGGGGTCTCTTATGGCTTCAATTCTTCTGCATAATGTAGTAGAGTGTGAAGAAGATAATGGTTTGTTTGGGGTTTTAGTAGAGAAGAGTAAAGAAGCTAAAACCCTTGTGGAGGAGATGGAGAATTGATAGTTTTGAGGAAGTAAAGAAAATAATTTTCTAGAGAAATGAAGATTCATTATTATTTCTCTGAGTGAATGTGTTTGAAAGAATTGATGTTTGTGTAAGGGCAAGGGAATAAATGGAAATAGAGACAGGGTTGTTAACTTAGGGTTTAAGGCTAGGAATAGGAAGTAGGAAGAAGACCAATTTGGTTTGGTTTATGCCATCAAAACTCTGGATTAATCGTATATCTGAGGGTTGTGTTCTTGGCATTTTATTAATGTGGTCCCTGTATTATTTTAGTTTTATTTACTTGGTCCCTTTACTTATAAACATTTCTACTGTGTATTGTACGCTCTAACTGATTCCTGCGTATTTTACGGCTAATTCTTATCAACTAGCCCGACATGATCGATCTAGTTACATGTCTGGGTTTTTTTATTTTTTTACATGTTATTAACAGTGAATTAAATGGAAATTTGAAGAAAAAAAATCACACCAAGAAACTTTCTTTAAAAGAAGGGACAATTAATTAATAATAATAATAATAAAGTTTTTCTAGGTGAAAGAGTCATTAGGCGGAGGTTAAGACTAAGAAGATATTTAACATTGTGTTTTTATCTATAATTGAGTGTATTTTAAAATGTATTTGTTATAGAAAACATCAAATTAATGATATTTTAGTATTTTTTTATGATTTTAATGTATTTATGTTAAAAATAAAAATCTAAACAAAATTATTATAATATATTTTGAAGTAAAAATTATTTTTTAAAAATATTATCCATCACAATACCAAACCTATTAAATTGAGGTATCCCTACCTCCTACTTTGGTATAGATTCGTACTTGGAGTAATTGAATCCCACTTAGTCTAATGATTAATTTGATGACCTATAGTCTAAATCAAGTAAGGTTTTATTTTGAACTATTTTAAATATTGATATAGTCATGTTTAAATGATTTAGAAGGTTAATATGATCAAACTCAAGTGAGATCTGATTGGATCAACTTCAAAAAATTAAAAAAAAACTAGAAATAAAATTGTGTTGAGATAAAATATTGACTTGGTAATTCATGGGTTAAATTAGTTTAATTTAATAACATTATAATATAAAGTTATTAAACCTGGTTAGGACTAAGTCTCCTATCAACGGATTACTGAATTAACCCATCTAGTTGAGCGAGGCTTAATATATCATGGATTCATCTATGTCATGGGTGGATATTTGGGTATCAAAAATATTGACATTTATTACCATAATATATATTACAGGTTCCCATTTCTATCACACTAGTCCAGCTCTTGACCAAACATATGCATAGAAAATAAACGAGGAAAATGTTTCAAAGAGATAACCATATTATTCATTTTCAATGCTATTCTACTCCTCTTTGAACCGTACTCTTCATTTGCCAATGTAATGGACTCAAGCACCTGCAGAATGCAGCAGTACAGAAATATTAGAAATATTCATTAATAATCTTAATTTCTTCGGGAGTTACACTATAATAATAGAAATTTACCTTCGCGTAGTGAAACGTTTTCATGCTGTCCACGGATCCTGGTTCCAGAAAGGATGTCCCGAATTCGATGCAATTCGACCACAACAATGCTCATATCCATCCTCTCTCGTGGCAACTCTACAGAACAAGCAACTCCTATCTTGATAATTGAAATCAGACATTCGAGGATTTTTCCAGTTTCAACATGGTTCATCCTATGAGAGGAATGGATTCTACTTTCCACATCTTCTCGGAGAAGTATTGGTTCCACAACCTCCGAAACTCGGCCATGCAATGCCATTTCAGCATAATTGTGAAGGTTCAGCCCATCTTTAAACATGCCTTCTGTAGGTCTTTTTCCTGTAAACATCTCCAACAACAAGATGCCAAAGCTGTACACATCCCCGTAAGTTGACACATCGCTGCCCACACCATACTCTGCAAAATTCATATGAACAGATGCAAATAGTTGTTTACGGCCTTAGCTTAGATCATAAACTGAGAAAATAGAACTAGACACTAATGAAAATACTTCTAATCGCACCTGGTGCTGCATAGCCGATGGTGCCTTTCAAACCAACGGAGCTGGTCTGTCCCGAAGATAATTGGTGGGAAACTTCTGGACGAAGCCTTGCTAATCCGAAGTCCCCAACACAAGCAGTCATTTCAGCATTTAAAAGAACATTGCTGGGCTTCAAATCACAATGGACAATAGGTGTTGATCCGCAGTGTTGGTGCAAATAGTTGAGCGCATTAGCCACATCAATAGAAATATTTAACCTCTGAATGAGATTCAAACTTCTCAGCTCTTGTGCGTTGTTTGGTTGATGAATTGGATGCAACCATTCTTCTAGACTTCCATTGACCATGAGCTCGTAAACTATAGCCTTGAAATCATTTCCTTGAAAATCAATGCTAGAGCATGCACTTACTACTCTAACAAGATTTCGATGCCTGATGTTTACCAAGGCTGCACATTCTGCCATGAAACTCCTGGAAGCTCCTTTGCGTAAAAGGTTAAGTACCTTCACTGCAACAGCCATTCCGTCCGGAGGAAGGATTCCTCTGTAGACTGAACCAAAACTGCCAACACCGATTGAATTGGCCGAAGAGAATTCATTAGTTGCTAGAAGGAGATCTTGGTAGGCTACTCTCCTAAATTGTATCCCCCATGAAGATGTACTAGAAGCCTGCTTATCTTCTGTTTTTCTAAAGAAATAGAAAAGTATGGAAGAGGCCAACAAGATTACCACGAGCAAGCCCCCAGACATTGCGACGATCAATATCTTAGTAGAAGATTTCAGCTTTGCCGACTCATTGGTTGTGCATCTGGACAGATTCAACTGAGGTATACCTCCACAGAGCTTCTTGTTTCCTGCTATGGAAATCCCACTTATATTGCCAAAGACACCTTTCGCGGGCACCTGACCTTCAAGGTCGTTAAATGACAGATCCAGACTCTCTAACAACTTTAAGTCTCCCAAAAACCTGGGAATTTGGCCACTAAAGTTGTTGTAAGAGAGATCAAGAACTTTAACTGCTCTCAAAGAACTCAGAGACTCAGGAATGGACCCTTTGAAAAAATTACCCTTCAAACTCAAAAGCTCTAAACTCGCGCAACTACCAAGACTATGGGGAATCTCACCGGATAACCTATTTTTAGAAACATCTAGCTCACCAAGATGCACCAGATTACCCACTTCCAAGGGAAGAGAACCTGTCAGATGATTTTCAGATAGGTTTAAGGAAAATGTTCCGGAAGGGATACTAAGCAATTCTCTGGGTATGGGACCGCTCAAATTATTATTAGAGAGACCCAACTCCAACAAGTTTTGGCAATTTCCAAGATTCGATGGGATACTTCCATGTAAATTGTTGAGCTCTAAATGAGCAGCAATTAACGACGTCATATTGCCTACAGATGATGGGATGCTGCCTGAGATTTTATTTTGATCTAGATATAAATAACCTAAATTTTGTAATTTACCAATAGAACTTGGTATCATGCCGCTCAATTGATTTGACTCCAAGCCCAAAGCAACCAGGCTGATGAGATTTCCAATCCCATCTGGAATTGTTCCTCGTATTTGGTTTCTCCCAAATCCCATCATCCTTAAATATTTGGAGAAGTTGCCAAGTGTTTCAGGAAGTTCCCCTCCTAAATGGTTGTCAGCTATCTCAAAAATTTCCAAAACGGTGTTGTTTTCCAGGGGATAGAGAAAACTCAGGTCATCGTCCTGGCCACTCCCAAGATCATTGTAACCAATTGACAGGTGCCACAAGTAAGGCAAGCTTCCTAGGGTGGGTACTTTCCCAGTGAAGAAGTTGTCTGAGAGTTCAACATTAGAGAGATTTGAGGCATTAGAGATTGTCATGGGAATCAGTCCACTGAAGCGGTTTGTGTGAACTAGAAGGATTTCAAGATTTGGAAGGGTGTGGCCCAAGTCAGGAGGCAGAGTCCCATGAAGTTGATTCATTGGCACAGCAAAATTAGTAAGAGTAGAGAGATTGAATATGGAAGGAGGGATTGTACCACTCAAATTATTGATGCCGAATGAAAAGATTTGTAATCTTTTCAATCGCCCTATACTATTTGGAATAACTCCTTTCAAATGATTCCCCATCCCACGAATTTCTACGATAGATGAAAGGTTTCCAAATGAAGGTGGTATTTCGCCGACCAGATCATTCATTTTAAAATTTAATACTTTCAATTTTGATAATGATTCTAGTCGTTCAGGAAGCTTACCAGTGAGATTGTTGCCCTCTAAACGAAGGGCAAGGAGATTTGTGCAGCTTGAAATGTTAACAGGGATTTCACCACTAAACGAATTGTTACCTAGTCTCAACATTTGTAGCCGAAACAATTGACCCAGTTCTTCAGGGATATTGCTGCTCAAGCTATTGTTTTCCAGGTTCAGTAGCCTAAGGAAACTCAAGTTGCCAATAGAGGGAGATAGGCCGCCCACCAGTTTATAAGAGTGCAGGTCAAGCTCTACAACTCGCTGATGTCTGCGTCCACATGTAACACCAGACCACTCGCAGAAGTGGAAGGATTCGTTCCACGAGTTAAGTGCACCAAAGGGATCATCTGTAATTTGAGCCCTGAAAGCCAGCAAAGAGAGTTTGTCTGTCTCATTTCCTCCATGTAATGTGAATGAAAACGAGTGCCCAATCACTTGCAAGAAAACTATCCACAATATGCATGAATTCATGCTTGGTAGCTTTCTTTAATTAAGTATTAAAGATATGATTAAAGTGATTCTAAGTTTATGCATATATACACACACACACATGGAACGTGCTAAGGTAAAATGACAATATAATTGTGCCCGCGCAAATAATCAACAGCTCGAGCCCACAATGATGTTAAGTTGTACGCAATTTTCTTGGTGCCATTAATGTTGAATTCTGTGAAAATGAAGGCCGAGTCCCTTCAACACGTTTTCTACCGTGCAAAAGACTGCAAGGAATCTCCAGTTAATGTGGACCATGATTTTCAAGCGGCCAAACTTGGTTTCCAAATTTCACTCCCTTGATTTTCAAACTTTTGCAGCTAAATCTAGATGGTAAGATATTTTAGGTGGAATTCAATACTGTTATAACATTGTGAAGACATGGATTTTCTAGACCTTTAAAGGATAATATAGAACAGGAACCGCAAAAGCTACCGGAAAATCTAGAACCAAGGTGCTAGACATTTCTGTTCATTAATACCTTCTAACACTTTTTTTTCCTGTCATAATATTGCATCTTTATTTTATTATTACTCGCTTTTTAAAAAAATTCATTTAAAGCAAGAGTTATCTTTATTTTCATGATAGTACCATAATTGAATAACTGTTTATATACAAGAATTTTATGTTACACTAAAAAATATAGAGTAAGAAAGAAGAATACGCAGCTTACCAAGAAGGAGCAAGTGCGGACCCAGTGAAGAAGTTGTGTCTGAGAGTTCAACAACATTAGAGAGACTTGAGGCATTAAAGATTGTCATGGGAATTAGTCCAGTTTTGGGGTTTGGTTGGGGTGTGGCCCATTTCAGGAGGCAGAGTTGATTCGTTGGCGCAGTAGAATTAGCAAGAGTAGAGAGATTGACCCGAGAACGATCCGGTTACACGGGTTAACTCGATTCAATCAGAATCAATCTAGAAAATTTTTTTAAAAAAATTTAATATTTCATATAAAAAAATTAATAATTTATGTGAATATAAGCTATACATGTTATAAATAATGAAGTTTAAAAAATTATTTTGAAAGGTTTTTTATTCTACTTTAAAAAGATATCATGTTAGTATGTTATCTTTTTAACTTGAAGTATTTAAACCAAAAATATTTTTTATCTTACATTGAAAAAACATAATGTTTTTCTTGTGAACATAGAGTATATATACTAAAGGGCTTCAAATCCCACATTGAAAAAAATAAAACATTCTTCTAGTATTTATATAATAAACTTTGAAAATGGTTAATAACTAATTAAAAAATATATAAAAAAGAGAGGTCTGGCTACGAGAAAAAACACATTTGAAAAAAAAAATGACTCTCAACCGGATTTTGTCGGGTCGCAGGTTTTTTCTGGGTTTTTGCTGATCCCAGTCTTTTACCTTACCCGGATCAATCCAGTCATCGGGTCGACCCGTTGACTCGATCCGGGTTTAATAACTATGGTAATGATAGACTGTTTTTAATTGTGGTAACAATTATTTTTTAAAAATGTTTTTAATTTGAAAAAATATTAAAATAATATTTTAAATTCACTATATTAAATCTAAAAATAAAAAATAACTAATTAAAAAAATAATTTTATTACAAAATTTTAAAACACAAAATCAAACATGTTATAAATAAAAATTCTTCCCAGTTGCACGTTAAGCTAATGTGCACATACATGTACCACTTTTTTAATAGTAGTGACTAATTAACAGTGTATTTTGTAATAGTGTATTTTGTAATGCGGTTATATATATATATATATATATTTTAAATTCAAATATATTTTTAATTTTTTAGATATATTTTTATAATTTTGATAGTTTAATATTAAAAATAAAAAATATGTATATAAAAAATATTTTAATATATTTTAAATTAAAAATATTTTTAAAAACACCAACATTACGTTGCTAAACATAAACTAAGTTTGAGATTATTTTACTTCTCCCAATTTTAACTAAAAAATTTAAAATCTATCCCAAATACGTTTTTTCTTTTTATTTATGTGAGAATTACCAAATTGATATGCAACCATATGCTAATTGTTTTAATTCACAGCAGTTTTCCAAGATTAATTTTAGCTAATTATTTTGTATTGGATTATAATAAAAACATATCTAGTTATAATTTTTTTTTCATTTCTCATAATAATTCTAGCTATATCTAGCAAAAATGTTTTTATCAGATATACATATATTTCTTTTTTTTAATAATAATAATAATATATCGTATATCTTGCACTCTCTAGCTTAAAACATATCACAATTTTATTTAATTTAATTTAACGCTTCAAAAAGGAAATAAGGACGAACTTTCACATCATTTTCAACACAAAAGTCTAGTATTTTTTTATATAAGATTTACATGAAAATAATATCTCCAGACATGTGACAAGACACGTGTCAATATTACTATTAGCCAATATCTTCACGAGACTGGCTTCTGCAATAGAAGCACCGGGTACCATCCGTCTGTTATATTTTTTTCCCCTAATGAATTTTTCCAAAAGTTACTCTAACTAGAACCACTTCGTTTTTTGTATTTTTCTTAAAAATAAAAAAGTATATTATTCATAAATAGCATTAATTTTCTAATTAAATTATATCATGATTCAAAAATCAAATTTCAATAAAAAAAAATATATCTTGATAATTTTTATGTGATTGTATATAAAATAAATGAATAATTAATTTACTAAATTTTTATAAAAACTTCACAATAAAAAAATCAATATTTTATTTTCATTGAATATTTAGGAGAATTTTTTTAATGCTCCTAGACCACCTTATGATTACAAACCACTACAGTCTAACACTACAGCAGTAGTTTCATCAGATTCTTTTATCAATCCTAGCTAGTACTCTAACTAAGCAATTTAAAAAGTTTCTCTCCTTATATCCACAATTTATATCTGTTTCTTCTTTCATAGACCAGTTGCCTCATAGTTCTTTAGATATGTTACATTCTGATTGAGTCTTAGATTCTGGTATTTCACATCATATATATCTCTAAATTCTTTATCTTTTGCTTTTGTGTATCTTTCATTTTATATTCTTGTCATGACTGTTGATGACACTTTTAAACCTTTAACAAGTGTTGGTTCTGTTGTCATACCCTATTTTTTTTCTTAATTTTTATTTTATTCCAAAACTCATATTGAAACTTGCTTTTATTGGTCAGTTATGCGATTATGGTAATTATTTAGTCATCTTTTCCTCTTCTTCTTTTTTTGTGTGTGCAGAATCTGCAATCCCAATAGCTGATTGGGACAAGCCGTAGGAAAGGGGGACTATATATTTTCGATGAGTTAAAAGTAACAGTTGTTTCTACTACTAGTGTGCTAGTTGCTACTACTAGTGTGCCAGTTGCTACTACTACTAGTGTTGACTTGTCTTCTTTTTGTTTGAGTTCTTCTTCTTCTAGTTTTTATTTATGACATTTTCATATAGGTCATGTTTTGCCTTCTCATTGGAGATTTTTGACATCCACTAGAGTTTTAGAAAATTTGCAAACTTGTGATATTTCTGATTGTAATGGATGTAAACTGACAAAATTGTTTGCTTTACCTTTTAATCGAAATATTTCTATTTCTTCTTCTCTATTTGATTTGATTCATTCTGATGCATAGGGACCTTCTCCTGTTACCACAAAAGGAGGGTCTCAATATTATATTTTTTTAATTGATGATCATACTTGTTATTATTTGATTTATTTAATGTAACATCAATCTGAATTCCTTGACATATATAGCCTTCCACGCTCATGTTAATACTCAATATTCTATTGTTATCAAATGTTTTAGGTGTGATTTGGGTAGGGAATACACCTTTAATAAATTTTATGAGTTCCTTGCCCTAGATGGAACTATTCACCAAATTTCATGTACATATACTACTGAGTAAAATAACGTTGCTGAAAGAAAACATAAACACATTGTTGAAACTATTCGTTCTCCCTTGTTGTCTGCTTCTGTTCCTAGTGTGTTTTGCGGTGTTGTTCTTACTGTTGTAAGTTTGATTAATACAATTTCATCTTCTCATATTTCAGGTTTTTCTCCTTTCAAAAAGTTGTATGGGTATGCCCCTAATTATTGTTTTTTAGAGTTTTTAGTTGTACTTGTTTTGTTCTTCATGCTCATGAAAAACGCAGCAAGTTGTCCTCTCAATATGTTATTTATGTCTTTCTTGATTATGGTAAAGGTAAAAAGGGGTATCATTATTTTGATCCAATAACTTAGAAACTTTATGTGTCTCGTAATGTTATCTTTTTCGAGCATATACCTTTCTTTTCTATTCTATCCACTACTCATAGCTTGACTAGATTTGATCATATTCGTATAGATCATTTTTCTAAATATTTTGATAATTTATCATCTCGAGTTTCTAGTACTTCAAATCCTCATTCTTATAATCTTACCCCCATTACCTTTACATTCTACTCGACCAATTCGTACTGACCATTCTGCAGGTATTGCCACTTTACTCTCCGGTACACCTACAGCTCCCTTTTCTTCTATGGTCCCTCAAGCTCTGTCTGATATTGTGAATCCACCTCTACGTCAATCCATATGCATTCTTAAGTCCATAAAGTTACTAGATTTTTTCTATTCTTTATCTTTTACCCTTTTTTTTAGCTTTTATTCATTGTCTCTCTGAGCCTTCTTCATATAAAAAGAAAATTCTTGATCTTCTTTGGCAATAAGCTATGGATGAGGAGCTTTTAGCTTTGCATAAGACATATACTTGGGATTTGATTCCTCTACCTCCTAGTAAGAGTGCAATTAGTTGTCGTTGGGTGTATAAGATCAAGATTAATTCTGATAGATCTATTGAACGATACAAAGCTAGGTTGATTGCAAAAAAAAAAACTCTCAACAATATGGTATGTATTATGAGGAGACATTTTCTCCTATTGCAAAAATGACTACTATTCATATTTTTATTGTAGTAGCTTTGGTTTGTCAGTTGCATGTCTCTCAACTTGATGTTAAAAATACATTTTTTAATGGAGATCTTCAAGAAGAGTGCCCCCTCCTAGTGTTTCACATGACTATAGGTATGTTTGTAAGCTCAAGAAAGCGTTATATGGTCTTAAACAACCACCTCGTACTTGTTTGAGAAATTTTCTATTGTGATCTTTTCCCTTAGATTTGTTTCTAGTACTCATGATTCTGCTCTTTTGTAAAGTGCACTGATGCAGGTCATATCATTCTGTCTTTATATATTGATGACATGAATATTATTGGTGATAATATTAATGGTATTTTAGTTTTGAAGAAAGAGTTAGCTAGAAGTTTGAAATAAAGGATTTAGGTTCTTTATAATATTTCTTGGGTATTAAGGTAGCCTACTCACCTAGAGATTATCTTCTTTCTCATTCAAAAATGTTGCAGATATTCTTGAGCGGACTAGACTTACTGATAATAAAATTATAGATACTCATATTGAGGTTAACGCAAAGTATTCTTCTTCTAATAGTTTACTTTTTTCATATCCTACTTTATACCATACTATTATTGGGAGCTTGGTATATCTCACTATTACTCGTCCAAATATTACCTATGTTGTTCATGTTGTTAGTCAGTTTGTTATTTCTCCTACTACCATTCATTGGGTAGCTGCTCTTCGTATTTTGAGATATTTTCAGGGTACAGTCTTTCAAAGTCTTTTATTTCCATCCATCTTTTTCTTAGAGCTGCGTGCATACTCTGATGTTGATCATGATAGTGATCCCACAGATCGCAAGTTTGTTACTGGTTTCTATATCTTTTTGAGTGATTCTCTTATTTCTTGGAAGAGTAAGAAATAATATATTGTTTCTCAATCTTCAACCGAAGCTGAATATCGTGCTATGACATCTACTACCAAAGAGATTGTTTGGTTACGTTGGTTACTTGCAGATATGCGAGTTTCTCTTTCTTATCTCACTCATATGTATTGTGACAATCAAAGTTCTATTTAAATTGCTCAAAACTTATTTTTTCATGAATGAACTAAGCACATTAAAATCGATTGTCATCTTATTCGTCATCATTTCAAGCATGACACAATTACTTCGCTCTTTGTTCCTTCTTCTTTACAGATTGCAAATTTCTTTACCAAATCACATTCTATTTCCTGCTTTTGTTTTCTAGTTGGCAAATCCTCGATACTTATAGCTGCTGCATCGTGAGTTTGAGGGGATATATTAAGAGATATATGGTTATTTTGTTTTATTGTTTAAGGGTAGAATAGTCTTTATATTTTCTTTTCAGTTTTATTTGATTAGTCTATATATAGTCTCTTTGTATTTAAGTTAAACTTATTTATTTTGATTGCATTATGTTGTATTAATAAAACCCTAACTTTCTTTTTTTTTTGTTTTTATTTCTTTGGATTGTTTAACAATATACAACTCTTTTGTAGTAGGAAAATTTCCTATTTTAGTTATCTTTTGAAAATGAAAACCTTGCGATCATCCAAAAATTAAAGAAAAAGATGTTGGGACTAGTCTACTGTATTTAATTGGATCAAATATATGTCATTGTTTTTGCAAAAGTGATGAATTTAAAGGTTTTGCAGAGGAAGCTTGGACAATCCAATGATAGAACACTTTTGCAGCTGCTTTTCCTGTTAGGAAATTTGCTTCGGTACTTGACTTGTTTACTTATCTAAATAGTTTTTGTTAGCATTCATCTTATTCTCAACAGAGCCTGATCATGGTTTCATGTCTTTGTGGCATAAGATTTCCTGTTTGTGCTAAATCTGCTGCTTGCCTCCATTCTGTGATATTTGATGTGTATTATTTGTTGGCTAGTAGTAGTGCTAGTCTTATAATTGCTTAGTTATTGTCTAAATTTTTCATTCATTAAGATAAATCATGTTAGAAGTTTTGTACCTAAAACCAGTCATCCCCTACTTTGTCGTTATATTCCTCGATGTACTTGATCAGACAGATTTTCAACATGAAATTAATCGGACAACCTTAAGTACTGCTTAGGTGAAGATACAAAAAAAGAAAAAGAATTCAACAATAGCTCTCTCAGTTCATAACTGGCAAATATAACTTGACTGTTTCCGTCGTAGAATTAATGTATTCTATAGAGACAAATATCAACACAACACAACATAAGCAATGCTATTGTTGAGCAGACAAATTGGTTCAGTTGATGGCAGGACTAGGTCCAGATGGTGGCAGTGGTGCACCTTTTGGAAGCTTTGCCCCCATGGTTCTAACGCCTGCCTCATAACTGTTCTCGGTTTGGAATCCTGAAAGCTTCCCCCGAGGAAGCGGCCGAGCCTGGGAACTTCCCATGAGTGCACAAACCAGAGATAGAGCAACTAGGAAGCATATGAAATTCAGGCAGCTGTTTGAGCCCCTCATTTTATGTATGCCTAATGTTTGACAGGACAAGGTTATTTATAGGCGCCCTTCAGAAAATTGGCCAGGTTTTGCTTGCATGAAATGTGGGCGGCTTGTCATGAACAAGGATTTGGGTACGTGAAATTATTTATTTATTCAATGAACTAGCCGATAAAGTATCTGTCCGCACATTTCTAAATCCAAAAAGTGCCCAAATGCATCCCCTTTTTTTTATATAACAAAACGCTCTCAACTTCTGTCCATATGTAACTCAGAAGCATCAACACCAACTAACATCAAGCGCGCAGAATTCGACCTTTATTAATCTTATATCACCATGGAACAAAATCACTTCAGAATTAAACAATTTCCATTTACCTATAAAACAAAGTATATCCTCACATATTTCGTATCATAGCGGACAACACATGACTTCAAAGGCTTGTGGCACCACGGTGGATTGATAGTTAACACATTCAAGAATGTCAACTACTAGGAAATATATTTTCTTAAACAAAGTCAAACTACAATTGCTTCTTGCTAGCGAGCTATTGGGTAAAATTCTAGAGGCTTCATGTGCTGGAAACCATCATTCTATCTTGATTAAGTTGAAAACTGTCAAACTATACCTGTCTCTTGCTGGCTTGGATTAGGTTTGAGAATTTTCCTTCTTCAGCTTCTGAAAATAGTGACAAGACTTGTCGTCACTTTTGTAGCTTGTTTTTGTTTGGTTTTCATGTTATTCATGATATCTTCAATTTAGCTTCTTGACATGATTTTCATGTTCTTCTAGTCTGTTGCTTAATTCCTCTTTGTAACTTTTGGAGTGCCGAAACTGCTGGCTTGTTGAAGGGCTGGTCTTGTTTCTTCCTTACTAATATCAAATTTTCATTCCTTATATATGGATCAAAAAACATTGAGGCAATTCAAGTATTATGTACCTGAAATTATTCATGCCCACTTAATTAAATGTTAATCCTTTGATGCACTTATTCAGAAGCAGATTTTCAGTACAAAATCCTGCATATACAAAGCTCAACTACTTATTTCTTAATCATTATATCTCAGGAAGAACACCAAGCTGCCTGCTAATTCACATGAGTTTAAAGGCACACAAGTCACAACGCGCTTAATCCTTATAATTAATGACACTGCAACGTCCAAATAGGACTGTCCATGAATTGAGCTCTTAAATCAATTTGTAAGGCTCTATTAAGAAACGGCACTGCTTAACAGATATGATCAGTTGATGCGAGGGCTGGGTCCAGATGGTGGTAATAGAGCACCTTTTGGTAAGCATTGCGCCGAGGCTAAAGCTCGCATCATCTCAGTTTTCTGTGTGGAATCCTGAAATCTTCCTCTGAGGCAGCTGCCGAGCCTCAAAACTTTGCATAAGAGCACAAACCCTAGCTATAACAAAGAGGAAGCATATGAAATTCTTGCACCTGTTTAAGCACCCCATTTTTTGAATACCTCCAGTTTGACAAACAGGTTATCTATAGCAGCAATGCAGCAAATGACCAGGTTTTTCCACGCAGGAAATGCTGGTCAGCTTGTCATCTGGCTTTACGTTCTTCTCTGAAGCAAAAAACTGTGTCTCCTCGTTTTTAATGCTAACAAGCATTCTCTCTGTCCATAACTAAGAAGCATTACCATCTAATATTAAGAAGTCAACCTAATTTTATATCGCTATTGGAAAAAAGTCACTTATGAATTTAAATCAATTATAATTTATTAAAGAAAGTATGACTTTTAATCTTCCATATCATATCAGGGTGGCAAGGCCTAGCCTTTTCAAGTTGGCGTCTCTTGGCATTTTAAATAAACTCTCCACAGCCGATCCAAATGGAGAGTACACTATCATTTACTCTCGCAAGTAAACACTTATACACTACTTCGTATTATTAATTAATATTAATTAAAAAAATAAAAATAATAAAATTCAAATAAAAATAAGAAGATTTAAACTCATAATAATTTAATAATTAAAATTAATATCATGACTCAAAATATAAATTTAAAATCAAATAATAATATAAAAGTCATTTTCTCCATGGACGTTCTCTTTCAAAACAACTAGGAGAAATATTGTTTTTTAAATGAGTAATGGGTCTGCTAGGAACTATTCCCATTAACTACATAACATTCAGCTTTGATCTTTAGCAGCTGAGTTTTGCAGCTTTCAGTGGCTTCTCTATTCTCTTTGCTTGACTAGTTTCTTATTGAGAAAACTTGAAGTTATGCTGGGTTTTTTTTTTTTTTTGCATTTTGCTTTCATATTGTTGTGATAGTTTCATGCTGTTTGCTTGTAGCTAGCAGTGCTAATCTTGTTCCTTTCTTTTTGTAGTGATTTGTTTTTTCAGAGGGAGAGATCAGAGGGATCAGTATGGCTGAAGTTTAGTAACTAAAACTAATCATACCTACTTAATTGTTAATTCCCTGCTAGCTGTACTTGACTAAATTGATATAAAATGTGACACACAACAATTGATTACTTCTTAACCACGATGTCTTAGGAAGACCACACCATCTAATGTTGACACACAACCCATCCCACCTAATACCTTTGATGCTTTTGTCACTGTAACCAAGTAGGACGAAGGTTGTCCATTTGAGCTCCAAATTGATCTCTAGCTTCTTTGAAGAAGAACACTAAAGCAGTGGAGTATAATAGCAGCCCACTTGGATAGTTAGAATGAAAAGAAATGTGTGGCCAAAGGCAGAAGCGGTATGAGAAATAAAAATAATGAATCTATATATAGTATGTTTGCATAAATCCTCTATGAGAGTAGACAGTAGTACTATAAACTAGACAGCAAAGAATATAGCAAAAATCTCTTAGGTCATCACTACCTAGTATAAATTAACCTCTCTTAGTAAACATCCTATTCATCATGCATGAGAATCCGCAGAGACTTCAGTAATGCCATCATCGAACGTCTAAAACTGAATCAGTTGATGATAGGGCTAGGTCCTGAAGGTGGCAGGGGTGCACCTTTTGGTAACATCGCCGCAAGGTTCCTAAGAGTTGCCTCATGTGATGAATTCTGAGCTTGGAATCCTGGGACCTTCATGTGCAGCAGCGACCTAGCCTGAGAACTTCCAGGGAGTGTTAAAACCAGCGCAAGAACAACTAGAAAGCATATGAAATTCTTGCACCTCTTTGAGCACGCCATTTCTTGTGTGCCTAATGTTTGACAAGACAAGGGTTATATATAGGAAAGAAATTATGCTGCAAAATGACAAAGTTTATTACGCATGAAAGGTGGGCCGGCTTGTCAACTGGGATTTGGTACAGGTAATGTTTTTTTGAATAACTTGCCGGCAAAATGGTCTTGCTGTACATTCTTTTCCGCCGAATGGTAATCCGAGAAGACTTTCTTTCACTAAAATGTGGATTCCGATGGGGCCGGCTGGTTATTTTTGTCAAGAGACTAATTCTAATTGGATATGATTAATTAGTATTCGATTTTGAGAGTGATTTTCAAAAGTATTTCTGATAAAATTTAAAAAAAAAAATTAAATTAATATATTTTTAATATTTTCATATTATTTTAATATACTAATTTCAAAAATAATTATTTTTTTTCAAAAAATATTATTTATATATTATTATGAAACAATCACAACCACACTCAAACACTCACAAGCATCTAAATTAATATTAGTGATAAGAATTTTTATTATTATTATTAATTTTTTATTTTACTTGTACAGGTAGAGTGTCACATCTACATAAACGTAAAACCATTGACTTTAAATTGTATATTGGGATAAAGTGCGTATAATAAGTTTTGAGTTGACTTGTTTTTATTCATCAGCTTGCACAATTGCTTCAAGGTACAAGAAAGATAGAAGTCAAGCTGCATTTGGATTCAAACACAAGGAATACTAAAAAGAAAAATTCTTTTATTTCTTTAACAATAATATGAACAGATTGATGAGGGGACAATTCAGTTTTTTTTAAAAAAAAATTAACTAAATCATCTTTAAAAACAAGAATTATCTAACAAGAGCCTAGGGTCTTATCCACTAACATTGAGAGTTTTTTTTTTTAATTTTCATCCTAATATTTTTAGTAATAATCAAATTAACTTAAAGAAATTTGATCTTTTAATAAATATAAAATAAAATTTAAAAATAAAAAGTTGTTGACACGTACAATGCAGACACTAACATGTGGAATGTCCCTACACGCTATTTGGATGACACGTGAGCAGGTAATTAGCTGTCAAACGATGACTTCTATAATGGTGTATGAATTATCTTGGTGGTATGTTCATTCCTAAATGATGCATGTGGCTTACATATTTCTGGTTTACACTAACAACCTTTTTTTTATCTTTTTATCTCCTCCTCGATTTACATGCATGGATCTATAAAATTTTTAAAAAAACCTTTCAATTTGTTTTTCCTTCAGATTTGGTCCCTCTTCTTTTGATTATTATTTGTTTTATTTAAAATAATTTATAACAAAGAAACTCTTCAATAGTTCTTTTTATCTGTTAGATTTGATTCTCATTCTTTTTATTACTATTTGTTTTGTTTTAAATTCTTTTGTTAATTGGATTTGTTTTTTAATTTCATCTCTTAACATTTGATTCACTTTATTTCTATATTAAATTTAATCATTATTTTTTTTATTGCTATTTGTTTTCTTTTAGATCTTTTTTTTTATTGAAACTTCATTTCTTCAATTTTATCTCTCAGCATTTTGTTAATTGAGAATTTGGTTTTATAATATTTCTTTTAGTTTTTCTTATGTGGGGTAATCCTAACTTCAAGACCTAGGTCACAGGTTTAAAAAGTTATTCTGAGTTGACTTGAATAATTTTTTAAGTTTATGATTTTTTTTTTAATTTTCATCCTTTAATATTATGTTTGTTAGAGATTAGGCTTCATTAGTTTTTCTTTTTTTTATATATAAAGTTATTTCAATCTTTATGCTGGATCACAGGTTAACTCATGTTGATTCATGCTAATTTTTTTGTTAAATTATCTTTTGCTATTGCCTTTTTTTATCATGTAAATAAATTAAATAAGTTTATATATTAGATCCAATCAAGTAAATGAACAACTCTTAAATTTTTCTTACTTTTTAAAAAACATTACCATCACTTAAACATCTTTTTTCTACATTACAAAATGTTTAGTCTAGCTCACAATATAGCATTAACCACTAATCAAGTGTAATAACTATAAAAAATGGTTTATGTACCAAATTTAACCTCTAAGGCACCACCATCTCCTAGCATGTCTGTGGTATTGGTATCTCTCTGCACTTGAAAATGCTATATAATTAAGACTAGGATCATGAGTCATTTGATGCTCAATATATAATTGTCAGCTCAAATCACTATATTATTAATTCAACTCAATTTAACTCAAATCAATTATTTTTATTAAAAACAATGTTATCTCAATTTAACTCAAAATAATTATTTTTTATATATATAAAAAACAATATTATTTTATTTTTTTAAAATTCTTTAGAGTTAACCCCAAATGAGTTAGATGGCAAATTAATTTGCTAAAGTCATCGAGTCACCGCTAAGCCAAAGCAGGTTCAACAAAATCTATATCCAAAATCAATGTCCAAAATAGTAAGTAAATAAATAAATAAAAACTCAGTAAGGTCACCAAGTCACCAGGTCGATCAACCAAGCCAAACCTACTTCAATAACCATGGCTCTCAAAACATTCCCATCCACGGGCACTAATTTAACCTGCTGCTCGGACTTGATACTTTGAACTAGTTGCATGACATCAACTCTTCATGAGAAATAGGTAGAGATCATAGTTTCTTGAGGCACATGGTCGAAGACTTTTCATTTTTTGATGGAATGGTCAGACTTGATAACAAAGTGACATCACCAAAAAAAATATTCCTGGTCCAGGACGGGACTCCATGTGACAAATGGCCTGGATAATTAGCATATCACTCAACAAAACTTAAGGCAGATTATTATTGTTAATGGGAGTCCAGATACTTCAATACGTAGCCGGCAGGAACAAAAGAGAATAAAAAAATAAAAATAAAAATTATGTTCATCAATCAAGAGCGATATGATTCAGAGCCTTGTCATCAAGCCCATAAAGCGGCACCAAACTTCAAAACTCCATGCAATGACAAGCAAACAGGCATCTCCAGCCTCCGCACAAGAGCAAGTACGTGCTAACAGCTAATAGAAGAACCGTCAATTATTAGCCTCAAGCCAGCCAGACAAATGGAGGCTAACCATCAAAATTCAAGATGTGATGACGATATATAATTCTTCATTCAAGAACAGACTGGCACAAAGAAATAAGATGCTTGATCGACAGCGTAATAAATTCAGCAATTTAAATTTAAATTCACGATTGGCTTCCATACCAATTCATTTACACACAGAGCAGAAATGTCAGCCATGCACAATCATGTATGTATTCATCCTGTTAGACAACAGGTCAATGCATTGTTTTATGAGACAGCTATGCACAAAAGTAAATGAACTAATAAAACCTATTTCTGCTACCTGAAGAGTTTATTTGTAGTTTTGAAAGGATCATAGCAATTACCTATACAACAGGTTAAAGACCTTTGTTAAGAGTAAAATCTACATCCTACAACTGAAACTAAAGTCAATTGAAAGGTTCGGCTACTCAAACTTGTGCCCAACTCTACTCTTCAGGTCTATAGAAATGCAGCAACTTCAGCGGCAACACCTTTTCCTAAAAAAAAAAAAAAAAGGAACATGGAGAAAAGGTTCAGTATTACAATTCCAATTCATCACAATAAAAGTTGCAAGCACAGAATAGAATACAATACCTGAACTGGTTCTCCAGATTGTGAAGGGAAATGAAAACCTGTTGAGCAATTCTCCAAGATCTCTGGATTTTTCATCCATCCTCTATGTCCCTCACTCACTTTGATCTTGTACTTGAACATCTGAAACAGGGAAGAATATCATGATATTATAATTGAGAGCACTTGAGAATTTCTCACTGCTTTAATTTCCCAAAGGATTTTCCAGTAAAAGAAAACCTTTTTTATTGAGGGAAAACCAATCACAACCTTAAAGTTAAAAGCCAGTTAATCTTTCCTTCAAATTCACTCTGTAAAGACTAAACAAACATTTGACAATAGAATTGTTTATTTAACTGGAGAGAAAATTCTGTAATTCACTATTACTGGCAAAGTGCAAGGAAAAAACATTAAAAAAAAAAAAAACAATGGCATGTACAAATGACAGAAACCATACTTCTGAAAGAGGGGTAAGTGGCTTCTCAAACTCATCTCCCTCAATGTTCACACCGGTGCCTTGGCAGTCTGGACAGAACACGGAAACAATTGGGTTTGGCAAAACATTCACTGTTCCATCCTTTCCTGTTGTATTTGATTTGGTTCCATTCTTTTTCCTAGATCTTCGCCCCCCTTTGGTACTGACTGTCTGATTTCGAACAATTTCAAACTCACAGTAGAGTATCCAGTGTATAAGGCAGGAAGTGTGAAACACATGAAATGCCTGCAAGAAAAAAATATTTTTTTCAAAAGATACTAAACTAATTCTTAATGTTTCACCTCAAACCAAATCAATAGAAACAAATTAGTATATGCCCCAACAAGTATCACAACGCATTTAGAGTACTAGATAAAACATGATCTTTGAGAAATGACAGGTGAGGAAGAGAATGTTACCCCATACACATTTCTGCTACTGCAAGCAAGTTTTCCAGTCTTCCTGTTCCAAAGCGTTGCTACATCTTTCTCAGGAAGCATCTTTTGCTGACAGATATCACACATTTTTTCTGCTGCTATGCGCTGTTGCTTTCTTACCTCTCGCCTTACTGTCTTGCTTGATATAAATCTGGTGTGCATAAGCTGATCATCATATCGATCCAGCGCCAGATTAGAAGAGGCACAAGTTGTCTTTGAAGATTCTTCCTCGCATAAACCATACTGATTAGTCAAAGATCTACTAACATCCTCTGGCTCAGAAACAGATCTCTTCCTTTTCCAATTACCCCTCTCATCATTTTCTGTCAGTGCTGGAGCACTAGAAGAGAGCAATAGCTTCACATCATCAAACAATCCACTCTTTCCCAATTCGTAATCATAAGCAAAAGTTACAACACCAAAGTCATGATCCAAAACCTTGACCTTATCCTCATCATTAGAACTCTTTTTCCCCAGCCATTCACACCATATTCTACTAATCTCATTTGAACCATCCTTCTTCTCATACATCCTGGCAGCAATCTGTCCAGAACCCACAAGCCTTGCTTTCAAATCAGAAACTTCTTCTTTAAGGCGCACACTCGGAATCACCAGATCAGAACCCTCATCACTACCACTTAAATTCTCATCAACAACCGTATCACAACCAGGTTTAAGATTTTCAACATATTTAACAATTGCAAGATTATCACTGTTCTCTTCGAACTTCAAGAACCTACTACTCTCTTTACCATCCTTGATTGCCAACTGTTCCTCATTCCCACTCGAAGCATCAAAGAAATGAATCCCATCACTAAAGGGCCACGGGTTCGGTTTCAAAAGAGTAGCTTTCGCAGCAGATAACCTCTCGGTATGAAGATTACCCCTCAAGTGATCAAGCAAAATGGTATCACTATAGCACGGGGAAAGACACAAAGTACAAAAGAATATGAACCGCTTGCCATCCTCGCGAAGCTCCAAATAAGGGTGTCCTCGTGCCCTCACTCTACTAAGCGTAGTTCTTGCTAACTGTTCCCTTAAACTACTTGCAGTTGTCTTCGGGAACCCAACTTCACGATTTCCAGCCATTGCCACAATTTTCCCGCCAAAAGTCAAAATTCAAATCAGCGAACTTCGAAAGGCCAAAATACCCTTACCAAGGCTTCAAATCTCACACACGGTTCTCGACGTACTTCCTCCAATTATTTGAAGCAGAAAACTCCGAAAAGCCCAAAGTACCCCTATCGAGACTCCAAATTTCCACGAGAACCTTCAGAGTTCTTGATATTTTTCATTCAGTCCCTTAACGCATAGAGAGGTATTACATGACCGAAATACCCCCAGAAAAACTTCAAATTTACGCAGAACCTTTTGAAACCCTAATTTTCAATGAATCTTGAGATTTTACCAAATCGACACTAGAATTAGCCAAATTCGCACAATAGCCCTAACAAATCTTCACTTAAAACCCTCAAATCACAGAAAAGACAAGAAAGAAAGAAAGAACTGGAAAAGAAAAACGAGCAAATAACGGCAGAAAACTATACCGTTTTAGTAACCACTAACTGTACATATTCGTTGTTGAGGGAGCGTGAAACGTATAGGAAAAGAAACCGTTTGAGACCGTCGAGTCCGTACAGCAATTGAAATCGAAACGGTGCGGGCCATTGAAAGAAGAAGATTTGCATGCGAGCGTGAATCCTCCATTGACAGCATCTTCATTTGCGAGATTTTGCAGTGATTTTAGAGAGAATTTTTGGTTTCACAGGCTGTTTGGATGGAGAGAAGATGAAGGAAAGTGAGGGAAAATGAGAGGAAAGAGGATACAAGGAGGTGTTTGATGGAGAGGAGAGAAGAGGTTCTTCTGGCGAGGAAGAAATTTTATTGGCTGATGGATGTGTAGCTTAGTTTTTAAGATAATTTATATTTTGATTGATTGAAGGGTTGTGTGTGGGGTCTGGTAGATTCGGATTTTGGGTTTTTGATGCCTAGATAACGTGGGGAGGGATGGATTGGGTGTTTACTGTATTAAAGGAATTTTTGATAAATCACTAATATTAAAAATAAAATTTTAAAAATAAAAATAAAAATATTATTTTAATATATTTTTAAATAAAATATATTTTAAAACACAACTTTAACCAAATTTCTACTGTTACCTAAGTTGCCGACTGTCTGGCGAGATGTAATGTCTGCGTGGGAATATTTTGGAGTTAATTAAATTTAGTCCCTGAGGTTTAATAAAACTTATTAATTAGTTTTATAGTTTGAAAAAACACTATAAATTTAATCCCTGTATTCTTAATTCTTTTATAACTTAATTATTTTTTTGTCCTTTTCATGTTATTTTTAATTTATTTAGTTTTTTCTATTTTAATAAATGGAAAAGTAAAAAAAATAAAGACGATAGTATGAAAAGATTGATGAGAAAATAAATTATCATGCGATTGAAAGAAATGAATTCCTCTTTTGGACTAAAAAAACAAGATCTTCCTCCCTTCTTCTTGTTATGTATATGAGATTTTATTGAAAATTAATGAATTTAATTTTAATGATTGTAATTACAAATCAATTTGAGTATACTTTAATTATAAATTCATGATCGGGCTTAATTAACTCTTTAAGAGTCATCTAATATACTCTATTTTTTCTTAATCAAAACTTATTACAAATAATAAAACAAATTACTATATTAAACTGATTAATCCAAAAACTAAATCAGGTGGTTTTTTTATACTTTCTTTTCTTCTTCATTTTGCCTTTCTTTTTTAAAAAGTTAGTGACTATACTTTGCTTTCTTTTTTTCCTTTTACCTTTCTTTTCAAAAAGGTTATTGATTAAAGTAGCACTTCCTAAAAGAGTCTCAAAGAATCAATTCAATTTAAAAATTTAAGTTGTTAGATGAGGTTTCAAGATATGATTTATATTATTTTTTAACACACCCTCTTAAATGAATTTAAACATTTTAGACTTGAAACTTGCACAAACTCACGTTACCTTGTGCTTAATTTTTTATCAAACAAATAAAAATAATAAAATTCAAACTCATGATCGCTTGGTCATCAAAGATCTGATATCATGTTAAAAAATCATTTTAACCCACTATTAGGTAAGGTTTTAAGATATAATTTATATTATTTTCTAACACACCCTCTTAAGTGAAAACCCTTTAAACTTGAAACTTATACAAATCCACATTACCTTGTACTTATTTTTTTATCAAATAAAAGAGAATGATGCTCTAATATCATGTCAAAGAACCAATTCAACCTAAAAACTTAAGCTGTTAGGTGAAATTTAAATTAATATATAATTTATATTATTCTCTAATAAAAAAACATCTTTTATTCGAGTTTTACCACTTGCATTTCTCAATTCACATGTAAGTATCCAATCAATTAAGAATCTTGAGTTGATGGTAATTTGGAGATTGTATCTGATGTGCCCAAGTATATCTATGTTAGGGATTACCATATTAGATTTCATGTTTTTTTGGTAATACAATGTGTGCTTTTATAAAAATATTTTTTAATTAAAAACATTTTAAAATAATTTTTTAAAATTTGTTTTTGTTAATTTTAACAACATCAGCATATAAAAACTATAAAAAAAAAATCTAAAAAAGTACTATTTTATATAAAAAAAGTTTGAAAAATATTAAAAAAAAGGAAAAAGAATAGCAAAAGTGTGACCTTAGATTGGCATACAATAGGATCCTATGCATGAAATTGACAGGTGGCCAAGTGCTTAGACAGGTAGGCTAGGAGATAATTATACATAAAGCTTAACTTTTATTATGAACTCATAAATCCCAAACAGTTTCCTTCTCTGCCATGAATCCTCGGCTTCATTCACACAGTACAAAATCCAGGGATTTCCTCATTATAAGATCCAACATTAACCATGACATGAACCTCCAAGGCTACGTACATTCCCTTGTTGCCATCCTTCTACTTGGGCAGTTTTTAAACAAATTAATTACATAATATGTTATCTGATTGAAGACAGAAAGCTTCTTTGATGCTCTTAAGTACAGAGAGAACTACGAACACTAAGATTTTGGTTAAAGAGAAGAGCACAGACAAGGTAGCAGTAGAGTAAAGGAATTGACATCAATAAATCCAAGACTAAATAAATCAACAAATCTCTTTAGAACACCATTAGGACCAGCTCCAAAACGAAAAGATTAAGAAAAAGCAAGCCCTATAATGTTCTAAACATGACAAGAACAACCACTTACAACAATCTTGACTAATCTTGGTTGGTATTAATAAAAAAATTAATCAGCGTTTCTTCAGGTTCTTGACCTTCTTCCATCCTTTCTTGCATGAGTTTTCCACAATCTTGACTCCTTTCGTGAACAAAACCTTGAGCTCCTTGGCTCTCTCCTTTACCTGCTTCTCAAAATCACCCATGTCTAGAGATAGAGAAAAGGAGAGAGAGAGAAAGAGAAAATAAGTAATACAAGAGAAGGAATAACCTTTGAGCAGCGAATCTAGAGGTATATATAGATGAAGAGGGATTAAGCCATTAAGGGCAAAGCTAAGTTTTTTTTAAACGTTGTCTTCCTGCTAATTGGGTAAAGATAGTAGCTTCGCTGGCCTGGCAAAACCCTAAAGAAAGAAGTTGCAGCAATTCTTGGTTGGATCCTACTAAGATAAGGTAATAACGTGGGATCCAATACATGGACGACACGTGGCGAGGATCGAGTGGGTTTTCCTTTGGTTATCTCAATATTACACGTTGATGGCGGGTGGGAACAAACCGGGGGGTTTGTATTTGTTAGGCAATAGTTTTCTCCTGTGATTAAGTTTCTAAATTTATTACACTAATTAAATATAAAAATAATTTTTAAAAAATTATTCCAACGGAAAGAGTATCTCTTTTCCAAACACTGCTTCGAGTTTAAAAATGGTAAGGAGGATATCAAGACAGATAAGATCATCCAGTGAAACGTCCCTGCTATAAATTCAACTTTCAAATCATTTTTTAAGATTTTCGCTATGATGTGGGGCAATTGGTCTTGCTGTTTAAATTATTGCATGTCTGGTATGAGCAGAGAAAATGACTTGATGAGGATGCATCGAGGGGGACAAAAGACAGATGAATGATCACAGAAACGGATACTTTTCGTCCAATCATAATTCGGTCTCCTTCAAATCAAAGCGAACACAAGTGGAAGCTTCATGAGAGGATCACCCATTTCTAAACCTCAGGGAACGTGGACATTTTTGGCTATCAGGGAACGCACCTTGTGTTCCAGTGAGTACAAGTGTTTTTATTTGTATTGGAATACAATGCTAATGAATGTAAGTGATCCATGCTAATTTGAGAAATTGGCCACTGAAATCTTATTTTTCTCCTACCATGGGCTCAATGAATAATAGTTACAATTTGTTTTTTTTTTTATCTAAAACTCGGTATTTAAAAGTTCATTAGATACTGATTCAATAATTTAAGTAAAATTTCAAGATATAATTTATATTATTTTCTAATAAATTATACATAACAACAATAAAATATGCCAATACTACAACCTTACGGATCTTCTATATATATATATATATATATATATATATATATATATATATATATTCCAATTACATCTAATGGTTTTGGATACGAGTAAGTAATGCAGTTGAAAGCATGCCGGCCTTGCCTGGCTAAAGTTTTTGGTGCTTATGTTTTCAAGCTCCTCGCATCACTATATATAAGTGTAGGTGTTCTCTGCAAATTAGTTTTCGAACTATGCGCCGTTGCAGGTACAGATTCAAGGTGCTAGCAACAGCTCTGTGTGTAGTGTTTTTTTTTTTAAAAAAAAATTCACCACGACTAAGAT